>NW_004624766.1:17719539-17767003 GCF_000247695.1 Heterocephalus glaber
ATCAGAGTGTTCCATCTCATTTCCCTTTGGGGTTGCTGTAGGTGATCTGGAAGTCTGTTTTTGAGGCTTGTTTATGTGTCTTCTCATTTTCACGGTGTGGGGGGGCTGCTTCTGGCGCCCACACGGCTCACCTTCTCTGCCCTAGGAGCTTGGGATGGTAGTGGGGGAGCTTCCTTCCGGGTGCTGGGACCGGCTCTCTCCTGATTGCTGTCTTTGAAGCCCCTTTCATCTTCCTTCCCAATTTAACAAAATGGAATTTTTAAATAAAATAGTATTTTGGCATTTCAGCTACTTTTTTGAAACCCAAACTACTTCATTCTTTTTTTCTTCCTTTTTGCCAAGGTTCCAGCATTCGAACTCCTAAGCAAAGATATCAGTATTAAGTTTTATCTCAAGTTAAAAATAGCATTCCAGGATCTCCAAACCGTGGACCCACTGGCCATTGGAAGTTCCTGCTCACTATGGATATTCTAGCCTAATTCAGTGTATCTGTTCCAGACAGTGTTGCTTCCGCACCAGTATTCCCCGGGAAAGTGCACATCCAAGGAACAGACTTCATTGTTTACCTGTGGCTTCTCAGCCAGCAGCCACGGCTCCCTTGGCTTCTCCCTGGGGCATCCATCGTCCCCAGGTGTTGGGCTGGAAGTGACTCTCCCTCCCTCTTTGAGTCCACCTGACAGGCTTCTTCAGTTTGCCTTCCTGCAGTTGGGTTTTTGCTCATGCCTTGTACCCCAGTACCTATGGATTCTGGGGAGTCATTCTGGCTTCTGGGTCACCTCTAGACACTGTGGGGCCCCTCTGGATATTTAAGTTTTGATGTGAACATAGTGATATTCAACACTGTTGCACACAGCCACATGACTAGTTCAAGGTAGTTCCCAGGGTTAACATTAGATCATGTATTATTTCTTTCAAAGGCATCTATCTTTATAGAGTGTGATTTTCAGTGATTATTTTTGAAAAGTCGCACATACTTTTAATCAATATGGAACAGTAAATAGTATAATCAATGTGGAACAGCAAATATCAATGTGGAACAGTATAATCAATGTGGAACAGTAAATAGGATAGTAGTAATGTTCCATTTGATGCCAAGGTTTGAAAAGCTGTATACCTAACACACATGCATAACTTTTTGTAAGTAATTGTGATTAAGAATAAAATAATAGTTCTTCTTTCAATTAATACATATTTAAGTGGTTACTCTAAGATATAAATAATTATTTTTTGGCCCTAACTCCTCAATTGATGGATATTTATTTTGGCTTGAAGATTGTGAAAAAAATTACCGAGACATTGAGGATATCATTAAACAAGCAAGTTCCATATCTCCTAGAATTGTTAGGGCTTTGACTTAGCTAAGAAATGTTAAGAGATTAGAAAAGTGCCTAACAAGTAGTAAGTGCTGTGTGTCACCTATTGTAGGCCAAACCACATGATCAGTAGATTTATTAATAAAGCCCTTGCTATTATATTGCTATTACTAGAAAAAAGAAACCAAAAAAAGTACTCCGAGACTTTTATAGTTTTAGTAGGGGGTACTAATTGGCTCCCAAAGCTCACATGTTTTACTAAGATGACTTAGTGATATATACATGTGATGTCTGTGAGCTGCATGACCATGTTCCTGATAGCGTAGGCACTAGCCACTCCCACATGTGGGAGCCAGTTGAGCACTGATGTAGCCCATGTGACTATGGGACTGGATTTCTTGCTTTAATTAAATAGAAAAAATGCTTTAGTTACTGAAAAAATATTTTGAGAATACCATGAGCATGTGAATCTACTCTTTGAGCATATATGAAATATATAGAGATATATATGAAATCTATATATAGATCAATTATTTCTGATGAAATATTGGCATTTAAATTGAGATATGCTGTGAATGTAAAATACATTATTTAAAATACTTAGTATAAAATATAGCATAAAATATAATAATTCTTAGATTGATTGACATCATGGTGGACACATCCGTGCATGTAACTTTGCACATGCCTATAATTTCTCAGGAGGAAACATTTTGAAAATATTATAAATACATTAAAAGTTCTACATATTTTAAATTGTAGAGGATATTGCCACAGTTATATAATTTTATAATAGCAAAGTTTGAATTTTGTTTTATAGCTGATTTTCTTAAATTTTTAGAACACTAGTTCAAGAAAAAGAATCTTTGAAGAAAATGAGTTTATTTATACTTACCTTTCTCTGGATTATGAAATGAGTTGGTTTGTACCTTCATGCTCTAAATGTGAATCAGTTAGCATCTTTTATACTTTGACCCACAAATCAACCTTTATGTAACTCTAAAACTTTTAATGATATTAAAGATTGGTAGTTTGAATGGTTCCCTGGGTGGAAAGAGAAAAAAAATCTGGAACTGAAAACTCATTGTCTCCTTACCAAGTTGCTGACTTCATTGTCCCATAATTGGCTTTTAGAGGTACAACAGGTGCCTTGAAGGCACTGTGAGTTAACAACTGTGAGGCTTTACAAGGCTTTTCTTTTGAAATATTTTACCCAGAGAAGTTACTGATAACTCTTGCTTTTTTAAATTCAGTTGACTTTTCTATTATAAAAATAATATGAACAAATGAAACACATTTTGAAATCCAAGAAGTATAAACTACTCATTTAGAGCCACCCTAATATGAACTGTAGGTTTGTGGTAGTCTTCCTGATAGTTGTTCATTTGCTTTTTTGACTTTTTTGTCTCTATATGGCCCCACTACACTGTGATGCCAGATCTTTTCTCCATCTTAAGTTTACCTTTTGCTGAAACATGACAAAGTTACTCTTGGAAATTCCTTAAAAGGTTGCCACACTGGGCAGACACATTGTTTCTCGCATCATAAGTGGCAAGTATATGGGTTTTTGTCAAACACAAACTGCTACTTTTTGACTGAGTTACCTGGGGAAGCAGTTGGCTTAATCCCAACAGTCTGAAGTCTCAAGCCGGATTTTTGCACATGAGGACTGTACTAGTCGGAGAGGTGGTAAGGGGAAATGAGAGAAACTACCGTATCCTGGCTCCTGCTCACGAGAGGTGAGTTCATCTGCAGACTCACTCTCCAGAGCTCAGCGTCCTGCCCTCTTTCATGTGAGGATAGAAAGTGAACCTAAGCAGTCACAGGTACACATATTATACATTTATTGGCACACAAAATGCTTTATTCTATTCTTTTACCTCTGTCACAACATCTAAAAGTAATGAAGAGACTAGAAAATATGCTCTTTTCCTTTCAGTGTACACAAGAATTTTTTATTAATGAAATTGAAAAAATATTAAGTAGTTTTATACATCTTTTCTTGTACATTATAAGCGTTTCAAAAATAATCTTCTGTAAACTTAATTTTAATGGCTATTATATGAATCCATTATAGAGATGCAGCACAGTTTACCCATATGTGTCTATTGTACAACTATTAAATCGTCTAGATTAGTTTCCATCTTGCATTTATGGAAGTAGTTGTGGTGAACGTCCTTATGTATAAATACTCATTGTTATTGCTGGTTATTCTTCCTTATGTTTTTAAAGGTTAAATATTAAAGTTAAAGATCTTCATGTAATTGTATACTTATATAAAATATATATATGCACACATATTTCTAGATTGGATTTTTAGAAGATTCTACCAATTAACCAATCCACTTACAGAAAACAAAAATGACTATTAAGCTATCTACTTAACCTATATATTTTCCTTTAAATTCTTCTTTAACTCTATCCTCTAAAGTTTGTTTTATTTAGTTTTCATTTTTATACAATGTAAAATATTTTCTGATTTCTTTTTTTATTCATCTTTGACTCAGCAGTTACTGAGAAGTTAATTTAGTTTTCACATATTTGAGTATTTTGTAGAAATATGTATGTTATTCATTTCTAAATTAATATATTGTGATTAAAACATTTTGTATGATTTCGATTCTTTTAAGTATATTAAGATTTCTGTTATAGCTCAACAATTGAATTATTTTGCTATTATTGAATGAAGTGTTTTATAAGTACTAATTAGATCAATTGGCTGATTATGTTATTCCAGTCTTATGTAGCCTGATTTTTTTATCAATTAGTGAAAAAGAGGTGGATAAATATTGTGGATTTCTTTTTTTCTTTTTGTGATTCTGTGCCTTTTGTTTTATCTATTTTGAAGCTCCATTATCATGTGGACAAAAATTTAGAAGTGTTATGTTCTCTCATTAAATTGATCCTTTTTTCATTATAATCCTGTTTTGATAATATAAATTTTTTTAGTATTAATATAGCCCCTCTGCCTTCTTTCTTATTAATGTTAATAAGATATGTTTTCCCCATTGTTTTACTTATGACCTATTTGTGTATTATATTTAATATTGGTTTCCTGTCAGGTAACAAATAGTCGATACCACTATTTTATCAAATACAACATTTACTGCCATTTTGTTAGAGTATTTGTACCACTTACATTTAATGTGGTTTTTGATATATTTGGGTTTAAATGTTCATTTTTGTTATTTGTTTTCTGTTGGTACAATCTTTGCATCTTACCTTATTTATTTATTTTTTTTTGGTACTGGGGATCGAACTCAGGTCCTTGTGCTTACACAGGAGGCGGTGAAACCACTGAGCTACATCCTCGGCCCTATCTTTCCTTATTTTTCTTTTGCTCCCTTCTTTTGAATTAAGATTTTTTTGTATGATTGTATTTTCTCCCTTTTGGCTTATTTCTTATTACTGTTTATTTCTTACCTTTAGTGGTAAGTACACATTTTTAATTTATCATAGTCTACATGAAAGTAATGTTTATAGTGTAAAACTTACACCACTATATTTTTTTTATATATTGTTATATATTTTACATAAACCCAACACACATTATTATTTTGTTTCTACAGTAGGCTTTCAAAAGATTTTTAAAATAAGAGGAAAGTGTCCTATAAGTTTACTTACACACTTAGCATATCTGGTGCTCTTTATTTCTAGTGCAGATTAGATTTCCACCTTGGGTGATTACTTTCCTGCCCAGTTCACTTCCTTTAATGATTTCTCCTCTCAGCTCATTTGCTGAAGAAGCCTTTTGATCTTTGGTATGGTGCAATCCTTGAGCTAAATCCCCGGACCACATCTTTGTTTTCTGATATCTTGTGAAAGGTATTTTCACCGAATATGGAATTCTAGGTTGACAGTCGTTTTTCCCTGTTCTACTTCCAACGTGTTTCTCCACTGGCATTATTTCTGACAAGAAGTATTTTGTTATTTTAAATTTGTTCCTCTGTACATAGGGATCGTTTTTCTGTATCCTTTTAAGGTTTTCTCTATCACTGGTTTTAAGCCATGTGATTATAAATAATTGAGGCTTGGTATAGTTTTCTGTCTCCTATGCTAAGATCTATGTGAGTTTATAGCCTGCAGCTGTAATTTATTCAAATATATTTTCTGTCCTTTCCTTCAGGTTCTCCGTTACTGTATGTATTAGGTTTCTTGACATTGTTCTACTATTCATTAATGTTTTATTTATTTTGAGTCTTTATTTGCCATGCATATATTCTATTTTGAATATTTTTATTGCTATGTCAAGTTCACTATTTTTTCTTATTGTCTAGCTTTAGTTAATCTCATCCTGGGAATTTTTTATCTTCAACATTGCAATTGTCACCTTTAGAAATTTGACATTTTATCTAACAGCTTACATATCTTTGATTGAAATAGTCACTGTTTACTCTGTTGTGCATGTGCTACATAGTTATAATGTGTTTTTAACGTGTCTATGCAAACTAATTCTGCCATCTTTACTACCTCTGGGCCTCTTTCTGCACATTAATTTCTGTCCTCATTCTGGGCCATAAATTTGTAATCTCTTTTTCCATCCTTGGAGTATTGATGAATACTCCATTGTGAATTTTACCTTGTTATATTTTCTGATTTTTTTTATTCATATATATCTTTTGGATTTTGTTCCAGAAACTACTTAAACTACTTGCAAATAGTTCAGTACTTTGGAGCCTTCGCTTTTAAGCATTTTTAGAAAGGAGCAATGTAGCCTTTAGTCTAGAGCAAATTTTGCTCCATTTCTGATTTTCCATCTGAGGAAGTTACAGGCTTTCCTACTATGACTGTTAGGAAAATGAACTGTGCCCAGCTATGCACGAAGTCTGGCTCTTGTCTTTCTGGGATGATGTTTCTTGGCCTTCACTTGGCTCTTTAATTTGTGAAGTTTACGATTCACAGTCACCATAGTTCACACTCACAAATTGTAGTTAAGATAATGATGGTGATTATTGTTACTGCTACCACATGCCTTGTAGTATTTAGCTAAAAATTGAAATACCTTTATTCTAACTCAAGCCGGTAGTATATTATATATGTAAATATATCATCTCCTAAATAGGGTTTTATCTTCTGTGATGGAAAACTTTAGGCCTCTTAAATCTGAGTATTTCCTCCTTGCTTTGGAGTTGTTAGCGCACTAGGAGTGTTTATTAATGGTCAAGTCATTTCTTCATTAAATAGGTAATGCTCTTCATTATGCACATTAGGTTGCATAATTTAGCTTTCTTTCTCTATTAGAACAATAACGTAGTGTGATGTTACACTAATTTGGTATACCAAGCAATACCTTAGCAATTAGCTCTCTGTCTTAAGGATGATATTTCTCCTACAGTGTTTGTTTTATTCATTTGTTTTTCAGAAAGGTAGGGAAAGAGAAGCCTAACTATGAAACTTTCTGGCTGATTCAGCAAACTTATACAGTGAAAGGTCTGAGCAAACTTGTGCTGGTTGGCTTTCTTTGTCCAGAAAAATGATCTTCAATTCTGTTTTTCACCTGCTAGAGAAGGCTTCTTCCCTTTTGTTATCACCGACCTCTGACTTGTCGATAACATTCAAAACATTGTTATTTCTTCATTACTAGTAAAATATACCAGGTCAGCCACCTTGTCAGTTTCAGCTCTTCACTTTCCTCTCCTATTTGCTTTATTTGCGGCTATATATATATGTCATGGATTTCAGGGATTTCCACAGGTATTTTTGGGAAAGGGCGATTCCGAATCGGCACCATCAGATCTGTAGTTTGCTTTCATTTTTTAAACAAAGCTTTCTCTCAGGCAGCTAATGAAATGCATCCTCTTCTCCGAGCCTCGAGCCTCGGTGGCTCTCCGACTTCCTGTTTGCTTCTCAGCTCTCCTTATCCTGGCATGCCAGCTACCCAGCGGGGTAGTCGAGCAGCTTCAGAGATGGCGGGCTTCCTCCCTTCCTGTCACCCTTGCCCTCACCACCCCACCGTCGACACTGTTCTCCAGTGGAGAGATGATTGGGTGTACTCCCGGTTTGGTCTAGTCACCAGTTACTAAGTTGGCTAGACTTTCGCTTGACACTTCGTGAATAAACCCACTCAGTAGTTCATTTTAGAATTAATAAAGACTCTAGCTTTGGGTTGACTGAGACTTTTAAGTCAGTCCAAACTCCTGAGTCTATCAAAATCGGTTTTATTCTCGGTTAGATAGACCATCAGGTTTTCATGTAAAGGATCTTTACTGCAGGGCTCTGAGATTCCTGCGCTATGCAGAAATAGTACCCTTATTTCTCTTCTCTTCCCGCCCCCTCTCCCTCCCTTCCTTCCTGTCTGCCTTGCAATAACTCACAAAGCCCTAGATCTTCCCCACATACTAGGTACCTGTTGCTCCAGAAATCATCGCTACAACGCTGTCACTAGCCAGTCTCCATCCTGAATCTCACTCAACACCCTCTTCTTTACATTCCTTGGCTTCTGTAACTCCAGTGAAGTTTTCTTCTGTCCCTCCTCAGTCATGCACACACATGATCATATGGTCTAAAGTTTCAGTTTTAAACATTTCGCTCCTTGCCCCTCATATCCTGTCCTTCTAGCTGCTCCCCACACGCACTCCTACGGTACGTATATGGGAGCTTCTTACGAACTTCCACTCTCTAGTTAGCGTTCAGCTTCTATAAGGCTATCATTTTCCCCACTCTATCACCCGCTGTGGATCTTTACTTGTCTTTTGCTGTAATCCACTGTGAGGAACTTTGTAAATACCTTGATTTCCATTCTCCCTCTACCTGTTACCTGGCAACCCTCCCAAGTGTTATCAAACCCACCTACCAAAATACTCAGCACTATGTATCAGCAATACTGCCACAGAGAGCAGAATGTCCGGAGGGGAGTAAATAGGGCTGTAGCTGGGGTGAGGGCAGGACTGCAGTTTTAACCAATAAGGAAATTGTCATTAATTTATTACTGGCATTCAAATTCCCACTTCATTCCAGATGGGATTTCACACTTAGTTTTCCTTAAGTCTCTGACTCCTTTTCCCTCTTTATTTCTCTCAGCCAATGACTTTATCTCTTACCTAGCTCACAGATAAAGCAAGATGTAATAAAATGGGAGTGGTCTCAGCTCTATAGGCTTACCTGGCTTACCTGTATCTGTAGCCATCCTCTGTGAAGAGCCCCTGCCCTGGTTCTGGGGCCTGAACTCGGAGCCTTATGCAGGAAGTATCTCATTTATAAAGTAAGCCTCACCTCTTAAGCACTGCATGCCCGCCCATTTTTCCTTCTAGAAGAGTCTGCTCCTGAAATTTTCCCCTCCTTGCACTGTCAGGCTTTCCCGCTGTATGGGAGCCCACTTGTCAGTGAACAGTCTCCCCTCATGTCGTAGTGTCAGGGTCCTCTTTGGCCTTGCATTCCTTTGCTGCCTCGCTTTGGTTTGACACAATCATCCACATCCACTTCCGACGGGCCTTCGTTCCTATCACTCCTTAAGCCACTCCGGTTGGGTTTTGTTCTTCACCTCTCTACTGAACCAAATTCTTTTCCTTCTTGATGCAGGGCTTTCTAGGCTTCCCTGACCCATCCCTGGCATTCTGCATGAACTCCGAATTTCTGGCTCCTCCTCCTGCATTGGACCTCTAGTTTGGGAGTCTCTCCCTTTTCTCTCTCTGCACTCTTTCAAAATCTGATGCCATGGCTCCGGAAGCCACCTCATCAGGGCTGGCTATAGAATTCGTATCTCTACCCTGATCTTTCCCCTGCCCAATGCAAGGTTAGTCACATTAGCCAGTTAACATGCCCCAAGCCAAAGTGCTCTCCTCTTCCCCAAATCCTCCAGTCTTTCCTGTTTCAGTAGTAGGCATCCAGTTGCCTGTGCCCCAAACCAAAATGTCATCCCTGACTCCTTTTCCCTGATACACTTTTTAACCGCCCCAGCGTGTATCCCTATGTACTGTCTCTTGCTGTGCATCCCGTTACGAATTTAGTGAGGCTGCCACCGCCCAGGTGCAGTGCACAAGCCTTCTGACTTTTCTGTCTCTGTCAGTTGGCTTTTACTTGTCCATTCCCGACCTCCTCCTCCTCCTCCAAACTGCTTGCTTACAGTGTTGTACTCAATAGTCCTTTCTGTACAGGGGACGTAGAGATCTGTGCTCCGAGCCAGGTACTCAGCTCCTGCTGTTGTATTCTCTTAGACCATCCTTCTCCATCCTGCTTATTATTTGGGCTCCAACATGTGAACTGTCTGTGGAAGGTCATTCTTTCTTTCCACGTCGTAGCTGAAGGAACCTCTTTCTTCATTTCATTAGCCATCACTGTCCTACTGCTTTATGTTCTTAACAACCTTGGCCAGTACCTGGAACTACCCTATTTTGTGTGTGTTTAAATGTTTCTTATCTACCTCCCAACACACACACACACACACACACACACACACACACACACACAATTATAAGCCCCTATATGCACAGATTTGTTGTATTTATCTTTTGTCTCTGTCGCTTGGCATTTGGAAAGTGATCAGCAAGCATTGATTCCCAGATCAAACAAAAGACAGCAAACACCTGCCTCTCAGCCACTACAGTGGAGCAGACCCATGGATCTGAAGGGGAAACTGAAGTATTGCACACATGAAAATATTTTCTAAGCAAAACTAATAAGATTTTTGTTAACATATAGAATTTCAGGGACCCTAGATTATGAGAACATACGTTGTGCAATTATTTGGAGTCCATAATCAAAACAAGAAATTTCTTTCTTTCCTTCCCTCCTTCCTTCCTTCCTTTCTTTTTTCTGGTACCAAGGATCGAACTTGGGACCTTGCACTTGTGAGGCAGGCAGCAGCACCACTGAGCTAGATCCCCAGCCCTAAACAGGTTATTTCACAGTTTCATGATAGATATGTGAAGTCTGAGGATTCAGTGAAACTTGGAATTCCTGATATTTTTATTGTCATTCTACAAAACTGAGCTATAGTAAGTTTTAACTAACCTAGACCTTTTTTTCTAACTGAATGAATAAATCTACCAAAACAAAACTCATCATGTAAAAGACAAATTTTACATATTGCCAGCCATAACTAGGATAACTGTTCCACTTTAGAGGACATTGTCTACAGCTCACATCATATTTCTGTGTGTCTTCTAGAAGCAGAAGTCAAAAATGTTATTGCACTATTACACTGTTACAATTAAGTGTATTTCCTCCCAAATCTGAGCAGTGAACCAACTTGAGAAGCCTGCTGTCTGCCACCACAAGCCTTGTGATTACTAGGTGGAAGGAGTGTGTCCTACTGTGACTGAAGGCCCACATCCTATCCCTGAGCTGCTTTATCCATTGCTCCCACAAGCCTCAGTGAATGCAGCTTTTAGGGTGCGAATGATGCAGCCCGGCCGTGTTACCCGCTTCCCCCGGGATACCGTCCAGGAGCCCCGGGAGGCCGCCGATGGCAGCACACCCTGTATACACTGTTGTTTCTGTGCACACATAACTGCAATAAAGGTTAACTTGTAAATCGGGAAGGCGAGAGATTAAAAGCAGTAACTAATAATAAAATAGGACAGTTGCAACACTGTGCTGTAAAATGGTTTCATGAATGTGATCTCCCCTCCCTCTCAAAATATCTTCTTGAATTCTACTCACCCTTTGTAAGGAGGTGAGATGATGGTGTCTGTGTGACAAGAAGAACTGAGGCGAGCCACACGGCATTGTCATCTCACGTATGCTCTCTTCCCCATGCTAAGCAGAGAGCCCTTACCCTTTTAACGAAGGAAGCACTTACAGTTTCTCTTCGCCCTGTCCACATTGCCGACATCACTGCTCGTTTGCTTCTGGTTGCCGGAACACTGTGACACGCTGACAGTCGATCCCGTAACAAGGCAGCCACCAAGGGGAGGCGAAGGGTGGGTGTGCTGGATAGCAGTGACCCCCCCTACTGGGATGGAGAAGGACAGCGCACCCTGTAGCACACAGCTCAAAACCTACACATTGTTCATTTCTGGAATTTTCCGTATAATATCTTAGGCGGCAGTTGACCATGGGTAGCTGAAAGAATGGAAAGTGGAACCACAGAGCAGATGCTACTGGAGTTAGCAGAGGAGCCCACGAAACATCACCAGATGACAACCTAATTCCTCAGAGCCTTACGTTCTTCATAGCCTTTAAGTGAGCTTTCAAGGGATGTTTATGAACCCATCAGAAACAGGTGAAGCAGCCCTGCCTTGTTGGTGCCGTATAAGGGAGAACAGAGTTCCCCTGAGAGACCTGGAGACCTGTAATCTCCTTCGATGCTGTGTTCTGTCTCAGAGAGTATGGCCTTCTGAGGGTGAGTGCGTGGATGGATGGTTAGACAGAGAGTACACAGACAGACAGACAGATGTTATGTGTGAGTGCACAGACATATTAGAAGATATGCCTAAAGACCTTCACAAACCTCTCGTGAGACTTTCAGGGACCCACCTCCTAGATCACTGAGAAAGACTGCACTTTTTTTTTGGTCCTATACATTGAAGACCCTAACATCAACGTGTGAATAGATAATAATGATAACAGCTGCTCTTCACTGCCTGCACACTATGCCTGGTCGATATTCTCAGCGCTCTACAGGTGTCATTTAATCTTCATAATGAACCGAACACATAGGTTGCCGTCACTATTTCTATTTTTATAGAAGAAGAAACTGAGTCAAAGAAGTTCAGTAACTTGCTTAAGTCACAGAAATCAATAGCAGAGCCTGAATCTAAACCAAGGCGGCCTGCTCTATGTATCCCTAAAACACCACACCGCTCTGCCTATTAGATGCCCGCCTAAGAGAGGCAGATAGTAGGAGAGCAGAAGCAATGCAAACCCTTGACTGTCCATCGTACTGCCGCACACAGAGGAGTGAATGGATGAACGTACTGTGCTTGGGCAGCCCACAGTCTGCCAACGGAAGTCAGCATCTGAGTACTGAGATACGAAAGATGCCATAGCTCCTCAAGGGGGATAAAGTATTATGTTTGGCCTCACAGAGGTAACATTCCCAGGAATGAGATAGTGAAATTATAAGCTTCTTAGGTCAGCAGAGTTATTGGATCCTACTCTTGTTACGTTCTTAGGGTAGACAACGTGTTGTGCATATCGAGGCATAGCACATGTCCCTGCACCAGCCCGGGCAGCCTGCCAGCCTGTGTGTGTACGGCAGCCCCCAGCTGCTCGTCCTTGCTGAGCACTGTCAGTTCCTTCATCATTCAGGACTGTATTCTTGCTACCATGAGAGGGTCCTGGAGGAGGACAGTTACCAGATCAAATTATTCCTGGTCATCCACACATGCAGTTTCATCACTGTATCAACGAAATGGAAATTGTTGTAAAATTTCTTATAGATCTTAAAATTTTAATTTTACTTTTTTTTTTTTTTGGCAGCGCTAGAGCCTAAAGCAGGGCTTCACCCATGATAGGCAAGTGCTCTCCCACTGACCTGTATCCCAACCTTCATATTTTCAATGTTCCTGAGAACTTCAATTCTTACGTCTGAGTTTTTCTTAGGTTATTTCTACTTCCTTCTCCTTCTAACCTCTTAAAACATGACTTCTAGATGCGTTCCCTCACTGACTTCTGAGTCAGCATGTCTTTTACAGTGTGCTCTGCACTGAATGTGTATGTGCTATGCGATCCATAGAGCACAGTAACAGGTGGTCTTCCTGTCCTCTGAAAATAATTAGTAATTATTTCAGCCTCTCATTATTACGATGGGAAGAGATGCAGATTCATTTTACATGTGATAGAACTTATTAGTTCTATCGAGTTCTGTCATGTTACACACAATAATAAAAACTGGGACTCTCTAAGGTTTGTTTTGTTGCCATGCCTTCTGCCTTTTGGACTTACAGGCATGGATAATGTTGATGAAATACAAATTCAAGGTGGATAAAGACTAACCTCATGGAGGAAATCAGTTAAATTTGTATAACTTTTTAAAAACTTCATTGCAATTGAAATTGTATCTCTGCAGTTTGAAACACCTGTAATCATAAAGTGCCATGTCCTCCTCTGTCCATGGATAATGTCTTGCATAGCTTCTGAAACGTAATGGATGTGCAGTGTTTATGGACCTTTCTTGAGTAGAATAATTACTAACAGGCTTAATTTTTGAAAGACCTCATCAGATTTAAGGAAAATAATTTTAAATAGCCTTCATTGTGTATATATCTATCTATCTATAGTGTTAGCTACCTATCTGTCTATCTATCGATCAGTTACAGACTCATTTTTGCCTTTCCTTCCCTTCTTGCTGTCCATTTTCTTTGCTTACACAACACATGGTTGTACACCATCCTGGTGGCCTTGCTGTACTTCCACATTGTCAGGCGCCCTGGACTAAGGCCATGGTGCTGCCTGCTTCTTTTGCTGATGCTCCTCCCTCTCCCTGGCCTCTTCCTTCCACCAGTGCCCTCTCAGTGAAGTCTCCTGACCTCCCTGCATGAATGATAACACCAGTGCTTCTTGCTGATGCTTCTCTACTTTGTGTTACTTTGTATTTTTTGATACTGGTTATTATTTATTAAACTATATGATTTGCTTCTTTATAGTGTTTATTGTTATCTGCCATCCCTATTAGAATATCTGCCCCATAAAACCAGCCTTTCGTTTGCTGAGAGAGAAGTCAGGAGTCTGGAACAGTTCCCAGCACATGGGGGGTGCTTCCGGAGACTCTGTGTGCCCTGCTGCACTCCAGACCGCCTTGTGTTGGTCAGGGAGTGGGACCCCTGCTTCAGCTTGCTGGGCTTGCATGTCTGAGCCTCCCACTCCTGCACTTGCTTATGCAAAGTGGGTGAAAACAGAGGAGTGGAATGATAGGTATAGGCATGGATCACCTTCTTATTTTGTAGTTAAAATACTTTTATATAAATGTCTACATGTACGTATAAAATATTTTCTATTTTTGTATGAGATGATAATGGAATAATGCTATAATTTAAATACTACATAGAAGTTGCTGTCTTCATTAGTAAATGAAATATGTATATGTAGTCTGGTTTTAATATTAAAGAAATATTGTTGCTGAAATAGTTTTATTTTCCACCTTCTCCTGCACAAATATGTCCTCTACACAGTCTAAAGCAAGAGACCAGCATAGAGAAATTGCTGTCATTCTGGTTGGACATTCCGTTTCATGGATTGTATAAGCCTTATATGATCTCTTTTGCACCCTCTTTAATGAAACTGACTCTGTCATTCATTATTAATATAACATGCAATTAGAGCACATCATTGAGAGGTTTTCAACTTAAATTTCAAGTCTATTTTCTAGGATAAGGTGACACAATTTCTGTTTTGATTTTAAATGTCTATATGTCAATATCTTTGCCAAAAATAACTGATATTCCTATATGATCTAACATAAGAACCATCTTTTACACTCTATAGACATGCCATTCCTTACCACTCCATACCCCCACTTAGAATATTATTACTATCAGCGTATCTACTGAGGGTGCTTTAGCAGTGTAAGAACACTTTTTCTTTGAGTTATGTAAATATTTCTAAATTGACACAATGCTAGCAATGTATAACTCAGTGGTATACCACTTTAGGACAGGACAGTGGAAAATATGACGATTTTATTTGAAACTGAAGAAGCTGGGTATCCTTCCCACCAGATACTATTTTGGTATAATCTATCACCCTTGTTAATGTTTTATTGGATATAAATCATATCATATCAGGTTGCACAGTGACAATATGGTTCACCAGGCATTCTATTTTTATAACTTTATTTAAAACTGACATGTAACTTGCTGTACCTGAAACCCCAAGTGAGCCAGTTATTGGAGTGTAACAAAGTTTTGACGTCAGAGTAGCTATTTATTCTACTGGAAACCATTAGCAATGCATTACCCCTTGGCACTGCTGTTTTTTTGCAGAAACATGTTTAAAATTTTATGACTGATTTTGACCAATTTCTCTCCCCCTTAGAACTAAGAAATTATACATAATACACAAATATATATACACGTTGCCTGTATAATATGAACATACTTTGTACCCTGAAGAATGTTATGTATTTAAATATTTGTATTTATATTTTTGACATTATACATATAGAGCCTTTTAAGTTTCATTCCAACAGTTGCGTGTTACAGTTTTGTTCTTAACTTCAAGCCTGATTTGTATTTTCTGCAAGGGAACTAACTGCTTATTATTGTTGTTGTTTTTTCTGTGGATGTGGATGTGGATGTGGACTAGCTGCCTCGTGCTGCCATGTTTGTTTGTATTATTGCTGGTACTGTTACTTCAGGAGGACTCCTAAGCATTGTATTTCTTCACCATCAGCAGGAGATTCGTGGAAGTGATAGAGGCAATTCTCTTTTGTACAGATGCAGTTTAATCGGTCACGGACAGATTGTCCTCCTGCCTGGCGTGTCGATCCCTCCTGCCCTCCCGAAGGCACTGAGAGTGCTGTGGAGTGCGAAGTGCCCCACTCCAGAGCCAGGCTCTGCCAGCTCCTATGCTGATCTCTGCCAGTGCATTTCAGATTGGATCTGATGGGACTGTCATTTGGAATCAAGTGGAGGAAAGGGTTTCAGATTTTTATCTCGTAATTTAGATGCTCTTAAAACCCTACACAAAAACATTGCCACACCCGTGTTTGCAAAATAACTTGATTATTTCAGCTAAGAAAAGAACTTGCATTTAAAGGGGTAAAATTCTTTCAAATTCCAGGATGATCCTTTAAATTCAACAGTGTTACTATTATTTTAATCCCTTGTCCACTAAGGAATTTTCACAAATTATTGAATTGTTTTCTCTTAAAAAAATTCACATTCCTATATCATTTTTAAATCAGAAGACATCTGATAATTATTTTTCATATCTGTACATTTTTATATTTCAACATATTATCTACTTTTAGTTGACAAAGAAATATATATATATTTCCTGTTCATGTTATTTTGAAATATATATACAATGTAGAATGACCAACTGAAGCCAATGAAAATTACGTATAAATATAATAGTAGAACGCCATATTGGTAACCCTTTTAGCAAGTCCCAATTCTTCCATCCCTATCTTTCCCTCCTGAAAAGATGTCCCCCATCATCAAGTCTTTTAGTACAGAACGTGGAGGATGAGTTTCAACTCCAGAAGTAGTGTGTTTCTCATAGAGCATCGTATTACACAGTAGTTAACAGGAGAGGTGTTGAAGACATAGCAGCCACAGTTAGAAGGTCATTCTGCTACCACCCGTGATAGACCAGTTAGTCCAGCATTCCAAGTCCTGATGTGTAAAATAGTTGTAGTGAAAACTGCCTCCAAGATTGTTTTTGTAAGGAACAAGTGAAATGCAACAAACAGAAAGCCCTTAGCCCAGTGCCTAACACACGCTGGTAACTTCAGGGCTGGCTGTCATTTGTGCTGCTGGGCGTGGTCACCCCTAACTGCAGGGCAGTGCAGCATGGCATGTGATGGCAGCACAGGCGTGAGGACAGGCTGCCAGGATTAGCGCTTCCTCCAGTGTAACCTTCAAGAAATCGCTGCACCCCCTTCGCTAGCTTCCCTGCTTGTGAAATGAGGGTGCACACCCTACTTCTGAAGTATTTTAAATGTCTTTTTTTTAAATTTTATTTTATTGGTACATTTTAGGTATACAATATAATGACATTCATCATTGGAAATTTGCACCTTTACATAATCTCTTTTGGTTCTTATTTTTCCCCCTTGCCCTGCCCTCCCTTCAACCCCTCCACCCTTCCCTATTTACAAAGACTTTGTTTCCATTTTTGCTCATATTAATCCCATTCCCTTCTTTCCTTCCCCCTACCCCTCCCACTTCCCCTTCCCCTTTGCCCCTTTTCTTTCTATTTCACATTATCTATTAGACCTTTTACTCCTTATTTGCACTTTCAGTTTCTCACACTAGAGACACTATTTGGTATTTACACATGTGTGTCCTTTTTATTTCACTTAAGAGTATGATGCAGTATTTTTTTTTTTGTACCGGGGATCGAACTCGGGTCCTTGCACCTGCGCAGTAGGCGGCGAAACCACTGAGCTAAATCCCCGGCCCAAGATGCAGTATTTTTGAAGATTACACACTTTAATACAGGGAAAATGCTTAAAACAGGGCCTGACACATGATAAGGATTTAATAAATATTTGCTTTTTGTTAGTATCCCAAAATCATGGACTGTGAACTTGCTCTTATTTCAGAGACTGGTTTCAATCCAGCTCAGATTGTGTTCTTCAACAGGGCTGACGATAGAAATGATTTGTTCAAAGTCACATGCATTTGTGGACATTGAGGCAGTCAGCCCAGAGAGCCTGTAAATAGCCCTTCAATAAGTAATTGCTGTTAAGGTCGTGTAAACACGAGCGTTAGTATTTATCGTAAAGCTCATGCTGTGGCTTATGTTTAAATGTCCCCCAGCCTCGTGTGCTCCCTCATAGGCAGGCGGGCAGGGGGCCCCATAGCTGACTTGCTCTCTGGAAGCCTGGCCTGCAGTGAGAGGCGGTCACTGGAGGCATGGCCTGGAACGGGGCCGGGGGGGGGGTCTCCCCTAAGCCGTTCCCTGCTCACTCTGTCCTGGCCCCTGTGATAGAAGCAGCTTCTCTTCATCGGCATTGGGGCCAGCCAGCTGTGGACGAAAATATGAGCCAAAATAAACCTCTCATTCTTCAAGAATTCATTTTAGTACTTGAATTTACTTCAGTACTGGTTGCAGAATGACATTATTTCAGGTTTTATGGTTATGTTTTAAAGTTGAGGTATGTGGTTCTTTTAGGAAACCTTTGTTGCCAAGAAGCAGCTAACCTGGTTAATTCTAATTTAAGACTGATATTGAGACTGTGCCTGTCCTCCAGCACACAATTCGGTTTGCCATCAGGCGGATGACTGTGTCATAAACCTACAGTGTCCGAACCATGCCCATTGGTAACGTGGATGCTACGTCCCCTCTGGCCCCAAGGAGATGCTAAAACCAGAGCGATGCAGACTCTCTCCTAGTATGCTCCCACCCTTTAGAAAGCTGTGTACATAGCTCAAGAAGTCCTATATTGAGAAGGTGTTGAATCAGTCTTTCACAGAGGTGGGAACACCCTCCAGTGCTATCCTAGTAATACTTTGACATTCCGGTCTTGGAATTAACTTACCGGAGTTTAATTCTTAGCCTTACCACTGATAGCTCTGTGACTTTGAGCAGCTGTTTTGTTCCTTCATTATCAAATATTGAGCACTTTTTCTGTTCCCTGTTAATAAGCAAGGTAATCTGATGGAAAGGTAGGGGCAAAAAATCTCCTCCCAGCCCAATTTTCTGTAATTGTAATGAGGCTAAAATGTGTATATTGTAGAATAGTGATGCAAGTCATACTGCGATTGGCCCAGTGGATACATTAGGTGAGTCATAAAGTTGCATCTTAGCATTCCTGATTGTGGGCAGTATGTCTTTGTTACTTCAGGATCTGAGACATTGTACCCGAGACTGAGAAGTGTTTAGAAAGTGTCAGCAGTGGACTGGTTTACTGATTTTCTTAAAAATCTCAAAAACATCTATCTGTAAACAGAATGTTGTTTCAAAATTTAAACTTACAAACACAGATGATTTACTGCTTTTACTTTTCTGACTGTGTTATGTATAAATATGTGGAATTATGTGGAAACTTCCTACGGGATTCCCTGAAAGAAAATGTAGTCTTAGATAAAATCAATTATTTATTTACCCTACTATCAGCTGGCCTTAATTCGTGCAATGTAATACAAGAGTTGAATTAAGAAATTATAAGAAGTTGGCTAAATCTATCATGGCCAATCACTGGTATTATTTTTATACACTTAGAACCATTGAAAGCCTCTGGAGTTTGGATAATTTATTTTATATTTCCCATATAGAGGCATACTGAGTGAGAATATATTTTATACCTGAACTTAGTAATCTTCAATAATGTAATTTACTTGATTGTCACAATCATCAACTCATTAAAATCTGTCTTATTATTTGAACACTTTATTAATATTACTAAGCGAATTAAAGGTGCAAATTTCAGCTCATGGGGCCATGTCTAAACATATTTCATGATTTTTTTTTTTTGGTACCAGTGATCGAACTCGGGACCTTGAGCTTGCACAGCAGGCGGCTCGTGAAGTCTATTTTGATGATGAATCTCATAGACAATAGAGCAATAAGGTATCAGACAAAATTAACTTGACAAAAAGAGAGTGAGGTCCTACGGGTAATCCTTACCTTGCACTTCCAGGTTTGAATGGAGTCACCAGTCAGCCTTTTGCAAAATCATGACAATTAAGTCCTAGGTAAACTAAATTCATGCTTGGCATGGGAGGTGATTTCATGCTCACTCCACTTGCGTCTGACTTTAAAAAGAGGAAAGAGATGCAGCAGTCTCGGGAATAAAGCTGAGCACTGCAGGGTCCAGGTGAGCTCCTTCAGAGAGGCCCCAGGAAGACAGCGTGATGAAGAGATTTTCTTCTGCAACACACCCAGCTAATTACTTTTCATTTACACAGGGAATGAATTTTTCTTACTCCCACTGAACTTAAAAAAATGAAAATCTACTAAAACTCACACTACCAATTTTAAGTTTTAACGAACTTTTTTCTGGAGGTCAGAAAGGCTTATTTTCATTCCTTAGAATAAAACCAGTAAGTGCTTGCCATAATCTTGTCGTATTGTGTAACAAACACCGTGAGTTTGGGGGCTAAGGAGAACCACCACCCAGAGAAAAGCTGCTCGCTCTCTTCTCTGGGCACCAGTTTAGTGTTCTCAGCGCTGTTCTGCAGCATTGCCCCTGAGCTGCAAGACTAGGGAGGAAACAGTGTGTCTTTCTCGAGCATCCATTTGATTTGTCAACAAAAACCCATTATTTTCTATGAAAAAGAATATGGACATAGAGTAGATAAAATGTACGTTAATTTTAAGATCTGAACTCCAGACTTCGTGGGCTGTCACTCTGAGCTAATTGCTGGTGTGTTGGTCAGCTTCCCATCGCTGGGACACAGTGGTGACACCCACAGCTTACAGCAGGAGAGGTGCAGTTTGGCTCGCAGTTCAGTGGATTCAGTGCACAGTTGGCCTGCTCCATTGTGAAACATCTCGCCCATCCCAAGGTCGTAGCTTAGTTCACGGAGCCGAGCAGCAGAGCAGAGCAGAGAGAAAGGGCCCAGGAGTCCGGATACAGAAGCCCAGGCCACGCCTTCAGCACACCCAGACGCCCCTGCAAGGCTGCCCCACCACGCCCCTGGGCAGCTCCCACTGAGAGAGCATCCCCTCTGCCTCCAGTGATCGCACCAAGCTTTCTAGAAAATCGGGCGAGAGGGTAGGGTGAAGGGACCGATGTTGTCAAACATAAAGGAGCAAGACATATTAAAACTCATAGGAACACTTGGACAGACATTTTACAATTACTGTCTGATAATTATTATCCAAAGAAATCAGACTGTACATAAATCTTTCTACCTATGAAACAAAATGTACACTTTAGTGGAAAAAGCATCTCAGAAGGGAAAATAAAGGATACTCTAGAAGAATTTTCTTTAAATAATTCTGTGATTGTAATACCATTCTTCAAAGTAAAGCATTGCTGTATAAATCAACCCTAACTGAATTCCCTGGCTTTGACAGATGTGAATTGTGTATTGTATTT
The DNA here is from genome assembly GCF_000247695.1 of Heterocephalus glaber. The sequence continues at coordinate 17,740,447 of NW_004624766.1, forward strand.
GCTTTGTTAAGTAGAACATGCTCTCATTTTTTTTTTTGGTTATATTTGATTTTCTGAGATATTGTAGGTGACAAGATATCGCTACAAAAATTTACAACACATCAACTCTTCTAAACTTTTGACTGAAATTATAAGGTGTGCCTATAGAGCTTCTCATAATTCTTAGAAATGGGAATGATAGCTGTCAAAAACTAGGCCCTTGGAACAATTACATGCAGTTAAACTTATGGGATATACATTATTTGTTCCAACATAGCACATATTAGTACACTTTGTATCTTACATTATTCCTTTAGCACTTTGATTACATTCAACTACATGGTGAAAAAAAAAATGTTGTATTCCTGACTGTTTGCATCTTTTGAACACTTTTTGAGAATTTTCAAAATCACCATGTTTATAATAAAAAATGTTTATTAAGTGTTTGCAATCTTTTGAATGCTGAAGATAATAACAAAAAATGTGTATGACATCATTCATGGGACCTTAAAATTTTATGTTAGCTCCAGATGTATATGGAAGATAAATATCATTACAATGTAGCATGTGTTAAGAGCCGCATGAGTCATTAGTGAGCTCTATGGTCTCTGTTTGAAGAAATCCTCATCACCCATTGAAATAGAACCGGCCTGTATAGGTGACGAGGAAGAGTTGGGGCAGTGGGATATAAGCACAGAGGTCAAAAGTTTTTTTATGTCAGAATTACATGCAATCAAGCATTCAGTGATTAAATATCATATAAAAAGTGTAGCGTGAGATGTTAAGACAGTTAAGAAAGCAGTACAAAGAAAATTTCCTCATCAAAATTCTTTTTTGTTCATCTTCTAATCTCTTTCATAATATTAAAATAGATACACTTCCCTGTGAGAGGCCCAAAAGTAATGCAGCTTTCTCTAGGTGTCATATTTGAGAAAACTACATGTTGCTTCCGTATTTCTTTTTGTGTCAGGTATCTACTGAAGATATTGGCCTAAAACTGAGACCAAAAGAGTCCTTGTATTTTAAAATTGTGAAAAACGATATATTTAATCAGTGGTACTAGGTCCTCCTCTTGTCAGGCAGTGACAAAGCCTCTTCCTGCAGCCATGGGCCCCTCCTTCCTGCGGCACGGGAAGTTGCATGGGAAGTACTACATGCTTCTCCACTGCAGGCTCTCGCCCATCCCATGCCAACCTGGCAGTATCATCTCGCGTGGATGTAGCTGGATTTGGTCTGTCTGTCTGTGTGTTGTTAATTTTTGTTGTTTTTAGAGACAGGGCCTTTAGTTTTCCTTTCTTATGTCTTTTTTGAGTTTTGTTCCTCTGTTTTATTCTCTGGAAGAGTTTTCGTAAAACTAGTGTTTGTTTCCACAATATTGAACTTACTTAAATATTGAGAAGAATACATGGTAATGCCATGTGGCCTTATTTTTTTCTCTGTGGAAGTTTTCATAGTTACAGATTTAATATCTCAATGATTGTAGGCCTATTTGTATTTTTGTTTCTTCTTGTGTCAGTTTTGGAAGTTCTAGTTGTCTGAGAATGTTTTCACTTCATTTAAGTTTCAGAATTATTCATAGAAAGTTGTTATTAATGCTCTTCTATTATGTTTTTAATTTCTTGTATGGCCTGAGGTGGCATATTTTTTTCCATCCCTCAAGTTGGCAATTGTGCATTCCCTCTTTTCTTCTTAATCACCCTTACAAGTTGTTAAATCAGTTTTCTCAGTGTTTTCAAAGGACAAACTCTTGTGGGGTTTTCGTTTCTTTTTGTTGTATATTCCTTTTCTATTTGAATAATTTGATCGCTCACATATACATATATGTATATAATTTTCCTTTTTAGGTGTTTTATTTGCTACTGTTTAAATGTATAAAAAATATATCGATCATTGTCAACCTTCTTTTCAAGCACAGCGGTACCTCGGTTCATGAACTTGATGTGCTCTGTGATTTTGGAAGAGATGCCCGCGTTTGTGCTTGGTTGGGGAAGGTGGCTGTGGCTGAGTTTGTCACCTGATGTGGGGTCTGCAAACAAAACCAAAATTCTTCCAAAGAATCTGTTTGCGAACCAAGTTGTTTGCAAACAAAAGTGCTCATGAAGTGAGGTATCACTCTATATACATGTAACTATGTGGGATGTTCTCTAAGCCTGGTGTTAGCAGCATATCACAAGTTCTAATATGTTGTCTTTCAGATGAAATATTTTCTAATCTCCATTGTTTTGGATTGTTTACCCATGATTGTAGAAGCATATTTCTTCATTTCAAAAGTCCACGTTTGGACTTTTTTAGTTTATTTTCTTGATATTGACTTCTAGTCAGATTCTACTGGAACTAGAAAATACAGTCTCTTGATATCAGGTCTTTGAAATTTAGTGGCTAAAATATGTTTCGTGGGTTTGGAGTGTGGGTTTTTATATGTCTGCTATGTCAACCTTGTTAACCGCGTGTTTCCGAGCAGCTCCATGTCTATTTCACACGTGAGGAAGATGTTGAAAGCCGCTGTCTTGGGCATGACTGTGCTTCAGTCCCATTGGTTGTGCTCGGTTTTGAAACTGTGCTGTTAGGTGCAGCTGAGAGGCCCTGCACTGCTGCCTTGGGCTGTGTCTGCACACGACCATAACAGACTGTGTATTTGGGAGCCCAGACAAACGGTTTTGAGTACTTTTGCCGTGAAGAAATAATACATGGGGGAAGCATCTGGTTTAAGAATTAAAGTTAACTTTCAAAACATCTTCAAAAGACCAAAATGATCCACAGGAAACTTAAGTGCTTCCTAGAATAAAGCCCAGCACTTTTTAAAGCAATACAGAGTCTAGCACCAGGCAACACAGGTCCCAGAATATCTGTGAGCCAATCAGTTAATGCCTAGGCATACAAAAAGTAGGGAAAATGTCCGTCAGACATCCAGGGCCAGAAATTACAGAGAGGATGGAGTTAATATATCAGTACGAGAAATATTTTATAAATATGCTCAAGTATGTTTCCAAAATCAAGAGTATTAAAGGAAAATGTGAACAAAAAGAGGAGTGAAAGGAAGAATTTTTTCTGTTAATGAATTTACTCAAATATGACTGAGACAAATGAAAGGTTTTGTAAAAGAACACAGTGCAACTCCTAGGGATGGCAAACGTACTGTCTGGAACAGACATGCCTGAGTGAGATCGATGGCAGACGAGGCACTACAGAATATCGCTGAACTTGAAAAGATAGCAATTATGCCCAAAACGAAGCACAAGGAATGAAATGGAGGAAGCTTCAGTGCTATTAGGGACAATACCGAGTCGTCTCACATTCCTAGAATGAACCCCGAGATGGAGCAAGGGAGGAGGAAGAAAAAATGTTTGAGAAAATAATGGCCAATAGTGTTTCCCAAATTAGGTGAGAACTATAAACGTTAAGACTCAAGAAGCTTATAATGAGCTCCAAACAAATAGAACTAAGTAAAATAAATTGAAAACCAGACTAAACCTCAACAAAACCACTATAAAGAGAAAATCTTAAAAAGTAGCCAGAGGAAAAGGTACACTGGGACTCTGTAGAATTAAAAACAAACACACCCTGGATGCTAAAGGCTAAAAGTGTTTGAAGGAATACTGCAACTCTCTTTCTTCTCAATATGACCCCCCAATATATACTTTACTGTGTTTACTGTGACTTGTCTTATTCCAAAAATGTATTCTGAATATCTTTCCCAATGTAATTTTGTCTTAATATTATTGTTTTGGTTTTGAAAATACATACTTAGGTCTATGTTTGGTTGTGACTGTAAACATTTCCTCCTGCGAGGAAGCCAGGTGTCAAGGGAGCTGTGAGGCGAAGAGCTTAGAGAGGGGATGGATGTACGGAATGTGAGCAGAGGCCCGGCCAGGGACCTCGCTCCTCCTGACAGCAACAGCACCTGGCAGCAGCTCATCACTGGACTGACCCATGGACGAGCAGAGCCCCCCTATGCGTTCATCACTTCTGAAAGCCCCACTTTGGAACACGGAACTTCTGGGGGACATCTTAGAACTCAGCCGTAAGAGCATGGTACAGTGGGAGGGAAATGCAGCGTAACAGTGGCGCCTAAGGGAGCCCGGGGAGTAGTCCCAGAGTGCTGGGACGGCCTGCCATGGGTGGGCCGCAGAAACCCTTGCCGTCGCTCCCCATTCTTCATTGGCAGCCCAGCAACAGAATTGTATCCAAGGAAAGAAAAGCAGGATGAAGCAAGGAGAGGTCCCATTCATTGAGGGCCTTCCCGGGCCTTGGCATTCTTATATGTACTAAGTAATGTATTTATCAGAGCTCAGTGAGGTTGGAATTGTCTGTTTTCCTCATACTACAAATGAGGAATAGGAGTCTTGAGGGATGAAATAATTAGCATGTTCAGCGTCTGACTTGGTCAGACTGGAACTTGTTGAGGTGTTTCTACTGTACTTGAGCTGGCTGAGAGAGGAAAAGAAATAATCATCATGAGACACCGGAGGAAAGCCTGGGAAAAGTGCGGCCAGAGCCTGGTATGTTGTGTGCTGTATGCCTGAACTCCTCTGTCCTGGATGTTCCCTTGCCGTGTGTCCTTACAGCACTTTCCGTAAAGAGAGAGGCAGTTACTGAAGCCCTTGGCTTGCTCTCACTAAGACGTACCAGACATTTACGTAATGCTTGTGCGTCAGGGTGGCCTTCCCTTGCTGCTTTTGCATCGGGACCACTAGTGCACTCGGTAGAGAAACGCTTGAGATGCACACTGCCTTCACTGTGTTCGTCACGGTCCCCATCCCTACCCGTAACCGAGGCTGTGTGGAGCAACAGAAGTGGCTGCCACACCGAGGTGCTGTTTGCATTCACTCTTGCGTCCCTTGGCTTTTCTTGGGGCTGGGTGTAGAAACCATTCTCAGTTACCATGAGCTTCTATCCTGTAGGGCACAGGCGGACGGCAAATGATGAGGATAAAGGCTTGAACAAGTGGTACCTTTGTAGTTTTGTTTTAATGTCTTTGTAAGGTGCTATTTTTGTGAACATTGTATCCCTGCCCAACTGGTACTTTTCTGTTCCTTATTTTATAATACCTGTGAAATACTTTTGTAAAATTATTGAAAATAAAATTTAAAAGAAAGAAGGAAGGAAGGAAAAGGGGCAGGGAGAAAAGGAAACAGAAAAGAAAAGGATGAAAGCAGGGAGAGAAGAAGGAAGCGAAAAAGGAAAGTAGGCATGGAATTTGCTATTCAGGAAGATTAGCCTCAACATAATCGAACGTGTGAGATGATGCCCCAGGGTCTGAAGTCAGGGCAGCAAATTCCGGGGTGTTTCCTTCCTCTGAGAAAAAAAACCGATTCTAGAAACAGAGCTGACCTAGCCTCAGAAAACTCTGCCTTAAGCCTTTAAACATGGTTCCTTTGCCCTCTCTCCCTCCCTCCCAGTACTATAAATTGAACCCAGTGTTTACTTGCACTAAGGTACATTCCCCAAGTCCCCCCCTTTTTAAAACTATTTTTTGGAGGCAAAATCTCAAAGTTCTCCAGTTCCCTGGGCTGACATAAACTTGTGATCCTCTTGCCTCAGCCTTCTGGGTCACTAGGACTACAAGCCTGTCCGACATACCTGCACTTTTTTATGGTCTTCTTCTGTTTGGCCATCATTGTGATGAGTGTGGTACCTACCGCAAGGATTACAGTTTCATTATCTGCTCATAATCAAACACAAAACCATATGAATATTGTATATTCGCCAGTTAAGTTTGAGGACACCAAAGAATGCTGACATCCCTTATAAAATCATATTTATTTTACAAGTATATTAGTCACAAGCAGAATAATAGCTGTAGTGCCTACGGAATTAAGAGTGGACAGCAGTGGTGCATTGGAGGCCTCTGCTGCAATGCTAAGATCTCTGCAGTGAAGGTAATAGGGGAGTCCCAAAGGGCTGTAGCAAATGGATAGGGTAGAGATTGTACTTACAGCAGAAGAGATGGCCAGAACGGCCCACACAGAATGCAGGTAGGAAACAGCCAGGGCTGGAGAGCCATGGAAAATACGAGGGGATGAGGTGCAGCCTAAGTCAACAGCGTGCAAGGGACGCTGACGCTGTCTTGATTTTAAGCTATGGCGATGTAATAACTAGAATGCAGGAGGCAAGAGTTTATTCTGTGATGGTCATAGAATTGGGACATAGGCACAGAGGCAAACTGGAACCCATTCATAAAAGAGCAAATCAGTACGTTAAAGGTTCTCTTTAGTGTGGAGACTGGCTGAAGAAACAAGAAATAGGTGGTTGAAAGAGTAAGCCTTGAGCATTATGGTCATGGTAGGGATGTTTTCTGTTGTAAATAAAAGAAAAATCAGCTCAAAATGGCTTCAATACCAAAAGTAACTTATGGACAGTTGGGTTTTCTGTGAAGCTGGATCCAATGTCCTGATTAATCTTCCTCTCTACTTTCCATTCTAAGGTTGCCACATCTTGCGGCCCGCCCCCGTCCTGTGAAACAAGGTATCTGCTGGCCTGGTCGCAATAACCAAGGCCGTTTTCTTTCATGGCAGAGATGGTCAAAGAAACTTCTTAGCCCCCATAGCTCAGTGGAAGAGAGAGGGCTCTTCTGTCCCCAGATCCCTGAGAAATACCTTTTGCCCCTCATTGGCCAGGCCTGTGACACATGCCAACCTCTGAACACATTAGAGCTAGCACAGGAATGCTGTGTGCAGAGTATCTTAGCTCATCAGAAGTCTACCTCGAGCTGGGATTCTCAGCATTCCCCAGAAGCAGAATGGCAGGGCACAGATACACAGATGAGTGTGTGTACTATATAGGTGTGCTGGAGAATAAATGTGTATGTAGTACATATGCTGTGTATCTGTATTTTAACTTGTTCCTTTCTTTTAGTTTTGGTACTAGGGATCGAACTCAGGACCCTGCGCTTGCCAGGCAGGCGCTGTGTCACTGAGCTACATCCCTGGCCCTTTAAAATATTTTTTGGGGGGGCAGGTACTGGGGATTGAAACTGTGGCCTCCCATGTGCTGGACAAGTGCGACCCCTGAGCTACACCACTTACACGACTATGCTGTCTCCCCAGCCCCATGTTCTGACTTGTAAAGAAATTTGTCCCTAGAGACTTCCTGACGTGACCACGGTGGGCCTGTGTGAAAGCTGCAGGGCTGGAACTCCTGGTAGAGGCTGATGCTAAGTCTTGAGGCAGATTTCTTCTTCCCCTGGCAAAATTCAGTTTTTGCTCTTTCGCCCTCTCAACTGATGGGGTAGCTGCGTTCTTGACGGTACTGTCCTTTACCTAAAGCCCGCTAATGGCAGCTGTCAGCCACAGTTACAGCCTGCCTTCACAGGGGAATCAGTGCTGGATTCGAGGACCGGATACTGTAGTCTGGCCAACCTGACAGGTAACCTGTCACGATAAGATCGGTCCCTTCCACAGTGTGTGGCGGAAACCTCGAGTTCCCCTGGAAGAGAGAGATTGGAGGCACAGAGGAAACCAGTCAGTCCCCTTAGGGGAGCTCAAGGCTGCCTTGGTGATGGCTTTCCACCCGTCTTACAGGGAGTAGTACTGGGGACACACGTTGCGTGAGACTCGCCCACCAACTAAAGAACTGTCCAGCAAGACAGTCGCCTTTCTTCTTTGTTTTCGGCTCTGATTTGATTTGGTTTTATGTAGTTCCAGGATTGACTTCACATCAAGAGCGCTCGCCGCCGTTGGCACTCCCCAGGAGTGTTCAAGCGCATGCTGGGTGACTGAGATGCGTGGCCTCAGGTTAAGGCCGAGTAGCATTTGTTTCTCGGCCGCGTTCAGGGGACCACAGATGTGATTCCACTTCACTCCTACACTGAACAGTTCTGAGATACGTCACAGCATCCCCCGGAAGACCAGAACAGTGCACAAGGCAGTTCTTTCCCCTCTCCCCACGGTGTTCATGCAGCCAAACACCTTCCCTCTCCAAGGACCATGTGCTCTTTCTGTTCATCATGGATGAGTGGTTTCAGTTGCCGGCCGCCCCTCGGCATTGCGCCTCGAGCTGACCACATCCTCCTGTGAATCCCCGAAGGCTCTCACTGGTTTGATGCTGCTAGAGAACCCACTGCCACTGTCCGAGTACACACTGTGTCCTCTCCCCTGGAGGCGAGGACAGGTGGTTAACAGACTCCGGAGCAGTCCCTCCTGTCCAGTGTTGGCTGTTGTGGTCTCCGCCATCCCTGTAGCTTGAGGATGGGAACCCTGCCAACCCAAAGAGGTGAAAAGGAGGTGATTCCACAGTGTTTCCCTCCAGCCCCACGCGTAGCAGTCATGTTGGATTGGAAAAAGATTCAAATATCAGTTGAGTTACAGTAAGCGATTTCTTCATTGCCTTCCAAACCCAAGATTTTACTATTTTATTATTTCTAGGTTCCCCATGCTAGTATTAGTGTTCATATGTTTCAGAAACAAACAGGGCAAATTGTTCACTTCTCTGTCATTCTACCTCCCACCAGGCTGTTTCCGCAGTATGTATTTGTGTGTGTGTTTCTTCTTAGCTCGAGCTCAGAAAGCCATGCTTTATTAATCTTCCTGTACCTTCAGGATCCTCCAGGGAGCACAGCTCCGACTCAGCCTATATTCAGTAAGGATTTGGTGAATGAATCTGAAAATCACTTTCTCCATCAGAATTTGAGAAAAAATTTACCTGTGAGCTGCAAGTTCCCCTTACACAGCCTAACATAAGTAATTGCCCTGAAAATGAATCCCCCGCCACGGTCGAAATCCAAGCCCACCCACCTTCAGAGCGAGGAATGAGATCAGGAGAGTGTTGCCCGATTTTCTTTCTTCATTTCCCTTCCAAAGTGAATGCCAGCTGCCCTAAGGCTTCTGAAGAACCCCAAAGGTGGCTGCTCACTTTGTATGGAAAGGGGAATTAGTACTGTTATGAGGTGATCCTCCAGTCTGCCTTTATGAGGATGCTGAATGCTCCCTTCACTTCGCAGCTCCTGCTGAGAGCTGAACATCGCTTGTTCGAGAGCTGCTTCAGTCCAAGTTTCCTCCTTCAATGCACAGCTGCACAGCATCCCTGTCCTAGGTCACAGGAAACACGCAGGATGCTAAAATGCTTGCGTTGGATGTATTTAACATGTTGTTTTTCTATGATCTCTGTTTTCTAATTAAATTTATTTAACTGGTACATAACAACAAAAGACTTATACGTGTTAATGGGATAATATGTTTCAATACCCGTATACACTGCACAATATGTAAATCAGGCCAAATGTCTGTGACCTCACACATGTATCATTTGTTTATGGTGAAAACTTTCAAATTCCTTTCTTCTGGCTTTTTGAGGTGCACAGTGCATTGTTATTATCTCTTGTCATTTACTGTGTATGCCAGCACTTCCTGCTCCAAGCTAACTAATCCAGTGCTCCATCATCAGCCTTCCCAAGCTGCAGCTCCTGCAGAACTGGCCACTGCCATCTGCTCTCAGCTTCTCCAACCAAGATGGACTTCTTCAGATCTCACGTGAGAGTGAGGTTGTGTAGGACGGGATTCCTGCACCTGGCTCCCTTCCCTAACATAAAGATTCCCAGTTCCATCCATGTTGTCTCCAATGACAGGTGTTCATTCATTTTATGGCTGAATAGTATTCCAGGGTGTATATGTACCACGTTTTCTTGATAGGATTTCTGTTTTATTACTTACTATATTTAATTTGACCTGCTCATTAAAGTAATTCTTTTAACAGAATGGCATTATAGATTTAAGAATTTTGTAAAGAAAAGTTGGAAAACCTGGTGCAACAAAGGAATTTCTCTGATTTAGAAATGTGTCATACACCTTCCCAGTGTTATTCCGTGTATTATGTTTTGCAGCCGGAATATAGTGGGGTTGCATCCACCATGGTGTCTGCTTCCATTGTGCACAGAGCTCCGTGTGTGGTCATTGTCCAGGCAGTGTGCATCAGTAACAGGATGCGCTCTCCCACAGCTAGAGACTCCGAGAAAGACTCTAGTGTAATAGCAGTGTTTTCCCATCTCCTCCTCGATTTGTCCCCAGGAAACAGATCCGAGCTCTGCTAGGCCCGTTCAGCCAGGCCGAAGCCGTACTCCTGGAGGCTGGGGTGCAGCCGGGGACTTTGGATGGGGCTCTGTTGGATCTCGGGTGCTCCTCCATGCAACTTGACACTCCTGAAAGAGGTTTTTCCCTTCGGAAGGACGGTCCCTTGGACATGAGGATGGATGGTGGCAGGTGAGTATTGACAAAGCATTTCTCCTCACAAAAATCAATTTCTCCGAAATGCTCTGAATTTAATTTCCTCTTAAGACAGCAGAATTCCCATCACACACCCACAGCTAACACTCCCCATATGCAATAAATCAGTTTTGTTTGTACCCATATAGACTTTAGTATTTCTCTGGCTTTGGAATGTGAAAGAAAAATGGCTACTGTCTTTACACAGAACAATGCAAAGGATGCTGACCCACTTCATTTGTGCAAGGTAGGCCTTGAGAGTACTGCTGTATGGACAAACGCCACGACACTGAGGCACTGATTTCATTTTTGTGCGAGCCTGACTCACCTCTTAGGAGGGGCAAAAGGACATACATTTACTGCATAGTCTTTTACAATACTGCACAGACGGCAGGGTGCTGGAGGCCAGCAGTTGTGTGTTTTCTTCTGTACCTTGTAGTCAGTTTGCTTGAGCCTTCTGAAGAGAAACTACAATTTCTGGTACTACATCAAACATAGTACCACACACCTTAGGACACTGATGGCAAACCTTTTAGAGGTTTCTGTGACACAGACAGCTCGCTGCAGCATGCGTCCGTAGGTTCACCGCACCGGTACAGGGCATCTTCTGTACCTTCTCCTCGTCCCTCCCCCGAGGGAAAGGCTGGCGTTTGTTCGCCATCATTCAAAGACCTACATGTTACATCCTAAAGAAGATCGCCGTAGGGGTGGTTAGGCATCATTCCTTTTTATCTGAATGAATTTTAAGAGGTAAGCGGCTTAGTATCTATATCTGGGCCCAACACTGGCCCTGGGCGTGGGCCACCTGTGTCCACGCAGTGTAACCCTGCTCTTCTCCCTCCTCCTGCACTCCCACACGTGGCGCATCCCGTGCAACCACTCACACAGCCTCTCCCTCATGGCGGGAGGATGTGTGAGCTGGGTGTGGCCTGTGCTGTTAGATCCCTGCTGTCCGAGTCTTCTCCCTTCTTCTGCACACACTGTTGGCCTTCATAGAATGAAGGATGTCATCATGAAAGAAAACAATGTAAACCCTTTAAAACCCAGTGACTAATAGTAAAGGTCAAAAACAGCCTCATGCTTCGAGATTGAGGCGGTTTACAGAAATAAAGAAATGTCAGGGAAACTTCTGCTGCTCTGTCTTGCTAAGGAGGCTGTCTGCTGAAGCTGGAGCCCCGTGGGCAATTGCTTCTAGTTAATCGAGGTAAACGCCTGTGCTGTTACTGTGGACTTCTCAGCAGATCACAGCCTGTGAGTCAACCCTGCAGTTCCCCTCCATGAACCTGAACATAAGATCGCCCTGAGGATTCACCTCCCCGTGGCTCAGTCAGTACCTAGTGGATGAGATTACAGTTCAGCCCATTGGTTTTAGCAGGACGAATGGCTTCCAGGAGGACAGCCTGGAGTGCAGCCTAAATAGAGATGTTAACAGAGCTGAAGGAAGCCTGTGGCATTCAGAAAGAAGAGTTGACTCACTTGAATTCGTAGAAAGGGAAAGTCAGAAGTGTAAATATGCGCAATTCTAAGCCAGTGTCAGCAAAGAGCGTCCTGGCAAGAATATGGTCTGTCAGTTCCTGGGGGGAACAGATGCCTGGATGCAGATGGACGCCAGGGCTTTCCTAGCCCTCTGCCCTTGAACACTGACATCTTCAAGAAATTTATTCCACGCTGATCTCAATTTCAGCAACAATTTCAGGTTGTAGTAAGGCTTCTCAAGCAGAAAGGGACTCACGGCTCCAAGGACTTGACAGTGTGCTCCTGTTGAAGGTCCACTCTTCCCTAGAGCCTGGGGGCTGGGGCTTTGTCAGTGTGTACTTTCCCTGGGGAGTGTAGTTGCTATAAGCAGTGGAACCTGGCTCACAGCTTGGCCTCCTAACTGCGGGGCGGGGCGGGGCAGGGCTGCACATCGGGATCTCAACTCCTTCCACTGTGAAGCCTGTTCCGAAGCGGCCTAGCCACGGCCACCCATCCACACTGATGTCCTTTTTGCCCTGTAGCACTGTGAAGACTTCTATGCTACTCTTCAGTAATAATAATATTACCAGCATCAATAGTAATATGAGAGTACAATACGATTACGCCTGCTTTCCACTTGATCAAAATGTTGTTTGAATTTTCTTGTTAAGATGAGAAAGTTATAATGAAAAACCACTGAGTACATCCACAGTATCTTACGATTTGCTGCTTTGGCAGTGCTGGGGTCTACATTTGTCCTCATTAACAAGGCTCATTCCGTGCTCGGTGATTTGGACAGCCTAGTTCACAGATGGGTGAGGTCTACCAGAGGTTTTGTCATTGAAGCCGAGAGTGATCAGTGGGAAATGTATGAGGGGACTGGAATTTATTGGACATCTTGTATGTGTCAGGCACCACACTGTCTGTGTTTACAGTGACATCCCCTGCTTCTTCTCCCAACAGTTCCATGGGGTAAACATTGCTGTTTTCAGTAGTTTAAAAAAATCAAGGGTCCAATGGCTTAAAAGCTTCCCCAGTGTTAGCAAGGCTGGCTTCCTAACCTAGGTCAGTGGACTCTAAATAACAGACCCTCATCTTGAAAGCTGAAGAAGCAAAGCACACTTAGATGGAAATCAGGATTACTTTACAGAGACATTCACTGGTGATCTCAGAAGTAAGATTTTGCAGAGAGAGAGGGAGGGAGGGAGAGAAAGAGAAAGAGAATTCACTGAAAGTGCTAGCATGTTAACAAAGTTCAGTTTCCTGTTTTCAAGAAGTGTTTGCGTTGTCTTGGGCAGCCCCACTCTGGTTTGATCCTCAGGCCTTAAAGTTGCCACATTTTTGTTGCTTACAGGTCATCGCACTGATTGGTACCAATAACCAACCCAGTGTATCGGTGTAGATGTAGCAGTTGTATTGCAAGCAAGACTGTCCAAGGAGCGGGCTCATGGCTAGCTCACCAGTTAGAATTCCTGGGTCCGTTGCTCTGAAGTATACTGAAATGCTGTGATAGTGAATGCTCCTCTCTGCTACTGTGATTCGTTCTACAAGGCCAGAGTTTGGCAGTTCTTTTCATGCTCTATCTGAGATTTTATTTAGACTTGTTCAATATTGTATGTCTATTTTATGGTGACCTTTGTCATGGGTGACAGAGATAATATTACAAAATTTGACATGATACATTATTGCCATTAAGATTATTCTAGTTTTTTGTGAGTGCAAACTGATCAATATTTTCTCCTATAGACTTTCTGCCTTCAACTATCCCACAAGTAGTTACTTTACTGCCGTAGATTCAGTTAAGTTCCTGGGGCTTAGATTTGTTCAGATATCATTGATTGGCGAGTCTTGTATGTTCCTTACTGCAAAAAAAAAAAAAAAAAAAAAAGTCAAACAGTAATTTAATTTTGAAGAACTTAAATCCAGACAATGTCCATTATTTTAGTTTGAAGGAAATCTACAGAAGTGATAATAACCTCTCTGAATTAAAGGTTAGTAAAACATTTTAACTTCCTGCTGTCTTGACCTTGGTAAAGGTTCCAAACCATTGCTCTTGCCCTAATGCTGAGTATTTGAAGTGGAAAATCTTTTTCATTTGTGTAGGATCTCAGCATCTCACTTGGAAAACCTCAGCCCTCTCCCCGGCTGTTGTGTATGCCTGACTCTGTCAGGACTCTGAAGTCTCACCTCCTGTCAATACAAGCTGATGTCAGGGAGCTAATTGGCTGTCCTTGTGCGTAGGTATCCCGACATGCCCACCGCGGCTGACGTTGTGAACGCCTTAGACCGACAGGCGCTCGCATCCATCCTGAGAAGATACGGGGAAGAGAAACACGCCAGGAAAATCGCGTCAGCAATCGTTCAGGCACGGAGCACATACCCCATCACCAGAACCCAGCAGCTTGCCAGCATTGTAGCAGGTATCCTCATTAATTCTGAAGTGTCTGAAGGGAAGCATATAAATCTATAAACCCAGAAATGTACATATATATATATATATATATATAAATGTATATATATATAAAATCTCCCCCGACTCCCAGAGGGACTCATCTGTACCTGAAAAATCATGCAGGATAGAACCTTGGCCAGGCTCCTCTAATGTCAGATTTCTTCTGGTTTTGTAGGCTTCTCCCCTCCAACACCTCTTTTTCCCACACAGTATTTTAAAAATACGTACGTAGTGTGCGGATTAGTTTAAGAATAGAATTTTCTTACAGGAAGTAATTTGTCTTTGTACTTCCCAAGGTGAAACACAGAATGACAAGAGCAGAGGAAGTCCTTAATCCTTCACCGTGGTAGATAAGCAGCTGTATAAGGTTGGACATCACCTCTCTTAGTTTTCATACTTTCTGCATTTTAATATTTTGGGCAAAGGAGACTGGCGTTGCCCAACTGGTAACATAAAACCCAGCGCCTCATGCGTCTGTTCTAAACAGGCAATTGCAAGGGTACTGATGTATGGCTTATTCTGCCTCGTGAATGCTAACTCCATCAGCCGGAGGGGCTTAGTGGAGCACCTCACATTCTCATGCTCACACCCATACCTTCTGGAACCTCAGCGTAGCACGGAGGGGCGTTAGGATAGCCTTTCTGCTTGAAGCCAGAGTTGTCTCACAGCTGCGTCCCATGCTGAAAGTGTCTAAGGGAAAGGTGTAACTCCTGCAGTTACTTAATACAACTTCAGTGCTAGTGTCCATCTTCTCTGGCCATCTGAAACCCTGTGTCATTTGTAGTAACCACAGAGTGTCCCTAGGTTTCTTGTCAACGTTTCCTATGAAGTTATGTAAATAAAGAAGTAAAAAGGAGGAATATTTGTGTAGCATTTAAAAAAGACCCTGATATTGGTTATCCATAGTTGAAAGGATAAAAATTATAAATATATTTAGATCATTAAAATGTAGCATTCATATAGTAGTTGTTCTTGGTGTAGTGAGATAATGCTGTATTCTTCAGATTATGGGATGCAGAGTTGACTAAGTCTTCCACTTCTTCAGCTGCATCCTCCACAGCTTTTCCGACTTCGTGCTGGTGTTCCTTTAATTCTCATGAATTAGGTGGACATAAAATATTTCTTGGCATTGTTCTGTTTTTTCACAAGTACTAGGTATGTTGTTCTCTGTTTCTCACGTTAGGAAGAAAAGCGGTGAGATGTCACATTTTTTTATTCAGAAAAAGATCCTACTTTTTCTGGTGCTGAACTTGAGGGCGCTGATCCAGCGAGTGGCCGAGAGCCCCTCTCTGACGGCCGAGGGCGGCTGGGTTGAGGCCATCACTTGCTCACTGTCGAAGCCCAATTCGTGACAGAACTGGGACTAATCCAGAACTTGCAACCCCCACCCCCGAATTTGAGGCATATTCGCTTCGCAATGTGCCTTTAAGAAGTTAACTTTTCTGCTTCAGGGTCCTGATCCTTAAATGTGGGGAAATAACACTGGTGCTACATGGGACTTATATGAAATGTGCCATAAGAACGCCTTGACTGTTTTCAGAAACATGATGTGAAAAGCGTGCTAGTGCTATGACAAATGGTACAGTAAACATGAGAATATGCACGTGTGGGTAAATTAAACCTCACTCTAGTAAAAGCCATTACAAATATTGAGTCCTCTACACATCTGTTTTCATGTCTTCAGTATGAACGCATAATAACACAACTTTTTTGAGGATGTGATGTTTTTGAAAAAGGGAAAGCAGAAAATAATGTTTCTTCTTTGTGGTCATTTATGAAAAAAATATTTTGGGAGAGGCTACTGTGTATTAGGCACTAAGCATAAAAGACAAATTGGGAAGCAAATCAGCTACAGCCTCGGTGTTCCCCACTTCCAGAAATATAACAGATTAAGCAGTCTAGTCCCTGAATACAAGCAGTTTACAGAGCTACTTACAGTAAAAGTCTTTTCTTTCCTGTCATCTGGAGTTATGATTCTGAGGATAATGGAAACTGATAGAATCAGAGAACTATGGAACCTATGCAAATGCACATCATCCTGTGTGCTTGGGTCCTACTGGCATTCATGAGCCCTTTCGTGTGTTAGACTATACCTACAACATTGTGCTGAGGTCTCTGCTTACAACTTTAGTAAATGAAGTAAGACTTCAAAGATACTTGCAAAGCAATCAGAATGAGGATTTTTTTTTAAATCTCCATGACTTCTGTTCAAACTTTTGTAACTGCCTCAGCCACACTTAACTTGCATTTATCAATAGTTTCCAAAGTTCCACCTTACTTTTCCTGGGAGCAGCAGCTTTCTTTCCTGCGGTCACATCTCATCAGTTATGTAATACTCAGGTAGATTGCGTCTTGACGTAGGGAGTGCTGCGGTGTGTACACACTCATCAGGTCCACAGGGCAGCACGCGCCCGCTCCTCGGCTCCACCAGCAGGGAAAAGGGCAGACTTGTCAGCTGCGCTAAGTGGAGGTTCCGAGACAGTGACTGGATGGGGGAAAGACAGGGCACAGAGAGATGACCCCTACGTTGCTTTCTGGGGCTGCTATTCGAAGTATCCCCAGCTTGATGGCTTACAGCAGCAGAAATGTATTCTTGCAGCGTCGGGGGCTTGAGGCCTGTGGTCACGATGCCAGCAGGACTAGAGAACCTCGCTAGATGGTCTCAGCTGCTGGTGGTCTGCAGACGTTACTGTCTCTGCCTCCAGGGTCACTCAGTGTTCTCACCTTGCCTCTCGTTGTGTCGTAATTTCCTTCTTCTGACATCACTGCTCATCAGGGATCCACCCGGTGTGCCTGCATCTTAACTTTGTGACATATGCAGACTCCTGTTTGCAAGCAAGGTCACGCTTACAGATGCGAGGTAGGTATGAGTTATCGGGCAGAACCTTCATGGGGTTTGGATTCAGTGATATCCCTACACGATATCTTTATCTGATAGCATGTATTTGAGAAGCTATAATATACAGGGACAGTATTTAAATGCCTTTTCTGGTTCTAATAAATTCATCTTAATGTGTTCAGGACTGTCAAGCATTCTAGCACCGTTCCTGGCATGTATTAAAACTTAGGTAGACAGACAAATACATAGCTCTATCACTTCCCTTACTTCCAAAAGCTGATAATCCAGTTGGACAGGGAACACTAGCCACCCACTTGGAATCAGTAAAACTCTTAATAGACTGCATGATTATGCTGCCCTAGTACCTTTTGCAACTATGAATGATTGCAGTTCTACTGCTATTCCACATCAGAGAATTCCACAAGACAGACCTGAAGCTCTAAATTGGAATACAGCACATGTAATCACTGTGAATCACCTTGTAAATGATCAAAGCAAGTAATTTTGCAGGCAATGTGTAATTCCAAAACAGCCGGTAGAGCTGCACTCTTCATCCTGCCACACACGTTATACATCCAGTACTGGCAAGAAGATGTAGCCACAAGTTTAATATAGACATTTAAGACTTGTATAGTATTATACATGGTGTTCCCGCCAAAAATCATTTATAAGTAACAAATCACATTTCATCAATCATAATTTTTATTCCTCTACTGTTAGAGCTGAAGAGTTAGCATCATGGAATCTGAGTTGGAAATGGCATGAAAGATGCATTTAATTCATCACCGCACCTTCTCCACCTCCAGTACAGCTCATCTGGCTTTAGCCTTTCCACCGTCACACCCCGATGTCTGCCCATAAAGCATCTCTGCCCCAGCCATGCTGAAGATCTTGCAGCCTTTCCAGCAGACCATAGGCACCCACCTGCAGGCCTTGGATGCACTTCTGCCTGGAATATTGACCTTTGTGCTTCTTTCACAGCCCTGGCCCGTTCCCCTACCATTTCTTCTGACTCATTTTGGCTCATCCTTGGGAGCTTAACCAAAGTGTCACTCCCTGCAGCCCCACCTGGGTGGGTAGAGACTCCCGCCCTCCTGCATGCTGCATCATGCCGCCTTCCTGTTGCGGCTCTTAATGTGCAGTGTCTTACTGCTGGCTTCCTCGTTGACTTTTCCCCGTGTCCTCTCTGTGTGGTCCAACCCAGCTGCCAGGCACTACGTGTGCCTACATTTGAAATGTGACTGCTTTAACTCAAGAAGTGTCGTGAAGGTAAAATACACATTTGATTTTAAATACTTAGTTTTTAAAAACTTTTAAATATATCAGTGATTTTTACCTTTGTCATATGTGGAAATGGTAGAGATCTGTCTACTATCTGTCTGTCTGTCTGGCTGTCTATCTCTACCTATACTTATTGCAGTATTAACAATAACTTTACCTGTTTTTAAGGTGTGGCTCTGTAGAAACATTTTAAGCGAGATGTATTGATCATACCGTATTTTCTGGCCAGCAGGCACCAGACTAGAAGCACAGTGAGGGCCCTGCTGGGACTTTGCTTTTTGGGGCACTGCCTCCCAGTGCTTAGTCTGATGTTTAACTCTTGGGAGATGACTTTTTCAATGTGAAGGTATACAGTTAGTGAAGTACACATTAGAACAGGAAGGTGTGCATTCAGAAATATTCAGCATCAATATAATAAAACATTATTTTTAGTCACATAGGTCACAAGAAACAAGTCTTCGTCACACAGATCTGCCTGATGATATCAATGCTAACATAAAAAATAGGAAAAAGCACTTTGTACTTTTTTTTTGGTACTGGGAATCGAACTCAGGACCTTGCGCGTGTGAGGCAGGCACAGTGCCACTGAGCTAAATCCCTGGCGTAGTCTGAACTATTTTTATTTACTCATCTTTAAGTTGCAATGAAATATGTTCCCATCTTATTCATTAGGAATGCCGTGAAGAAAAATAGCGGTCTGATAAAATATTTTTTAATTATAAAAATATTTGATAATGACAAATGATACCTATGGAACCTCTCAAGCTCTTTGGGAGAAAGAAAATTTATACATCTGCTTTAGAAAAAATGTCTACAGAATTGATGTATATTTTATTTGTGTAGTCTTAAAAATGACATAGATCCTAACATTCTTTGAATAAAAAAGTCTGAGTATTTTCCTCAGTTTTGCCATATTCTATGGTACTTTCTATGCTGAGGTTACAGCCAAGAAAATCAATTATTAAATGCTACTGTAGTTTCATGAGAAGATCTTAGTTCAAGTCCTGGTTCTACAACTTGCCTTTTGAACAAACCGGAACAGTTGTAGACCTTATCTTTCTTGTTTTGAAATGGAGGTGAATAATAGTTATAATGATTACTATTATTTTTGTTTAGCAGGCATAGCCAGTCTGATTTTGTTTTGCTTAAGCCAATATTGCAATTTACTTGCAACCTCAGAAGTTATGTGAAAATCAAAGAAGCACACCAATCACTTTTCAGATCAATGAGATTTGTGTTAATTCCACAAATCAGATGATTGATCCATCAACAGTCAAAACTGACAAAAGGCTCGTAATATTATTTGAATGGAAAAAGAAGAGAGAAGCTTGCCTCTCAGATGTTTGTGATTCATGTTGATGAAATGTGCAGACTTTCTCCCTGGCTGAAACTTTTATGTAACCGTTGTTCTGACTCATGAGCTGGGTGCATGGCCAGAGCCTAATGAATGCTTGATGCACAAATAGCTCAATTCAGTGCTGTGTGCATGTCTAGCAAATGTAAGATGGAAGTTCGGGGTAAGAAAGAATGAAATGGCCAGGTGTTCCTGGGGACCAAGTGTGCTCTGCCCTTCACACCAAAGGAAGAAAGAGAGCTGGATGTCAGAAGTCCTTAGGATAAACTGAAGCAGCTGAGGAAGACGTGAGACTCCTCAGGCCATGGAATGAAAGCATTCTCAAGTCCTGTTTGGGGTCTGCTACTCATTTGCTCTGTGAACTTGAGGGAATCGCTCCTCTCTTTTGGTCTTCATTTCCTAATCTGCAGGATGGAAGTAGCAAATTCTGGCTGTGAGCAGTAGTGAGATGGGATATAGTGGTGCTCTCTGCGAAGCGTAAAGTGCAAGTGCACTGCACAACTATTTCTCACCTTCCTACCCAGAACCGGCATCATCAGAGAGCAAACCAGTGCACCTCTGGGAACTCTTGGGTGTGTCTTCCACACCTTGTGATCCATGAGAAGTTTACTACCTCAGTCCAAAGTGTTCTTCCCTTCGAGATGACGTGACTTTCTTTTAGTGGTGGGTAATTATCTTTTTCTGTACTGGGACACATAAGGTAGATCTTTACATAGAAATAAATTTACTTATGAAATATCATTTGATTATTTAAGCAGCCTGAAGTTCCTGTATTAATGTCCTATACAATAGATAGAACTAAAAAAAATTAAAGTGATGATTTAAATTGATGGCTCCAGCCTCTACTTGTATGTGAAATCATGATCTTTTTCTAGAAAAGTTTTGTTAATGCAGTGAAAGAACTTTAAAATAAGAAAATAAATAAACTAAACATTTATTAAGAAGTAGTCATTCCTACTAGTTTTAGTAGGAACATAAACTTTTTCCTAAAGCTAATCAAGCTACTTTGCTATGACTTTATTGTTTAATAACCTCATGTTGTTCCCGCATCCCTCCCCCAAAATACTCTTTATATGTACTAATATTGCCACAATTCAGAAATAAAAGCAAAGATGTCACTGTGTTCAGTTAGGATTCTGGTGGAGAATTGGGTGGCCCCACCTACAGCTGAGGTGGGATGGCATAGCAGGGAGTTGTACCTGTTGTTGCTGCTGCCTGTGATATTACACTTCTGTCACTGTCAATTTCTTGACTTTAAACTGTTATATTCTGTGTGTATCGGTATGGTATTCCTTCCAACAAAATTACCAAATGACATTTCCTGAATAAACTTAAGAAAAAATGGTCTACACAAGAAATCCAGCTCAGAAGAAAATGAAATGGGGTTGGGGGAGAGACTTGAAAATGTCTTTTTCTCTTAAAAAATCTAGCTAATCTCAGTCTGTAGTACCAGGTGAGGAGCAGAGAATGTTCCAGTACCAACTGACCAACTCCCAATCCTAGTTTATTGATGATGATGATGATGATAAGTAATGCTGACACTTACTAACAAAGTAGAAGGTATTATCCAAAATTATTTTCATAAATTAACTCACTTAATCCTCACAACTGGCCATGAAGCAGGTGCTATTTTTATCTCCAATTTCAGGTGAGGAAACTGAAGTGTATGGAAGTTAGGAACTTTGCCTTTTGTAGTGTAAAGGAACCCTGAACTGTGCATTCTTCATTGTGATACTGCTCCCGGTCCCGTGTGGTTGAAGGACAACATGCACTCTTGTGGGAGAACGCAGGCAGCTCGGGCTTCGAGACTGTCCCATGGGCATACGGGAGACAGCTCTGTGTAAGCCACTCTATCCTAGCAAATGCTGAGTATGATAGTTATGGACACAAAGATAGAAGAACCTGAAAGAAAGGAGCAGTGGATGTCAATGTAGCAAGAGAGAAAGCTTCCATAAGGAGGAGAGTTTGGTACAGGTTATAAACAAGGAAACTTTCAGGACTTTAGAAGCAGCAGTGATGCCTATTTATGCGAGAGCTCTTGGCACCTAGTAGAAACTCATTGATTGGAGAAAGGAAAGGCTGAATGGAGAAACAAATGAAGTATGTAGGATTTCAGAGGGCTAGGGGAGAAGGTAAGCAGTCTAGGATCCAGCCCTAGACCTCATATGGTTCTAAATACCTGGAGTTCCCCATTTCTTTGAATACACTACCCTAAATGTGACCTTGAGCTGGGTCCTACTCTTAGAACAGTAATTCAGTCTAACCAAATTCTCTAGATTTTCCTGATTTGAGTTTCAGACTGCTTTGAGGGAACAAGAGAAAGGAAAACGCACCCTTTACCTCATTATTTCATTTTTTGTTATTTGATACTTGTCATACTTCTGCAAGTGAAAATTAAAGTCTCTTAAGCATTGTGTGTTCAACACATTAGCAGTTTGTACAGTGATCTTTTTTGTGAAGATGCATATCACTGGCCAGGTCATTTTGTCCTTTTCTTTATTGGTTAATAAGGAAGAGCTAGTTCTTACAGCTAATTATTCAGAAGCCTTACGATGTTGGAGGGAGATATTTATATGAGCTCTCCATTTAAAAATATTCTAGAACAAATAGTTTTACGTTTCTTCCGTGCTATCTTGTTTCAGAGATTACACGGTTCACTTCTTGTCCGGGTGATAGGTGTAATCAGGTCTTGTTTACCTCACCCCCAAGTGTTAAGGAGTACGAGTGTGCAGCGCCACCCTCAAAGCAGTAGTATCACCCAGCAGATAATATATATATATATATATATATAATATTATATAATATAATATTGTATTTTATTATATTATATAATATTATATCCTGAGAGTGTTCTTTAAAAACAATCACAAGCCTTCATGCTCAGAGTCTAAACTATTCAAACCATTCCAAAACAGTGTCCAAGAAAGACAGTTCTAAATGCTCCTAGGTTGACAAAGATCAAAGATTACATTTCTCAGGCTGGGACAGGGGATAGTGGATGGGAGAGTAGTTTTGATATCCTAATGTTAATTGTAACTAAAAATTAATAATGCTTCTAAATTGCCCTATATTGTGTTTTTTTCTTTTGTAAGTGCATTTGAGAAATTATGGACTACCTGGAAAAGATATTCCTTAGAATATATAAAATAAGAATCTATATTAACTTTTTAAATATCCATATCTTTCTCTTGTTTATCTCTTTACTTTTGTAAAGAATACCACAATTTCAGAATTTCCCAAACAATTTAATTCATCTTATAATCTTTATGTGGTTGTACATTGCCTCACTTATTTTTTAGTCTCTTGGAATCACTTCTACCATATTATAAACTGGAGAATGATCTCCCTTTGTATTTGTGTGAATGTGTGTGTGTGTGTAATTGCACACAGAAAGCAATAGAAAACATTTGCCAACTTCTACATTTTTTAATGTATAACTATATATTTGATGACGTTTTTAATCAGCTGAGTTGTGTACTACATGAGGGCGAGATCTGTCTTCATGGCTACATTCTCAAGAACTGATACAGTATTTGTTTCAAAAATGTAGCACTTGTAATAGCTTTTTTCTACTCATAGAGGGTAATTCAGGTTCAATGCGTCATCCAATACCAGGTCAACCTTCTATATTTTCAATTTCCTCATTAGCAGAGCAGGCAATTTGACCTAATAACGAGATTAGACACCTATTTTATACATGTATTATGTATCCATTTAATCATCAAGCATTTATTGAAAGTTCACTTTGTACTAGGTGCTAATGAAGGCACATCATGATTAAGAAACTTCCTAAAAATTAAAAAAGGTGATCTTTCCTGGTTAAATAACAGGCTTTACAGTTAGTCCTTAGTTGGATATTATCAGCATGTTTACTGGGGTTTTGTAGCTTAGATTTCCTTTATGAATCCCACTCCTTTTTGGTATTAGTTTACTTTTTTTACCCAAGAGCAGATTTTATTTTATTTTATTTTTTTTGGTACCAGGGATCAAACTCAGGTCCTTGCACTTGGGAGGCAGGTGGCAGAACCGCTGAGCTAAATCCCCGGCCCCTAAGAGCATATTTTAGAATATTCTCAATGAGCAACTATAAGTGACGTTCACTATCACACTTTGTAAAATTGTATCCATATTTAGCCCTCCCTTTTGAATGATATTTCAGTTGGGTATAGAATTGACTGGTCTGTGATTATTTTCACTCAGTAGTTGGAAGATATTATTCCACTGTCCCTCATTATCTAATATGGCTAATGAAAAATCTATCTATTGGTATTTTATAGCTAATCATCTGTTTCTCTGATTATCTTTAAGATCTTCCTGCCAGTGATGTTTAATTGTGAAACGCTTGGTTGTATATTCTTTATTGGTCCTTGATGAAACAGAATAAGCTTCTTTACTCTATTTGTTCCTGTAAATGTCAGACAGTATTTCCTCTCGTGTTTCCCTTTTCCCCATCCTCTCTGTTACTGTTTGAGTTGTCTACACTTTCCCATATTTCCAAGGTCTTTGTTAGGTCTCTGTTAACCATCTACGTAAGATCCTTTTTTGACTCACTGTTCTTCTTAAGATACAGCTAGTCTGTTTTTTTAGCCCATTTGCTGAATTTTTTAATTCACCAGTCATTCCATTGATCTTAAAAATAATTTTATGTGTATTCTTTCATTATAGTCTCCTGATTATTTTAAATCTTAATTTATTTTAATATAAAAAATGCATGTATTTAATTTTATAGTCCAGCTCTTATGTTCTATAACCTCCATTTCTTCCTGTTTATTTCATATGATGCTTTGTATGCGACCCTTTCGTGTTTGTGCCTGTGTGAGTGCCCACGTGTGTGTGAGCGTCCTGAGCACCTCGCCAGTGAGGTGACCCTGATCCTCTTTTGGGCCCTGCTGTGGTCTTTCTTCTTTGCTTTTGTCTCTTCTTTCCTACCTAGTTACCTTCTGGTCAAACAAAAAGTATCACATTAGGCTCTTAAGAGGTTGCAGAGGTTAAAGACTACATATTTTGGCAAATTTAAGTAGTAGAGGACAATTACAAACTATGTAAGGGTAAGAAGGGAGGCTGACAGGGCTCCACATGCGGATAGAAGATAACGACCCCAGCTGCACAGCAGGTCTCTGAGAGAGGAGGGGCGACTCGGGCTGTCCCGGATGTTATGCAGTTTAGCAACCAGACTGCCTTTTGCAGCCCCACCAGTAGATGTCTTGGTCTCTGACCTGGTAAATTATTGTTATTGTGGTGTGGTTTGGCTGCTCGGTGTCTCTAAGTTTTACAGCTGCATGTCCTAGGGTTATCATTTCTGCCTACTCAGATTGCCATTTGTTGTTTTTACTGTCTCATAGCTTCATAGCTTCCTGTGTGCTTCAATTCCTGCTTCTTTTATCCACTGCTTCTGTCTCCCCTCCTCTTTTCTTTCCTCTGACCACTCGCTCATCCCACCTGGGTTTCCCACTGCAGGATCTGACTTGTGATGCAGTTTTCCTGAACTCTTCCTTGTGTGGCGGAATTTTCCACTGCCCTGTTTGAAATGGCTGCGGTTAGACCAAGGGTGGCCCGTTTGCATGATAACAGCGTCTTGGCCAGAGCGAACAGGCTGCCTGACACAGCTCCACTTACACATACATTCGATACATTCTTTCCCAGGGTTGTAGTAATTATGTAAGGAATACTTCAAACAAGAAGTTGCTCTTAAATTTTTTTTTTCTCCTCTAAAATAGTTCAGCTATCTTGTATGAAAAAATTAGGTTACCTTATAAAAGCAAGATTGACTATAATTCGTGTCTTTTTAGTAATCTTTGTTGACAGTTGTTTTTTGACAGTTTTTCCAGTATGTCACCAAAGCATGATAAGATTTAGTTTCCAAAGACTCTCAGGAAACCAAGCTTTCCTTCCATCTGCCCACCAAATAGAAGGCTGCACTGAAACTCTTCTCCATCTCTCCAATGTTTCCCTTCATAGGTTCATGGGGCGGAGGGGAGGGAGAGAGAGGGAGAGAGAGACGGAATTCGTCAGTAGCCAGCCTTGGCCCGTAGCATGCCTCAGTCCATGTGCAGAGCACTAGGAATCAGGGAAGCTGATGATGTGACTGTTAGTCTGGGTGAAGGCCTGAGAGCCTAGGAGCCCACTGGTGTTAAGTCCTGGGAGTCCCAAGCCTGGGGAGCCTGGAATCCCAGTGTCTAAGGGCAGAACCATCCCAGCTCCAGAAGAGGGTAAGGATATTCCCTGTGCCCACCTTTTTACAATTCCACCTGGATCCACACCGAGCAGGTAGCATCTGCTCATACTGCGTGGGGGTCTTTTCCCCAGCGCACACGCCAGTCTTCTCTGGAAGCTTCCTCATACTCGCAGCCAGAAGGCACGCTGTAATTCTCCAGATATGCCACGATCTGGTCAAATTGACCACTATATGAAACATCAGGAGTCCTTTGCCCATTGTTTTCATGAACAGAATCTGTTTTCCCTCCATCCGTGTGAATCTATTTAGTGAACATTCCCTTGGCCATCTGTCACTATTCTCTTCTGAACATGCTTTTTATTCTTTACCCCATCCAGGCTGAGAGTTTCCCAAATCTTTTTATTCTGCTTTTCTTTTGATTATAAATTCTGTCTTTAAATCATTTCTCTCTTTTCTCATTTTACTGTACCTGTCTAAAAATAGAAAGAGCCATTCACCAGTTTAAATACTTTGCTCCCTTTATGTTTCTCCTATCAGATATCTTCATTTGTTACTCTTGTGCTCTGCCTTCTTCAACATCCCAGCACATGCGCACAGTTCCATCAGCTTCTTTGCAACTGTTGCAACAAGTGTGGGTTTACCCCAGTTCCTAATCCTTAGTCCTGGAATGACAGCATCACTTCACCCTGGAGCACAGACCATTCATGATCAGCACCTCTTCAGCCTCTCACTTCTCAGCACTACTGTGCTGGGATGAAGTTTCCACCACAGGAATGTGAAGGGCACGGACAATAGCACTTGTTCTCTCTCTCTCTCTCTCTCTCTC
>NW_004624766.1:17767103-17781357 GCF_000247695.1 Heterocephalus glaber
TCTCTCTCTCTCTCTCTCTCTCTCTCTCTCTCTCTCTCTCTCTCTCCCCCTCTCTCTCCCTCTCCCTCTCTCCCTCTCTCTCTCTCTCCTGCTTCATCACCTTTACATTACAGCCAAGGTTCTTTCTTATCTGTGCTTTCTGTTGTATCACTGAATCGTGGATGAAGAATTAATTCTGGAATTATGCACAAACCTGTGTTCTATTTCCAGCTCTGTCATTTATTAGCTGTGAAAGCTTAAACAGCATAACCTCTCTAAGCCTAACCTTTCTAAACTAGAGATAATCATTCTGCATAATAACAATGACATGTAGGAGTACAGTGATGATTGGAAATTACCTTTAAAACCGTGAAGCCTAGTGCTGGGCATATGATAGGTACTTGACAGAAGGAAATCAATACAAAGAAGTTACCTTTTCTAGTTAGTAATAAAATCTTCACAAACATATGTAAAAGATAATTTGACATTATGATCATAGATATCGTAAGTTCATAATGAAAAGGGTCATGAACTCATAATTAATGAGTATTTACTAAAATTCATCACAGAAGTGCAGGATTTTTTTCTAGATAAAATGTGTATGTCACTTATGAGTCACACAAAATTACTAAGAAATTTAAGAGAAAACTTAAACAACCTGTAACAGCATTCAGCCACCATAATACAAATACACTTTTGCATATTTATTTCTTTATTGTCACATTTTTGAGTTGGAATGATCGAATGTATACAATGTTGGATTTTCCACTTACTATTTCATCATATTGCTTAATTTTATGCCAATATACTAGATATTAGTAAGAGGTACCATAACTTATTTATTTCCTTATTCTTAGATATTTGGCTTACTTCCAAGTGGAGCTATTATTAAAATTCTTATAATAAATAAGTTAGCCATAGTTAAAGGATTTGGGAGGCTCAGTCCTCTCGAGAGTAACAGCATGAGTGTGGCTTTCAGTCTTGAAACAGTGCTTTTCAAAGTGGATACCGTGTTAGAAACCGAAGCCCTCACTGGACATGGCCCAGAGCACTGTTACTGGAGCAATTGAGTGAGACAGAGCGGGCAGAAAAATACAAGATACGGAGGGGGGGGCAGTCCAGAGATTTGGATGTGGGGGAAGAAGATATTTATAATTTATGTTAATGACCATCCATATGCTGTTTGCCCTCAGAGTGTTTCGTCATGTAATCTTTACTTCAGTCTGATAATCTGTCTTTCAGTAAGCCTGCATGGTAAAAGTGATAGCACAAAACGTCTTTGCTCTAGAAGTTTATATTTCAGTAGAAGAGGGAGTTTTTAAAGAGCACGGTAGCTTAACTGAGAAGTGTTCTGTTGTAGGTAAGTATATCAAATGGGGACAGGCATCTGGGGTTCAAGGATTAATCATGATTACATGCTGACCTCACGGGAAGAGGAACATTGCTCATAGCTTTTCCCAGCTCTTGGAAGTGATAATGGCCCAGCTCTGAGAGTGAGGTTGCATCAAATAGAATATTTGTTAAAGTTTCCCATAAAATATCTCATGAGTCTTAAAAATACTAGAACTTCCTGCTTAGACTTCTGATTTCACTTCACAGCATCTGGCAAATAGGCCTCCATCCGTCCTGAAAAATCTGATCATTAAATCTAAATCGCCACCCTAAATAGGTAATAGAATCATAATTCAGTTTGACCTAGCCCATCTATGCTGAGAAAATTAAGACATAGGTAGAGTATAATTAGTTTTATTGAAAAACAATGTGTGAAGAATTTCAGTCTTTAATTCTGAGCCGTGTTTCTTAGCTCGCCTCAGCAGGTGATATTCCTCATTACCTTTCTGCTTGAATCTATAACCTGATGTTTCTCTTGCTGTCTGAGGGTTTGTAAACCTCAGCTACCCATAGTGAGATCGTGTTGTCATCAGACTTAGCCTGGTAGGGGTTGAAGGTTAGTTGAGACTCTGAAGAAGTTGAAAAAGAACCTCACTGAAAAAAGCCAATGTTATCCAGGGCCGTTCAGGTTTCCAGATTTTAATTAACAGTTTGAAATTTGTAATATTACTTGAATTTCAGTTGGGTGAGAATTTAACACTATATTAAAGGATCCCAGTCAAAAGGACATGAATTGCGTCACAGAGACTTATTAAATGTGATGGAAATTGAACAGACGAGTGCTGGCAAACAGGTGCGAGAGCTGAATTAATCTTTAAACCCTACTGCTCAGGGCACTGCAGCGCGTCACGTCCACAGCCCCAGCATGGTGCTAATTTCATTCACAAGCTTAAAAATCTCAATGCATTCTAGCGTGTGAATGTATTAGATTTTACAAAGTGTAAGTAGCATAAGGGTATCCCAGAACTAAAAATGATAACTTCTCTCTGGGACTGGAAGCCATTTATCTAGCCAGAAGCAGCATGTTTTTATGAATGAAATCCATCTTCCTGCTCTCCCATACAAATTGTGTTCTATTATTATATGTAGTACAGACTGTTACCAAGCAAGATTGTCTCTTTCTTCCAATGTGAAATCCTTTGTGAGTCAGAAGAAAGCTGAGTATTCACATCCTTGGTTTCCAGCTCCTGGCTTCATGCAGAAGTTCCTTCTCCATCTAGCTTCTGCTGGTACAGAGTGGTAAAGGAGCTGGAGTTGAAGAAAAACACAGCACTACTAAATGAATGCTAAAGATTTGAACATAATTACAAGTGGTTAAGCTGGCAGCTGGGAAGTCAGCCAACTCATGGTTTGGTCTCACCAGGAGCTCACCTTACTTGGGGTCCCAGGTCTGTTTGAGAATTCGAGCTAAGCGGTGATGCCGCCACAGTTACACACACACACACACACACACACACACACACACACACACACACACACACACACACACACGATCTTAGAACAATTTCAGGGAGTGCCTGAATTTGTACATTCAGAATACCACTTATGGGACATCTTGGTCTTCACTGGGATTAGAGGCTTTTCCGTGGGTTTTCCCCAGTGCCACCTACCGGGCACCAGTCCCTGTAGCTAGATGCAGAGAGGTCAAATATGGACCCGCCTCTGGGCCTTTTGCAACCCAGTGCCGTTGGTACGTGAGTAGTGCAGAGTGGTCCGTGGTAGTTGCAGTACGTGTTTAAAAGGTCATGCGGAATCTTGCCTGAAAAGGTGGCAGCTTAGTAAGTTTGAAGGAAGAGTAGATAGAGGCTGCAGGAAGAGAGAACAGGCGTTCCCAGCTGAGGAGCACAGGCACAGAGGCGAGGACAGCAAGCCCGCCCGCTTTGCTAAGCATGTCTGCTTATGTGTGCAGAAGTAGTTTGGTCTTCTCTCAGCATTATTCGGGGAGCGCTAAAGAAAATAAAGGGAGCTGGGCTTAATTTTCCAAGATTTTAGTGAGCTCAAATCTCTATTCCGCTTCGGATATAAGCTTTCTCCCTTGTTTTGCCTAGCTGGAGAATATTCAGCACCCATTTCTGGAATGTAAATGCAACTGTCAAGAGCTGTCTCCCTAACCCATGAGTCAGGAAAAGCCCATATGTTCTACACTGAATGACTCTGGATTCTCAACCAAGTGCATGTAATCTGTACCTGCCCAGAAGTCTTTAGATAATGGCAGTTGCAACTGTTTCTTTTTTAAACCCATTATCAAGAAGGCAGATGAAAAAGAGACAAATGCACAGTCTAATAACCTGAGCTAACAATGAGTTATTTTCAATAGAGCAAAAGGGACAAAAGCCAGAGGTATTCATTACCGTTCCCAGGGTGCAAGACCAGGGCGCTTGCTGCCTTTGCAGATGCGCAGTCTTCAGGCCTGACAATGCACAGCTCCCCAAGGGAGCCGGCCAGCGAAAGCCAAACTCTTGCAACTTGATGCAAAGTGATTTGGCCTCCATTAAAACATCTCTCAGTGAAAGGCTATTCAGGCCTAGAGTACAGATTCCACACTTCTCTTCTCCCAGAAAAGGAGACTGCTATAGAAAACACCAGACACAGGATCAGAGCTTCTGGAGACCACTCTAAGCCATGTGATATTATCTTAGCTCCTTTAGCTTCTACTCAGGTGAAAGAAAGGTGATGAGCTGCCTGGCTCGGCGACCGTGCCATCTTATCGTCACTGCCTTACTTTTGCACACTTAGAGACAAGGAGACTCGAGAACATAGGACTCTGAACGATATGCAAACCTATGTTATGATACTGGAGAAAATGCAGCCCTGATGTGGGCTCCGCAGGATGTGCCCAGTCGGATCAGCTAGCCAGCCGGAAGTGTTACCCTTCTCCTCTGAGGTGGAGCAGACTTCGGACCCCACAGACCCGCGTGACTCTTCACGCCCCTGTGAGTCTGGGAATAGACGTTTAATCCTTCCGTCTTACTTACGTCTCAGAATTTGTGTAAGGATTCAGTGACATCATTTGACACGTGTAACATGATACATTCAGAATTTTCCCAAAATTGTTACCTGGAAAATAAATTCTATCGAATGTTATGATAAACAATATGATGTTTATGTTATGTCGTGAAATGTTATGATAAAATAAAAAATTTGTTGTCAAGCAGCTGAGAAAGGCGAGGTAGGCACAGTTGGTGGTCTTCAGAGCTGAGCCCTGGTGGGGGGCGCTGTGAGCCCCCAGCAGGGAGTGCCGCCTGCTGCATATTTCAGGGTTACTCTGCAGATAGCCTGGGGTTTGGGGATGCAGGGCCTTGTGCTCAGGAGCTCACTGTACTGGGAACAGCGGTTGGGAAAGTGCAGTGGCATAGGGGCCGGGTTCTCCTTCTTCCTTTTTGTTCCCATGACAGCATGTACAAGCATTTTTTTTTATATATATATAGAAGCATCCCAATATTTACATGTCATTCTTTTCATTGGGTTAGAATTTCTTGAGGGCAGGGAGTGTATATTCAGAAATGCTTTAATCCTTGGTGTTTAGTACATTATGAAAATAAATATTAGCTAAATGAAAGAATAATGGATTATTAAGGATGTGCATTTATTGAATTTTGCCAAATATTCCTCATGCCAAGCTAGACTATAATTGTTTTAGTCTAGACAACTTAGAGTAGTAACCTGAAATTTGACTCAGGTATAGGCATTCTAAATAAACAGGCTTTAGGGGACCATGAAAACAGAGAGGATGGGCTGAAGTGACTCACAAATGTGTATTGTTGTTGTGGATCTATGCTAAAGAAAGAAGATACCTTTGCAGAAGGATGTTCCATGCAGAGTAGAGCAAGAGGAATAAGAAAAGATAAAAAGAGAAAAAAACAAAAAAAAACAAAACGTGCTCTTAACTGCCAGAGCCAAGTTGTATACTTAGATGATGAGAAATCTAGAAATTTCACTATTGAAAATAATCTGCTGGCCAGGTGATTGAAACATAAGATAGATAGATAGCTAGTTTAGGGTAATGAAATTAAGGTTCTTAAAATTCTTAGCAGTTATTAAATAGTGAAGATCAAACTAAATATTAAAAAGAATGAACTCTCATTCTTATTCCATTCTAAGTCTTCATACTTTGTAAAGTACTAACTTTGTAAACTTGGAAATGCACCATTAATTTGTAAATTGGGAGCATTTCATCCATTAGTTTGGACGCTGAAATGTGTTAGTCCAATGCCTAACTCAGAAAACTCATGTAGTGCATTTAGGTTTTCAGTAGCCTTCCCCTTGACCTTCTCTACTTTTAGTCCAAGTGAAAGAATTAGTTTGCCAGACCCTTCAAACTGAATGTATCAAATCCCTTCTTTCCTACTCCATCTGACAACTGAGAATAATAAATAAGTAAATTGTGAATGGCATTTATAAAGGTGCTTTTATGCTAAGTACAGTATGTCCTACATGTTGCTGAACGTTTTTAAAATTTGATATTCACAATAATTTTGTGAGAAGTGTTATTATGCTGTTTACAATGGGGAAGCAAACTCAGAAGTTATGTATGTGTGTTGGCCTACATCAGACACCCATAATAAAGAAGTGAAAGTTCTGATCATTGGAGGTATATGTGTCTTAAAAATATCTTGATTATAGCTTTAGTGATGATAACTATTAAAATATAATGACAGACATGCAAAATATTAATGGAAATACTAAGTTTCCTTGGTGGAGTGCTTCAATATTATAATTAAGTTTTACTCAAATTAGTTTAGACATTTACTGCAATTCCAATCAAAATACTTATTCTCATATACTTTATTGATTTTCCCAAATTTAATTTGAGCCAGTAAATGCATGAGAATGTCTACGAAAACATTTTAAAGAGGTTAATGGTGGAGTGGAGCGGAGGGCAGGGAGGGATCTGCCCCACTCATAGCAAGAGTGACTGCATAAAAACTGCAGTAATCATAGCTAAAATAATCGTGTTCTGGCAGAAAAGTAGAGAGATACATCAATGGGACACTGCTGAGAATCTAGGAGCGCATTTACCTGAATATTGAAATGTAGTACACAATCGAAGTGGTACTTGGAATTGAAAAAGAAGTCACTAAGAAATGAGAACATTGGCTATGTAATTTTAAACAATAAAGTTAAATCCCAACCTCATGTTATGCTAAAAATTAATTTTCATGTGGGTAAAATATTCAAATGTAAGAAATGAAACCAGAGATGTACCTCCCCAAAGAGATCTGATTATAACCTTGAAGTGGCATTAGACTTCTCAAAGTTTTATGAGACCTAGAACTACTTTATAGAGGGTCAAAATATTTAAGATTTGAGTTCAGTCTCAGGCAACTACAAAGAAAAAATATTTTCATATGCCAGAAACTCTGCAAGATATAGAATCGGAGTCTGGGGAATATACTTTCGACAGTATATGAAAGCCTAATATTTCTGTTTTATAAATAGCTCATCCAAAGCAATAAAGAAAAGCACACATCACATCAAGAACATGGACAACGGATTTGTTCAAGCAGTTTGTAGCTGGAATCAAGTGGCTATTAGATTTGAAAAGATGCCCAACCCTACTAATTGCTGAAGAAATGCAAATTAAAACAACAGTAAGCTGTCATCTGTCTGCTATTAGGCTGGTCAAGGTTAAAGAGTGCTAATTCCTACACAGGGGTGTGAGGAGATGGATTCTCATATTTTACTGATGAAGGTTGGGCCGGGGATTTAGCTCAGTGGTTCCGCCACCTGCCTCGCAAGCACAAGGTGCTGAGCTCAATCCCCGGTACCAAAAAAAACCCCACAAGAGTCTATTGATGAAAGTAAATTGGTTCCATCTCTTTAGAGGGTGGATTTAGAAGTATTGAACCAAATTTAAGTGGACATAAGTATCTTTTAACCTCACAATTTCAATTCTACAGACATACAAGATCCACATAATATGGTAAATATTTTTCTCAGATGTGACTGTCCTTCTACTATGTAGAAACTTAAAGTGTGTAGTTCATATGTTTCTTGCAGCATTTTTTATGATAACAAACTAGGAAACATCTAAGTGTTCCTGCTACGCTCCCAATAAGAGCTTCAACAGAAAAATCGATAGCATTCCAGTACACAAATAACAAACTCATTGAGAGAAATTAAGGAAACCACACCTTTCACAACAGCATTGAAAAAAAATGAAATACTTAGTAGGAATCAATCTACCAAAGGAAATAAAAGATCTTTACATTGGAAATTATGGTACTCTGAAAAAGGAGATCGAAGAAGATACCAGAAAATGGAGGGCCATCCCTTGTTCTTGAATAGGAAGGACCACTCTTACTTACCATCTTATTCTCAGTTGGCTAGTGCTATGTTTGACCCTGTAAATGTTTGTTAAGTGTACAAACAAAATGAGTTATAATATATCTACAAAAGTGGAATCATTTTTAAAGTAAGCAAAACAAATGGAAGATCATTTTCCAGATTATTCCCTTCATATATATTAGTTCTAGAGTATTATAATTACTGTATCTTTTATGTAGTATATATATATATATGTAAACATAAATATATATACATTTTCATTATGTTTATAAAGGAGGAAAAGATAAGGCACTTCTTGTTTGCCCCCTAAAGAAGAATTTAAAAAGTAGTGACACTAGTGATTTACTTCATATACCACTAATCATATTTCCTTTTGCTATATTTCCATAGTGTGCATTTCCTGAATTTAAAATTGCTTGCAAGTTCCCATTGCACGTGCAAATGACTGAGTAATTAAGGGTGTGCCTGGTCATTAGCAAACATAATTAGGTGTACGCAATCAGTTGTATTGAAACAATGAAATTGCTAGCAAGTTTGAAAGTTCAGTTGCTTCCATTGACATCAGAATTTAGTACCAGCAGTCGCATTTTACACAGAAGACTGGACCTAGACCGTGATTTTTTATAATTCTGTTCATGGTTACTGTGACTAAAAATACTATGCTCTTCATTTAGTTACTCATTGACAAGGCATTACACTCTTTATAGATTCACCCAATGATGTGAATCAAACTATTTATACTAATAGTCCTGAATTTTTATTCATCCATTTGTCCATTTTTCTCCATTCATTATCTATCCATTATCTTTTCAGCAAACATTTATTGAGTGTTTACCATAGTAGCTTTTAATCTTGGTTGCATCTCAAAATCCTCTTGGAAGCTCTTTAACAAGTAGTGATTCTAGGTATTGGAGACCTGACTCAGTAGGTTGGAGTGGGGCCAGGCATTTTTATTTTTGTCCAAAGAGCTGCAGGTAACTGTGACCTGCACTCAGAGTTAAAATTCACTGGCTCCTCTCTCAAGGGGTGTAATAGTGCATGTGAAACAGCTCCTGTTTGTGAAATCAGAGTCAAAGGAGCAGGGCACCAAAGTAAACGGCGATTACAGTTGTGTTGTGGTAAATGCTATACTAGGGACAAACATACCTCTTCCCATTCAGAACTAATATATATTGGCCCTGTCTTAACTGTCTCCACTGATGGTCTATGAGGCACAGAAAGGATATTTTTCTCCACCAAACTGAATGACCAACTTGTGATTGAGACTGTATTTTCTATCTTGCCTACTCTATTCCTTAATCAAATGAATTAGCTCAATTGAATGCAGGAAATGCAGGAGCAGAGAGACCACTTTCTATTTCTGATATAAACCTATGGGAAATTACAAAGAGGTGAAGAAAAATTGCCAAACTGACTCCTCAGGGTAGGGACCATGTCAGTCTCATTAGTATTTATCTCCCTACAGCCTAATTCAGAGACCAGCATATGGATAGGCATTGAATTTGGTGTAGTTTTTAAATCTTTGCTTCCTGATGATTTGTTCTTAACTTCTCTGTGCATAATAAGAAAACTCTGCTGCTTGCTATCCAACCAGTGACTGTAACAAGGAAATCCCTTTTTGATTTTTCAGAGGCACAGGACATTTACATGTCTTTCAATTCTTCATGCTTGGATGTTTTTTCTCCTCTTCTTGTCTGTTTGCACCCTTGCTGTCTTGTGTTTGCTGCTTTGCTGTCCATTGTTGTATGCTCTTTATATTCATTTTACATGGTTTGCATCATCAGCCTTTCTTCCTGTGAGTTACACACACCAAGTACTAGGATGAGGAAAGTCTAGCCCTGGAAATCTAACCATTACAAAGTAAAGGAGGAGGTGTGCCTTTGGTCCCCAGAATACCACTAAAAATCTCCACAGAGCAAACACACTGTCCACAGAAGACCTTTCATTCCCTAAAGATGGGACTTCGAAGATTACTAGGATACATGTAGAAATCCTTCCCAGGAAGCCCACTGAACATAATCCAGGTCAGAATTCCATAAATAATAGCAAGAAAACCTCAAAAGGAAAATCTTCAAGGCTGTAAGTTATCTTGATATATTTAAGACCTGAATATAATGAAAGTTTCATGTTCATTCTCTGCGACTTTTTGACACTGGCAATGCCAACTTGGACCTAATAAAGTAAAGCTGTCTGATTGCAGTGATGTTAACTTGTGAGCTGCAGGTTCATATATAATGTAGCTATACCTCATGTGACTGATTTATTGTCTTGGTTACTTTTCTCACTGCTGAGACAAAATATCCAACACCCAAAGTTAAAAGATGAAAATTTTATTTAGCTCACAGTTTGTAGGATATTCAGTCCATAATTGGCTGGCTCCAAGGCAGGGTGGCATGGCAGAGGGGCATCACAGAGGAGCTAAAAAACATTTAATGGAAGGCGGAAGGCAGCAAAAGCAGCAAGCTGCGACAAACAGTGACCCTCTTTCTATCCCTTATATTCTATCCAGGCTACTCACAAGGTCCTACGTTCGATCCCCGCTACCAAAAAAAAAAAAAAAGTAATTTCCTCAAATTAGAGACATTAGTTAAGAACCTCAGTTTTGCAGCTAGGTAACTGAACTATAACTCAGTCCATCCTGCTGGCATAGGAAGCTGTTTCTGCTGCTGGTAAGAAGTCTCACATACTTAGGCATGTCGAATAAACCAGTGCTTTTGTTTACACTGAAATGTCCAGGGTGATTTCAGACATTATTTTGTTACTTTTGCTGTAAAAAAAATGTTTTCTGTTTTCATTAATTTTTGTTTTGTTTTATTTTTTTGTTTGTTTTTTAAGACAGGGTGCTGCTATGTAGTTCAGGCTGACCTTGAACTTTGTAGCCAAGGCTGGCCTCGAACTTGGGGCAATCCTCCTGCCTCAGCCTCTGAGTGCTAGGATCACAGGTGTGCGCCACCATGCACTGCTATGTTTTTATTAATTTTAAAAAACATTTATTGACAATAGCAAGCAAATATTTATTAAGCTTCCTGCTTTTCACACATTTATGAATTTAGTTAACATGGAGCCAAGCATGACTAATGCAGTGCAATGTAAAGACTGCATCATGAAATAATTTTTTGAGATGGAAGTTCTGTGATAAAATGTCAAGAAAGGGAAACAGTTGCCACATTGAGCCATGCTTTTAATTCCTGAAAAATATTACAGATGACACTAAGAAGTTTTACATCATTAAGTCAAAGGTATCTGCAGCACTTATTGGTCAGTGTGTTCCATGAATGTTTCCTATTTTACATAAAAATATATAGTCCATTAAAATGTGTTTTATATTACACTTCTTTCAAAAAATTAATCTTGAATTATTCATGGTTTGCATCAAGCAGAGACTTCAGGATTTCCTGCCTCCTGAGGCTTCCTCTGAGTCCAGGCCCCCAAATGTAGGAGTGCGTGTTTGCTCGGGTCCATGGGGTCCTCGGGAACACACTGCTCAGTGGGTGAGCCTTTCTCTGGAGGATAGAGGAGTTGAATAGCAGAGGCAAAGAAGCGAGCCTGAAGGCCTCTCCAGCCTTGACTCTGACTTCTGCTGAGTGAACTGGCTGTTGGAGGGTTTGCTCCCCAGTGCTTGTTTTTAGCCTTTTGACTAAGCTACTGTTGCACAGGAGAGTGTGGCATGATCACCCTGACCATTTAACTTTACACAGCCAGTTCCTCCACTCTGGTGCATGTAGGGTATAATTTCTCTCTCTCATCTCGTTGCCTTGGAAGACTGATCAGACGTTTACACACCTTGAGGCACAGATGACTGAGATGTGAACAAAGGCACCATCTTGTTGAGGATATGCAAATGCCAGGGTTAAAGTCATCCTCTCAGATCTGCATTCAGTGCAAATCTGCAATATTAGGGTTGTTTTTCTATGGAACAACATTCTTCAAGAACTTCCTTCTAAGTCAGAGAAAAATTCCTGCATAAATGCATTGTGTACTAGATATTAGCATCACATATTCTAATCACTATGTGTGAGAAAAACTGCACTTATTAATTTATGTAAAACTCAGCATTTTCATCTTAATTATTAAAATAAATAGGGCTGTCTGTATAATTAAATAGCAAAATATACTATAGTGTCATACCTGTATCATTCTGCAATTTACATCTTTTCTATATGCTAGAGACGTGTCCCTTGTTACATACTTGACTTGCACTTTTTTCCCATTTTGCAAATTATTGTTTGATTTATTGATAGTGTCCTTTGAAAGATCAAAAAGGATTTTAATTTTGATGAAGTTCAATTCACCTAATTTATTCTTTTATTGTTTGATTTTTGGTGTCATATCTAAGAATATGCCTAATTCAAAGTCATGTGATATAGCCTTATTTCTCCTAAGAATTTTATACTTTTTGCCCTTAAACTTAAGTTTTTCATCTGTTTTGCTTTGATTCTTTGTATGTGATATGACATGAGTCCAACTCCATTCATTTACATGGGGCTATCCAGTAGTCCGAGCACCATTCCTTCAAAGATAGTTCACTGGTATTGGCACTTTTAATAAATCAGCTGACCATGGATGGTCAGGTTTATTTCTTGACTCTCAGTTGTATTCCATTGGTCTCTGTGTCAATAGATGTGCCAGTACCACACTAATTTCCTCACCATTGCTTTATAGTAAGTTTGCTGGTCCCTTAGAACCAGCTTGTCAATTTGTATCAAAAAGTCAACTGGAATTCTGATAGTGATTGCATTGCGTTAGGTTAGCATTGCCATATTAACAGTGTTAAATCTTCCAACCCTTGAACATGAAATATTTTTGTATTTACTTAGGTCTTCTATATTTCTTACAAAAAATGTTTTATACCTTTCAGAGCATGAAAGTTCTTCACTTCCTTTGTTAACTTATTTCTAAGCATTTCATTACTTTTGATGCTTATTGTGAATGGAATTGTTTTCTTAATTTCATTTTCATGATTATTTCTTGCTGGTGTTTCAAAACACAACTGATCTTTGCATGTTAATTTTGCAACCTGCTATTTTGTTGAATTAACTTATTTATTCTAACAGTTTGTATGTGTGTACATGTGGGATCATTAGGAATTTCTACTTAAAAGATTTTATTGTCTTGAATAGGGATTATTTTACTTCCTTTCCAAATCTGAATGTGTCTCCTACTTTTCTTGTCTAAATTTTTAACTGGAACTGCCACTAGTAAAGTAGAAGAGGTCGAACTGGATAGTCTGTCTTACTTTTTATCTTAGAGGTAAATCTCTCAGTCATAAATTATTAAAAAGTTAGCACTGAGTTTTTGAGATATGGCCTGTATTGTGTTCTGATACCTTCCTTCTATTCCAATTTTGTTGAGTGTTTTTATTATGAGTGTTGAATTATATCAAACATATTTTCTGCTTCATTTGAATCAATGATATGGGATTTTTTATTTTGTTAATTGATGTATTACATTGATTGATGTTTGTATTTTGAAGCATAGTTGCATTGCAGAAAAAAATCTCACTTGCTAATGATACACAAGCCTTTTAATCACATGCTGCTGAATTCATTTTGCTAGTATTTTGTCGAGGGCTTTTATATTCATATTCGCATAAGATATTGATCTGTAATTTTTTTGATATCTTTGGTTTGGAAGTGTTTGTGAGCATTGGTATTAATTTTTTTTCTTTTTTAAATGTTTGGTAGAATTCATTGATGAAGCCACCTGTATCTGGACTTTCTTTTGTGGGGAATATTTTAATAATGGATCAGTCTCTTCTCTTGTCATAGGTCTGCTCAGATTGTTTCACCTAACTCAAGTTCAGAACTTTGTGTCTTTCTAGAATCTAGCCATTACAGTGCATATGTGATATTTCTCATAGTTTTAATTTATATTTCCATAATTAATAATAATGTTGAATATCCTCTTATATGTTTATGAAAAGGTATATTATATCTTTTGTGAAATATCTGTTCAAACATCTGTCCATTATTCAAATCAGTTGTTTGGCTTCTTATTATTAAGTTGTGAAATTTCTCTATTGTGGATAAGGGAGCTTTGTCAGAGAGCTTTTGATTTTAGTGTTTCTTTAGGTTTGTCGTCCATTGTGAATTTTTGTGTATAATATGAGGTAGGGTTGAGGTTCATTTTATTTTCAGAGATTCATTTTTGTTGAAAAGATTATCCCTTCTTCATGGAACTGAGTTGACCACTTGGTCAAAACCCAATTGCTCGTGTAACTGTGGTTCTGTTTCTGAGATGTCTCTGTTTCAGAACTATGTTATTAAGTGCACATACACTTATAATTGTGACTTTCTAGTGTATTGACCTTATTCTCAATAGCAACTTGTTTTGTTTTTTTACTTTTAAAGTACATTTATTATAGACAAAATTTAGTTTTGTATTTCTGTTTTCTGAATTGATCTCTACATTTTTATTGAACTATGTAGTACATTTTTGTTTACTATAACTATTATTATATTTGGATTTATTGTCTCTTTTTGCCATCTGTCTTCTGTCTCTTTTTTTGTTTCACTCTTCCTATCTGCTCTCTTTTGGGTTAAACAATTTTTTGTGGACAATTTTTATTCTGCATTAGCTTTTTTTTTTTTTTTTT
>NW_004624766.1:17785562-17867480 GCF_000247695.1 Heterocephalus glaber
TTTTTCAGCAAACTTAGGAAGATTTGAATTATTATTTCTCCAGATATTTTTCCACCCCTTCTCTTTCTCTACATATTATTTGTTTTGTTATCCTTATGAAGTATGAAAAATATTTGTGACACGTAGTTTTAAACTTTGGAAGAATTTTTAAAAATCAAAGAAGGGAGTTGTGCAGTGTGGCACATGGCTGTAATCTCAGTAACCTGGGAGTCTGGGGCAGAAGGATGGCCATTCTGAACCCAGCATAGACAACTGAACAATAAAGCGAGACCTTACCTTCAAATAAAATATAAAAAGGGATAAAGATGTAGCTCATGCAAAGTCCCTAGTTTCAATCTCTAGTAATGTGAAAATAAATGAATCAATGAATTAATTAAAAGAGGGAAGTATGGATGAAATGCCAAAATGTACAAGAAAATTTAATTCCTTATATATAGGCATAAACACTGCACAACCCACCATATTTATAGTGGGAAATATTAATATATCTGTCCGTTTTCCTGTTTTTGCAAAATTTATTCCTAGGTGCATTTCCTCCTTCTGCTATTTATGCACGGAAAGACTTGCTACAACGATCGACCCATATTGCTACCAAGACTTTCCAAGCTCTTCGTATATTTGTGAACAATGAGCTCAATGAACTCTACACAGGACTTAGGACAGCTCAGAAATTTCTGAGACCTGGTGGTCGCCTTGTTGCTATCTCCTTTCACTCATTAGAGGATCGCATCGTCAAGAGATTTTTGCTTGGGA
Organism: Heterocephalus glaber; assembly: GCF_000247695.1. The sequence continues at coordinate 17,786,316 of NW_004624766.1, forward strand.
TAAGCATGATGGAAAAGTTTAACCAAAGTGTCAGACAGAAGATGGTGCAAACCTGGGGTTCAGATCATGAAAACAAAGGAGGAATTGCTGTAAAAGCTCCTTTAATGTGGGAAATGATACACAAGAAGGTACTTACCCCCAAAGATCAGGACATACACGATAACCCCAGAGCACGGTCAGCCAAGCTGAGAGCAGCTATCAAATTGTGAGAAACTTAACATAATATGATCATCACATTTTCCTTCAGTAATATTCCTGAACACCATAATATAAAGTGTGGGACAGTGTGGAAATTGATGGTATCTAGTATTATTTTTTTCTCAGAAAAAAATTGTAAGAAAACTTAGCATGACAGTAGATTTCAAGTGGGAAGCAGCAGCATCTCCAGACTGGGAAAATTCATTTGTCTTTGTATAATATTTGACTTTTGAGACACAATCTTTACCCAGTAAGTAAATAATAAAGAATTATATTTTGTATTTATCTAAATATGTAAACTCAGGTTGTCAAAGATGAAGAAATTATAACCATATCTGCATGCCCTAAATTCTGAATTTAGATGTTTACATTTGCAAGACTTTCTATGGCTCAAAAAATTAGTGATGGTCATGAAATGAATTTTAATTTCCCTAGTTGTGAATAATTAATTGGTACAAATTTCTCAAATACAGGTGTTTTACAAATTTTACTTTCCAAATATCATTTTAAAATGCATTATACTGATGGATTTCACTGTTGAAATTATAGTTCCTTATTTTACTGGGATTTTTCATTATGAAATGAGCTAATTTTTTATGTATCACAAAGTAAAAAAATGTAGAATTACCCTAACAGCCATCATAGAGAATTGTTTTATGGAACTTACATTTAATGTCAATTGTGTCTATTTTAATAACAACTCAGAAAACCTTTAGTAAATAATATAATCTCTTGTTTGAATCCTGCATTTTTAATTGAACTATTCAAAAGAATTCAGAGTCTATTTGAAGTAGAAAACTATCTGATTTATTCAGTATATTAAAATTAATGTTCCTTTCATGTTTTTACTTAAGTATAGTAGCTGTAATCAAGAGAAAATCCTTATTCAGGATAAATCTTCTTGGTAGAGAACTCTTTAAAAAATTGATGACATTGATTCATAATTCCAGTGCTAAGTTTTTATATGTAAGTATGCGTTTCCAATTTATTCATTCTTGAGCAAGTACTGAATTTGTCATTAGAGAAACCTAGGTACTTATAGAACACACGGGCCATAGTACCTGTCCTATGGAGCCCACAGTCCTGTGGAGGAGGAGGATATTTTTTCCACAGTCACAAAAACCAGTGTAAAATGGACACAGTGGTAAATGCTGCAAAGAAGTAGCATTCAGAAGTACCAAAATGGTGCATTTGGAGCATCTAATAGGGATCTGATCTATTGAAGGAAACTAAATCTGACAACATAATACTCTTGAATTGCAACTTGAAGGATGGGTAGGGGATAATGGTAGAGCTCATGGGGTGGGGAGGGGACATGGTGATTAAAGACACATGTAAATGAATATTCTCACCAGTAGTTATCCTTGAAATATTATTTGCACTCTTAATTTGCTGCAGGAAAAATTCATATTTTCAATTATGTTGACAAATTGGGAATCCAAGTGAGTAATATATGTGTGTGTGTGTGTGTATATATATATATATATATATATATGTAAAATAGATAAGAATTAAATATATGACTTTACCTCAGATTTATTTTACTTGCTCTGTAATATTTAACTTTAATTCCCGAACTTCTTTGGTGCTATTACTTTACAGATTGTATACTTAAGTCTGAACAATCTTGCAGTGAAATCAGAACGAGAAAGACTCCTTTTAAACAGTATGCTCCAAACAGAAAGAAGAGAATCTAATGAGATTAGTCTCCTGACTCCTACCCAAAAACTTTCCTAAGCTTCTCTTCATAGGTATAACATTTTGTGAATGAGAAAGATCCCCTAATTTAAGTTCCCATCTGAGAATCTGATTAGAAAATAACACGGCACACTCATCTTAAACAACGATTCCCCTGTTTCATCATTCTTTTTTATTAGTCCATGTTTGCAGATCAAAATATCTACATTCCTCCTGTGGAGTTGGTCCATGTACATAACACATCTCGGTTCCTCTTTTCACCCCCCATCCAATATAGTTAGTATGGAAACTATTCTCTTTCATGTTAAATGGAAATTCATCATGGGTTGGACGGTGTTGACACCTCTCTGAACTTCAGAATGCAGCGTTCATTGGAAATCCAGTCGTTTCAGGTGTAAGTAGTTAAGCTGAGGCCCGGCTGGAGCAGAGCAGGCCTTTCATCGATAGAACTGGTGTCTGAGAAAAGACAGAGACACAGGGGAGAATGCCTGGCAGGGCAGGAGGCGGACATCGGAGTGAGAAGTCTGCAAGCAAAGGGACATGGAGGATCTTGGGGAGCCCCTGGAAAGAGGAGAGGAGCGTGGAGCAGATGATTCTCCTCAGCGTCTCCAGGAGGAGCCTCCCCTGGTGACTCCCGAACTTGGGATCCTCACCTCTAGAGCACTGAAAGAATACATTCCTACTACTGTAAGCAACCCTGGGTTTCCGGTAATTTTTGACTTCAACTCTAGGAAACTGATACTCTGAGAGATAAAAGTCTTGAGTCATATGCATGAGAAAAAGCCTTCAGTAAACACGAAATTGGTTTCAAAATGTTTTATTGCAAAACTATCTTAACCCTTTTCGGTGACTGGTCTTTTTTGTTGGGCACGCAATACACAAGTGAGTTTTACACAGTTAACTGGAAAAATTCAAACAATACAAATAGAAATTGTTCCTGATTGTTCCAGTGAATATATAGCGCTTTGCTAATGAAATACTTGTGAATCTCTGTGTTGAGCACTTTAATGAGTGATTTTAGCATAGCACCAATGTTATGTAGTACACAGTTCACAGATCTTGGTTCACCAATTTAAAAAATTAAATAAGTCTGCAATTGTTAGTTGCTATTCCTATTTTGATGGTTTGTTTTTGTTTTTGAGACAGGATCTCACTGTGTATTTCAGGCTGGCCTTCAACTCACTGTGTAACCCAGGCTAGCTTCAAACTTGCAGTGCTCCTCTTGCAAGCAGTGCCTTCTGAGTGCTGGGCTTACAGGCGTGTGCCACCATGTCCATTCTGTTTTGTCTTAAAAGTTGGATATTAGTTACTATATTCTCACCGAAGTTTATAGCATTCTTAAGAAATTTTAATCATATCTGTATCTGTTCCATGTAATATACATAATTTATACCTCAATTAACTTTTATTGAAGTATTTATTTATGTATTTATTTTTTGGTACTGGGGATCGTACTCGGGACCTTACGCTTGCAAGGCAAGCGATGGAACCACTGAGCTAAATCCTTGGCTCCATATTGTGTTGTAATCAGTACTTCTAAGAGAATACAGTATGCCAATTAGGTTTTTAAAATTAACTAATATCTCTTAAAATTCACTTGCAAATATTAAAAATTTTTATTTTTTTAGTTTGGCTAGTATGACATATTTCCAGAGGATTTTAAAGAGAATTATTATATCTAATTTTTGTTTTTAAATTATGATTCTGTATTGTGGGCTTTAAGAAAGTAATTTTAATTTCATTTGAAATCTTGTGTGTGTGTGTGTGTGTGTGTGTGTGTGTGTGTTTATATTCACTCAGTAAGCACATTGAAAACTATTTAGGAAGCAGTCAAAAAATACCTCTCTCATTTCTTTTTTCATGTTCCTTCTCCTGCCTTTCTCTGTTCACATAGGTAAATAAATGTTTATGTGAACTGAGATGATTGTAATATATGTTTCAACTTTATTCTGCAAAGAAAAATGTTAGGTAATAAAGAAAAATATTAGGTAATATTGGCATGTACTCTGGTGAACCAGACCCTACATACTAGAATCCTTGAAATGGATACTAAAAACTGCTTTTGGTTAAATTTTTGTATTTATTTCAATATAGCTATTTTTATTCTGTTTTTATAATACCATGGTTTTCTAATAGTTTTTTGTGTGAGCAGCATTCTATGTAACAAGAATTAAAATACAAAGGGAATTTTATGAAGTGCTTGATAAATATAAATTTAATGACAGAAATCCTGATCAAAAGTGTACTTTTCTCAGAACTACAATACCATATGTTTAATATCCAATAATGTATAGTGTGTAAAAATCAGCACCATATTCAAAGGATGCTAGATTGCATAACAAACGTAACTATTTTCATATTTTCTCCAATTTCATCTGTTTATAGCTACTATTTTCAGCTAATGTTTGGTAGCATAAAGGGTGATCTACAGAAATGTGAAGACAACATTTAAATATAAATTATTTTAAAAGTCTAGTTAAAGTATAAATTTTCAAGAACACTAAAAATTAATTAGGTTAATAATGCAAGAAACAATGGTTATAGTTAGAATGCCTATTATGAAGTTCTTTGCACTGTACTTTGTTCTCTCGTAATCCTCCCAAATTGTCAGACAAAAAGCAAAGAAATAAAATTGAATACTGTGATATACAAAGTAGAGTATTGTGTTTGATTCTGTTGGATTTCCATACATGCTACATTACTTAGATATTGAACAAATGATCTACCGTTAGCAGTTACCCTCTTACATGATCGTCTATAATGCTTATCTCAAGCAAGAGGACATGAGCAATGATTCTTGTGTAACTGTTTTGATTTCTCAAATGCCATCTCACGCTTTGGCCAGTAATACTTCTCTCCTTTTCCAAGTTGAGCATTTTAGAAAAATCAAGTAATGGGAATCCCAATTCTTTCACAAAGAAAAATATTATCATCCAGCTTTTACAGGTGCTGAACTGAGAAACATTGTAAATAACAATATTGGCTGTTGAGTCCAAAAACCAGGAAGGAGTTTGAATTCTAGCTTTGCCCTGCATATATTAGCTGAATATATGAATTTGGGAGTGCCATTTACACTCTTGAATTCTTGTTTATTTCAGTTGAAAATGAGGTGGTGTTGGTGTTTTCTAATGGACTTACTGTGAATCAAATAGAAGATAAGTGTATGCATGAACTCAGGGTGAAATGAGTTAAAGCACATATGTGAAAAGCACTTAGCACTGTGCTAGACTTAGCAAATAATTATTGGTGCTATTATTTTGCTGGAAAAGGTTTGCTAAAATATAACTTAAATTTCTGGTTACTATGATTAAGGATGTGTATGCTTTATTCTGGAGTTTAAAGTGTAGCCTCAGCATCACTAGCGGCACTTGATTGAATTATGGTCAGTTTTATTATTTGAGTTTTTTAATCTTATTTTTTAACAACATCAGTGTTCGGTACACCTTGACAGGCTACATAAAATGCACAATCTCTTGCTCTTGTGGTGTTTCCATTTGTAGGAAAAGAAGATGAGAGAGAAAAAAAAGTTGTTTGAACTATTTGACCTTCATTTAGATTGGAGAAAGTATCCTCCTACATGTCCATATGAGTAAGTGGGCTGACCTATGTGCTTGTTACCATAGGGTGATCCAACATATGATTTTACAGGGAAAAGGAAATGAGCAAATTGTGAGACATTGGATGAAAAATTGTTAGAAATAGTATGAAAAGTTTGCAACTTCTGTACTCTAAGACTAATAAAAAAGCCTAGGAGAGCAATACAGTTTTATTTCATCAGGTCTTAATTTATTTTGTTTGCTTCCTCCAGTCTTTAGCTGTGAACCTCTCAAAGAATGAAAAAGTTATGTGATCCCAAGGTTTAGTGGTACAGGTAAATATTCTCAATCCAAAAGGAATGAATCAGGGCATCGCTTCTCAGCCTTTTGGCTAAGATCAAGTGTAGGAATGAATCAGGGGATAGAAAAGAATAGGAACAAAATACTAAGAACAACCTGCAAGGCAAACATTAAGTCCTGTAGTTCCATGTCCAGCATCCAGGGCACATGGTGGAGAGATGTAATTTCCAAAGTGCATAGGTAGCCTCAGTCTGTGGACTGCTATGTTGCAGCCCATCTGGCCTTCCTTCCTCTTGGGCTGGCTCTTATGGCCTGCAGCTTTTCTTGGCAGACAGTCTATGTTGCTGGAATCTCCAACTTCCTAGGGTCTTTATTACACCTTCAGTTTTTTTCCCACAGCTTTATGCCCTCTCAGGGACTCATTTCCTGACCTCCCAGGCTTTCCTTTGAAATCTGGGAGGAAGCCTCTGTTACCCCATAACTCTTGTGTTGTGCCTGCCAGTAAAAACAACATCATGCAGACAATGACAAGGTCTGCTGTCAATAGGAGCAGTAGCCAGGGCCTCTCGAACTATGGCTACAGTGATCTATGAGTACCTAGATGGCTGAGAAGATTGAAATGAATCCCTGGGAACCAAACTCCTGGGAAGTCTTTCTTGAGCAGGAATCCAGGGACTCTTCCTAAATGAAAGGCGAATACTTTTGTACCCTTGAGCCAAAAATGGTTGAGGTCTTGCTGATTTCTGATATGGTATGTCCTGAAGGCATCTTCCTTCTTGTCTTGGTGCAAAGTACATATGTGTGTGTGGGTGTGGGTGTGTGTGTGTGTTTTAATGATGCTAATCTCTTCAGCAACCATACCTCCTTTGGCTCTAACCTTACATATTATTTCTTTTGGGCCAAAATTAGTTTTTCAAATTTTTTCTACTTTCCTTTTTTGCCCCCAATTCTTACTATAAATCTGGCTTAGATCATGCAGCAGTACTCATGCCACTTCCTGAGTGTTTCACTGTCTTTTAATTTCCTCCACCACATCAATTAGTCTGCTGCTTTTTGTATGAAATCTTAGGACATGAGCAAAATGATGACAGGTTTTTGCCAGAATGTAAAATGCATGGCCTCTAGTCCTTTTCCTAATGCACCTCTTATTTCCATCTGAAAACTCTTCAAACTGGTTACTGCGGACCCTGACAGAGGATCCTGATCTCCTGCTTGGTGCACCAATGTAAGGGAAGAAGAAAAACTCAGAGACAGAATCACAATGAAATAGGGAACTGGGATGGTCAAAGCTGAGTAAGCAAAGACCCTGAATAGCCAGAACTGCTGATATTTATTGGTGACACAATCATTTGTCAAGTTGGGCTGAGGGGGATGTGTGTGGATGCTAGGGATCAGTCGTTGATGCAGGCAAGGCTTGTAAAAGAAGAGACAATACATTCTTGTGTTAGGAACAGAACAGAACAGATATAGGTTGTGTTTTCAGTTAAGAAGTTTTAAATTTTTGGAACAGAATTTGGATATGAGTCATTCTGACTTTCGTTGCCGTGTTGTCTCATATCAAGCCCCACAGCTTCATGGGCCATTTCTCTGCCTCTGCCATGGCCGTTGGTAGTGGGGGATGATATTGACCCATGTGCCATCCACAATGCTCCTATGAGTCATGTAGGCTTCAGTCAAACTCACTTCTTAAAATAAGCCAATTGTGAGGTTAACTCTTTACAGCCTGCACTGTTTACAGCCTGCTTTGGGTATAATCAACAGGTCAGTCTCCTGTATCTGGCCTTTACTATCTCAATTTCTATCAGTAATTTGGTCTTCTGAGTTCCCACCAGAATTACCTACCAATCTGCTTACAATATTCTAGGGCTCTAGCCAGCTTTTCCAAATTCCTACCACAAGCCACTTTCAGAAGCTTCTGAACCACATGATCAAGTACAGTCACATCAACAACCTCACTTCTCCAGCACCCATTTTCTTTGTTAGCCTTCTCACCACTGAGACACAATACATGACACTCCCAGCTTAAAGGAGAAGAGGATTAATTTGACTCACTGGTCAGGAGGTTTAGTGTATGGTCAGATGGCTTCAAGGCAAAAACATCAAGAGGAAGGATGTGGTAGAGCAAAGATGCTTAGTTTATGGCAGCCAGGAAGCACAGTAGGGGAATAGTATAAGAGAGGAAGGGCAAGGGACTAGATTTACCCATGGTCAGGCCACTTTTGACCCATCCAGACACACCCAAAAGTATGCTTTGCTAATCTGGTAGGTGTTTTAATCCAGTCAATTTGACATATCACAAAATGGAATGTCCACAACATGGAAACTGAAGCCAAATGGACCTTGAAGAAATTGAAGCTCTTTCACACCATCTTCCTCCTGAAAACTGAATTAAATTGATCCTGGATGCTAGTCTGTAACTGCCTGTCAAGAACTACTTTAAATCTTCGAGGAAAAAAAAAAATAGTTCTTAAATCATTCCTGTAATTGTTCATATTAAGTGCTATAACTTAGAAAATTACCATTCATGAAGAGTTCAGACATGATTTTTTAAAATAGAAAAGAAATACAGGTAGAACAAAAATACTCATAGGTGATTCAGACCAGGGCTGTAATTATCTTCAAGGAAATTAAAAAAGTTAAAACCTATAATAAGTAGACAAGGAGTTCTAAAACAAGAATATAGTACTCAAGAACTCAGTGGGTCAATTTAAGAGAAATTTCTACACAAATAACAAGTAGTGAAGTAGGAAATACTTCAAAAGGAAGTATCTTGAATGAAGGATGAAGTGACAAATGATAGAAAATACAAATAAAAAGATTACAAGAGACATAGGAGTTACAATAAGTGTAACTCATGGGGAAATCTGAAAAGGAGAGAAGACAAAACAATTAAAAAAAATATATATATATATATACTAGAATCATATTTGTAGAGGAAATGTATGAGAAATTCCTAAAAACTAATGAAAGACAAAGCTACAGATCCAAGAAGCCCTGAAAATTTCCAGAAACAGACACAAAAACATGGAAATCAAAGTCAGACAGAAACAAATAAATAAATATGAGGAGGAGGAAAAGAAAAAAAAATAAATTGGTATAGATGTAGAACTAAGTTTAAGCCATTCTGGGAATTTTGGTTACAAACAGACTCCGAACATGTCAATATAAAATTATCAAAACTCACCAAAATTATGAAGGTAAGGAACAGAAGATAGAGAAATATATATTTAGTAATTCTGTTTTTAAAAAGCAAGGAATCAATACTATCAATGGGAAAGATAATTTCTTTTAAAAATGGTTCCAATCTTTTTTATATTATATATATTAAATTCTATTTCATAATTTTTGTAATCTAAGAGTTTTCTGTAAAAATTCAGAAGTTCTTCACTCTTCAATTTCTTTTCAGGTAAATTCAAATAAAAGTAAAAGTTACACTTAGGTTCAGAATATACTATGGAATGTAATGTGCCATTTTCCTAAATTTTTTCTGCTCTATTTATTCTTCTGTCCCTATTGATATATGAAAGATAGTCTTTGTTAATGATGCTTAATTCCAGGTGCAGGTATTTGTGGAGTATTTAGTCCCTCTTCCTTGAAGATGTCTGTGTTAAATTGTGTTTATAAAGGACATATATCTATTCTACAAAAAACAGTATGGTTTTGTTAGTATTATTATTTTGAAAGAATGCAGGTTTTGGAATGAGGTCCAATGTGTATTTAAATCTTGGCAGATACTGAGTAGCAGTGTCCCCTTAGAAAGTTTAAACTCAGTTTATTCATCTCAAAAATGAAGACATTAATACTTCTGTTATATCAGGAAATGGTATTAAACATCAGTATGTACTATATATTAAAACATGTGATGTAGCAATACAGAAAGTAATCAGTATTTTTTTATTGTTACTTTTATTTTAGTCCCAGCTGTCTTAATTTGTCACATAAGCCAACACAGGATATGTCTCTGCTTGCTGACTCCTAAAAGGTGGAATTACTAGATGAACCTTGGTACCCTGCACTTCCCCTGGAGCTCATCTCCATCTGCATTGCACCTTCTTTGCAGTCTGCCTGCTATTTCTTGGCCTCTTTTGCCCACAAATCTCTTGATTCATTCTTGTCACAGGTAATTGTTTCAGGACTGGACTCTAGTGGTTTAGGCTAAACTTGCCTACAGGGGGCTGACCCAATCTGGGCCTATCCTTTCTTTAAAAAAAAAAAAAAAATTGATGTGGAAAGCAGATCTCTCGGACCCACTTCAGTATCTGAAAGATGTAAAACATAAAACCCTCCGGAACACGTTCTCACTGTGTAAGAAGTGGTGCGTGCACTGAGGAGAGAATGGCTGGAAGGGGAGAAGTCTTCCTGGGGCTGTCACATCTGTTAGCCCAGTTGTTTCTGAGCCCCAGGTGTATCCATCTCCTCCCCATGATTTGGGGGTGCAGAGTGAGTTTCTGTTATATGTATTCCAATCACTGACAGATTTAGATTAGATGATTTTAAGGCTTTTTTAACCTGAAGGATAAAGAATTTTCAAAAGTACCTTTATTAACTTGACTTGTTAAATGATTCACTTATGTGGGATTTTTCATGATCTTAATAAACTTTTGCAAAATTGTTTCACATGTAAAGTTGAACAATTTACATCCCAGTCCTATGCGATTAAATATGCTCTTCAACTTATCTAGATGTGACATAAATTTGTCATTAGTCTTGCTAACCACATTTGATAATGTACTTCTGAAAGAGACAGTCTAACTCACAAAACTTTCATTTAAATGATGATAAATATCTTACATTCTACATAGGACTGATTTGGAAAGAAAGAGAAAATATGTCCTTATTTACTATTCTGCTTTTTCTCTTTTGAATAGCATCATACCTACCTCTAACTCTTTGAAAATCATTGTTTACACAGAAACCCTTTGAATGATGAAGAAAACCACCTTTAAGAGCAGCCATATATACATATATATATATATGAAACTATATCTATCTATCTATCTATCTATCTATCTATCTATCTATCTATCTATCTCCTTTCTATGGTAGGATGGTGTGTCAGTAAGAAGGCAAATGCATAAAATCCTAGAGTGAATGTGGAACCTACCTAGTTATTCTAAAATCTATCATTATTTCTTTGAAGAAATTCAATATTTACCTTACAACTAGAGAATAAACAGCAGCAGCAGCAGCTGCTAGGGAAAGCTATTGAATTTCAGAATCTCTGAAATGTCACAAAAACCCATTTAATTTTCAGACATTTTTTTTAAAGTATCTAATATTTCCTCATGACTCCCAGATCTACACCTGCTTATATTCTCTAACTTAAAAGTTTATTTCTACCAGGAGACATATTGCTATTCTTCCTATCTTACAATCTTCCCTTTCCTGTGAACAGTAAACGATGCCTATGTACATATCCTTCTTAACAGTTTTGATTGGTCAACCTTTCTTCAGGTCAGGGAGATTTATGAACATCAGACAGGATCATGTGCTAAATCTGGTTGACAATCTAGAAATCTACAGCTCTAGCTTTAAATCCAGCCCCTCACTAAACTGTAATCTTTAAAGCTGTATTTGGTCATAGATAAACTTTTATTTTCAGATGTAAACAAATCAGGCAGCAGTCATTAAGTTATCGTTTTATTCTACATCTGTTAGGTGGCTGTTTAGTAGGCATTGAGAGTGAGTGAGAAGAAAGTGTGTTCATTCGTGAAAAGCCACATTTTAGTGTAGTGAGATGAATACATACATTTTAAGACGTTAGAACATAATAGTAAATTCAGTGATAGAGACTAAAGTACAGTGGGGGCCCCAAGGAATGATGAAATGAAGTTTCTTTCCAAGCATAAGTGAATTTTATAACATAATGTCATAACACAATTATAACATAAGCTACATGAGTTTTGTATAGCTTGGTTTCTTGGGACATAAGCAGTCGTCAGTGTCAGATTACATTCCCACCACTGGTGGTCCTCCCAGCTTACACTCACTGTTTGTTGTTGTGCATGCATACCGGTGTGCTTGGCCTTCCATGGCTTATGTGCTCAGAATGCTGTCTGCAGATTGAGCTGTTGGCCTGAATTCCATTTCCACAGCATGGAAACGCAAATGTTCACATTATAAGGGTACTAATTTTCATGGCATGGGTGACCATCTAACCATAATTATGAAATAACCTGTCTGAATGAGCCATTTCTTCCTAGAATTAAGGTTCTTAGTATTTTTGAAGACAGGGTCCCCTGTAAACAAAGCTAATCAAAGTTACTGCCTTTTAAAGGAAAAAGCACATATTTTGTATATAGTATCAAGGGGGCTATGAAAACCCATTGGATCTATCCTGGGCTCTACCCTGTGACTCCTGTACTACAGAAACATTTCTCAATTCATGTCACCTACCTAGATGTGACCCTATGATGACTCAGAGGATAAAGGACAAGGATTTTTACCTTTTAACATTATCTAGTCCTATCTACATGGGCGCCTCAAGCTCCATTCACTGATTAGAGAACTCTAGTATCATTTACCTTGTCAATGTTCTGGGAAGGTCAGCATTGCTCCAAACAGCTTCATGCTAGGCACCAAAAAACAAAAAGACCAATTAAATTATTGCTGAGGAGTAAAGAGATTGAATGTTCTAGACTCACCCTGTCAATAGAAATATAATGCGAGCCAGAAATTTGAGCCATGTTGTAACTTAAAATTTTTGAGAAGTCATTTTGAGCAAAGGAAAATGAAACAAAAAATTAATATTATAGCTGTAAACTAATGTATTCAAAGCTGTTATTTCAGTATGCAATCAATATAAAACCAAGAGATTTTGTGGGGTTTTTGTTCTGAGGCTTCAAACTCTGGTATTTTAGAGCACTTCTCAATTTTTCCTGGTTTCATTTAAGAATTCAAGTGCTACAGGTTCATGTGGTTTTGTTATGCCCATGGTCACTTTTTCACATTTTTAAGAAATTCCTTTTGCTACAGTAAGCATCTGACAATACATGAATAAGCAGTGTCTCCTTTCTAACTTAAGAAAGCCACATATAGTTCTGGGAAACAATTCCAGCTTGAAGAGAAAGATGGGCAGCATCTTGCTGCATCACACGTGGGAGATGGGATCTGGGTCCATGGAATATGATGCAGTCACCCTGAGACCAGAGGAAGCTGCATCTTCCCATTCTTCCTTGAAGGTCAATGGATGCAGCACAGCTACAAAACCTCCTTACACATAAAATACCCAAACAGATCATGTACCTGCATTCAGTGTCATGGAACCCTATGCTAGCACGCTCGTTAAAATCTGCTTCAGGCTCCCACACCAGGATCGCCCTTCAGATCAGAATGAAAGAAGAGTGTATCTTCTGGCTCCACCAGTGCTTCCTGACCAGAAGGAAATAACCACCGCACATTTGAAGCCCAGGGTGACATTTAGGATGAAAGATAGATACTGAGAGCAAGTGATTATTTAAAAAGAACAGGAAATTCTTCCCTCCCTACTGCCTTAATCACACACACACACACACACACACACACACACACACGCACGATTGCTGCGCTGTTCAAATATTGTAGAGCATTTAATGAAATAGTCTTGAACACCAAATACCAAAACTATGGCTCATCTGCAGCAGCTATTTTAAAAATACATCTTTTGCATGATTCCTCAGTCAAGCTATCTCTTGTATGCATTTCATTTTTGGAATAAGTTTTCTTGAAATTGAATGAAAAAAACCTGCCGAATTCTTTTTTTACCCAATTAAGTGCTCTGTTGTGTTTTTAAATGGCATCATTCGGTAGAGACACATCATCCTTTGAGGAAAGGGCACATTGTTAAGTTTTTTTACAAAGCCATACTGAGCATTTTGAATATTTTTCTCAGAGTTAAAATCTCAATGCTAGCAGTTAATAAATGTTAATAAGATTTTTTAAGCAGTGAGTACAATATTAGAGTATTAATTGCATTGCTCACTGAAAAAATGCAGTGAGTCATATTTTATAGTTATTTCTCATGCAATTTGGAGAACTGAAAAGAATAAGCACTTGATGAAGAAAAAGGGGACTCTAAATCTGAAAAAATGAGTCTAGAAAGATCATTTCCTTTCTTTAATAGAGTTTAGAAGAATTGTAATTAAGAACTGACTAAAGCAACTTGAATTTATGTTATAGATTAATAATCTTTTGAACTCAACAGAATCTCAACAGAATCAGTTGATATCAACTGTTTCCAAGCTTTTCAAAATTGAAAATGCTTTGGCCATTCTTCACTACTAGTTTCTCTCATCAACATGAATCCAGAGACGAAAGAGAAAAAAGTGTATTCTACTAAATAAAAATAAAATGTATTTCCCTTTTTTATTAAAAGTGTATTCAGTTACTAAGCATCTTCTATTTGTTCAATACACAGCTTGTGAACCAAAACTCCAGGGAAAAGACAGTTATTAGATTAGCACCCACAGTTGGACAAAAGACTAAAACCAGGAGACTTAACCACATTAGGAAGGTCAAGGTAATTGGTAGGCTCTCCGGGGTTCAGTTTCCATATTATTATAGATTGACGAATGTGGTCACAACTCAGCTAGAGCAACTAAAAGAAAATTGATAAAATGTAAAGTACTAAATGTTTCAGTTTAGGCTCCTTCACACCTCTCCCGGAATTTCCTTCACCTCTTTTGCCAGTGAAATAAATCATCATTATCCAGAGCAGATGTAGGGGTCATGAGAATGCACTTTATTGCCCTCCCATTATCAGGGTCCATGCTGCCACACCATGAAGGCCGTCGCTTGTCTGCCAAGGCCATTCCCAATGGAGTATTTTTTCCCAGTGATTGAGGCGTGTGGTAGAAATACCAAGGCAAGCCCCAGACTCAGGTTTTGACTGAAGGACTCACAAATGACTTTGCCAAGCCTTCTATCCAACCTTCCTTCTCCTCCTTCACTCAGATGTATGTCACAATATCATGGCTTTCTCCACTTCTCCAACATTTTTTCTATGTCCTTTTATACAAGCATTTTGCTTAATGCACTGCATGTGCATTTAATCCTGACATGGCAGTTGCTTCTCAGAGGATCTGCCTTTTCCAACTCCTCCAGAATTTATCATTCACTCTGTCTGTGCTCATAACACTGTGCTAAAGAAGGCAGCAGGAAATAATCCTTCATAACTGGGCCCCAGTTCATGTCCCTGATTACACGTACCACCTGCTGTCTATGTTACCACCTTCTCTGTGTGTCACTACCTTCTCTTCATGTTACAGCTACCCGTAAATTGCTTCCATACCCAGGACTCTTCACTTTTGAAAAAGCTGTCTCCTGTCCCTGTACTTACTTCCTGTTTACTTTATATGACAACTGTTATATTTTACACAAAATCATCTCCTTTCCTGAGCCTTTCCTGACACCACTAAGCAGAATTTGGACAGCGTGCTCCTCTTGCATCCATATTTTACTTACCTTTTCTCGTTTTAATGTTTTTGAAGATAGGCCAATTGTTTTTCCACATATCCTACAATGTGGGTCTGTCTAGTGCTTCCTTGTGGTTATATTTGAGCTATGCAACTATCATACTGTAATAAGTACTGTACTCTTTTCATTGCATCCTATCAAGTTTCACGTGATGTCTATTTGTCTCGTTTCTGATGTACTCACCCAGATTACCTAAGATGGTATCCACCAAGGTTCTCTACTTTTTGTTCTCTTTGCAATTAACAAATATTTTATAGGAAGTACTATAAAACTGTGTAAAAATCTCCTTTCTTATACATCTTTTTTTTTTTTTTTGGTACCGGGGATTGAACTTGAGATCTTGCACTTTTGAGGCAGGCACCAGAACCACTGAGCTAAATCCCTGGCCCTAAAAATCTCCTTTCTTACCCTACTTACATCTACTTGTTTCTTGCCTTGATTAATTCTTACTATATTTGTTGACCATCAGTGATTTCCTAAACTGGCATAATTGGAGATTCTGTACTGCAAGGATGAATGCTCTTCTCCCTATTTATTTAACCATTTGTTTATATCCATGGGGCATCAGTTTAATTGATGGGTTATGGTTTGTGGTGTCATTATTTTAGTGCACTTTTTGGCCAATGGGAGCCCCTTGAAGCTTATTTCTGTATTTTCTTCTTAACTTCTCATCCTTCTTTGGGCAGTCCTTACTTTGTGTTGCAAAGATTTTCCAGGTTCATTATATTCTTTCCCAGCTGCAGTCATGATTCAATATTTCTTTGGGGAGCCCTGGTTCATTTCAGAATTTGAAACCAAGATATGAACATTAGATGCTGATTAGCAATACTCAAGGCCTTTTCAGCAGACAGCTAGGAACCACACTCACATTTATGCCTGTATTTATATTTATCTATGTGTAATGAAAACTATAAAGCCATTCTTTTTAAAAATTTTATTGGTACAATTTAGATATAATGATCACATTCATCATAGGGAATTTGTACCTGTACATGATGTATCTTGATTCCTCTTTTTTTCCCATTCTCCTTCCCTCCCTTCACCTCCTCTTTCTCTCCTTATTTACAAAAGCTCTGTTTCTATTTTATCTCTTCTTTTCTCATTCCCCCCTCCCATTTCCCCTTTCCTTTTGAAAAATTTTTTCCGATTTCACATGTTGGCCCCATTTACATTTTCAGTTTCTCACACCAAAGAGACAATGCAATATTTACACATATGTGTCCAATTTATTTCACTTGAGTATAGCTTCAGGGTGCATCCATTTAGCTATAAATGTCTCATGTTTACCCTTCTTTATGGCTTAGTATTTCATTGTATAAAAACCCACAATTATCCATTCATCAGTTGATGGGCACTTGGGCTGTTTCCAAGTTTTAGCTATTACAAACTGTGCTGCTATAAACATGGGTAGCATATATCACTGATATGATGCTTTTAATTCTTTTGGGAAGATACCCAGCAGGGGAATAGCTGGGTCAAATGGGACTTCTAGTCCTAGTTCTTTGAGGTATTTCCATACTGATTTCCACAGTGGTTGCACCAGTCTACACTCCCACCACCAGCAGAGAAGGGTTCCTTTTTTCCCACAGCCCCACTAGCATTTGTTATTGGTTGATTTCTTTTTTTTTTTTTTTGGTACCGGGGATCGAACTCTTGGCTCTTGGGACCTTGCGCTTTCAAGGCAGGTGCTGGAACCACTGAGCTAAATCCCCAGCCCTTCTAATTTTTTTTTTTTTTTGGTACCGGGGATCGAACTCCAGTCCTTGTGTTTGTGAGGCAGGCAGTGGAACCACGGAGCTAAATCTCCAGCCCATTGGTTGATTTCTTGATAGCAGCCATTCTTTCTGGGGTGAGGTGGAATCTCAGCGTTGTTTTTCACCTGGATCTCTTGAATGACCAGTGATGTTGGGAAGAAATACAAATGGCAAATAAATATATGAAGCCATTCTTGTACCTCCAATACTGCCCTGGACTTATTCTAACTTTATTGTTTCCCTACTGTTACTTCTCTTGCCAATAAGGTGAAAGCTGGCTGTCATTTTTCTCAATATATTCTCTGATTTGCTCAGTATCCCTGGGTGTAGTCAATCTTGGGGTGCTATGAGACCCCTACCCTCTTTGCAAAAAGTTTGCCCTGTTGTCAGCCTCCCCTTACACAGGCCTGACCCCCTACCTGGGCCACCTACCTGTCAGGACAGTCTCATGGCTCATTGACACTGGAAGGAGAGACACAGATATATTTTTTTAAGGAAATAAAAGGGGAAGAGACAGAGCTACTAACATGTCTTTATCCTTTTTAATACATATCAACCTGCTTTAAAACAGGAAAGCAGGTGTCAGGTTTAGCATATAGGAATAGTATCTAGAACTTAATACACTATTTTACTTTACTCGTGTATGCACTTAAAGTTACCTGATCTTTTTATTTTCCTAAGATATTGACTGCAGAACATGTACATACTTTAAACTGCTCAGATTTTAGGCATGCAATTCAAGGAGTTCTAACAAATAAGCGGTTCATGAACTTGATTCTTTCCACTAGTCTAATCACAAAATGAGTTGGACAAGAACCAAATCAAAGTCAATGGTTAGGTTCATTGTTAACCCTATAGGGAAAATGTGTACACACTTCCACAGTTGCCCGTACTAATAAATGTCTGGAAGCCAATGGCCACCACTGTGAGCATCTCTTATAAAGATACCTTTGCACAAGCCAAAGGTAACTTGCATTAATCTCATGATGTCTCAATAAACTTAGTATTAAAATATTTATACAAGTTTTTATTTTCCTGATATACACATTTTTTGGCAGACTCTGTCATATATGATAAACTTGAACTGTCTGGAGGGAAAGGATGGAGTTCTGTAGCTCATTTTTTGGCTTGAATCAAATATATAAGATTTTTTAACCCGTAGGAGTTACCTGCCCCTCCCTAATTTCAGTCATTCTGCTCCTCTCACCGTGGCTGAGCTCTGTCCCACCCCAAGGCCTGAGCTCCCCTGCACCACAGCCCATCCTTTCCCTCACCCCAACTTGCACCCCCTTCCCTGAGTACCGTGGGTGAAGGAGGCCGTGCTGAGCTGAGGCTCCGGAGGGGACACAGCCGGGCACCCCGACAGCAACAGAGCTGATGGCTGGCCCCGCGGTTTAGTTTTCACAGCAAGAGGCCCCACAGTCGGAGTGATCACAGCAAATACCTATGCATAGGATCGCGGCCTGTTGCAGTGTCAGATGAGGAGTAGTGTGGGGAAGCAGGAGAAAAGGTTAAAGAGACCGAGAGGGTCTCAAACTTTTGGCAGGAATGAGTAGGAAGCAGAGGGTTTTGAGCAATGAAACAACACTGCTATGAAACCAAGATTTAGGCTGAATTCATCACACAGCTATACCCAGCTCATCTTCTGAGACGCCCCCCACCGAAAGGTTGCTACAGTTCTCCGGACGCAAGGTGATGTGGGGCCTAAAGGGGAGGAGCCCCAGAAGCATCGAGTGTAGTGACCAGAGGGGCTCAGGGTGAGCACCAACAAATGCACTCTGCATTTTTACCATGGATGCCTAGGAAAATGCCTTACCTCTTGCCATAGACCCATCTTGAGCAGAAGAGCATTGTTTAACCGTGAGGATATGAATTTTGAGGTCCTAAGAAACATCTAAGTGGAAATCGATGAAAGGGTAGCAGTATATCACCACTTGGAAAGGTCTGCCATCCAATTTTGATCAATGAATCCAATTGATTTTGCTCCAACACAGTTTTATAATGGTTATGTCCACTGGACGAAATGTCAACAGGCCACTTTCTGTTGGTAATAATACAGCACCACAGCCTGGGGGAACTCAGAAAGAAGAGCTGTCTATTTGGGCGCACAGTCCCGGGCCAGCGCTGGGGCTGCAGGTGGTCATGATCTTGTTGCAGGCAAACAGGCAGTGCGTATGCTGTCTTGTGGCCTCTCTCCTTGTTATGTAGCCACTCGTGTCAGACATGGGAGCTCCACCCCTCAGACCTTCCTGACCCTCATCCCCCACAAAGACCACAGTCAGATTCTGTTTCCGACCTCACAGTGAAAATAAACTACAACTTGCGTTTCCGAGGGAACAAAGTGCGTTCAAACTTTAGCGCCCTCCTCTGTCGTGGAAAGGGGTGAGAGACATATTTACACTCGGTGGAAATGAGATGGAGTGTTTACTGGGGTGTAAGAACATTGCCTTGTATGTCAGTGTAATGAAACTCCAAGTGAGACTTCCCTTGTCTTGAAATTGTGGCTGAAGACAGTGGGTAAAAGGCACCTCTATATTTTAACGAGAGGTGTGGTCTGAGCTACGTGGGCTGTGCTATTGGAGCAGGGTCTGAGAGGGAAGCCATCAAGTGAAGTGTGAACACCTGGGACCGGGAAGGCTCTCGGCAGACCTCTAAAGAGCCCCCTAATGCACCCGCAGAACACAGAATGTCCAGGAGCACCCAGGGAAGGTAACGACAGCAACCTCAGTGGATGAGTGACTTCTCCGCTTCCCTCCCCTCCTTTCCCTGGCCCAGGCCAGTGCTACCCAGAAGAGCAGCATGGAAGAAGAGAAGAAGGCGGATGTGGGAGTAGTGAGGAAGCGGGCTTGGTCAGTTTTCCCACTCTTCAGCTGTAGAATTGCTGGGTCATGCCATACAGGGAAGAGAGGAGCTTGAAAGTGAATAGGAGATTGGATGTTGCTGTAGATTTATTTTTGATATTTGAAAGTACTGTTATCCAGAAATGGCTAGAAAAGCTCTGAAATTGGTCAGAGAAGACAGAAGAGAGAGCTGACAGAATAGCTGGAGGGCAGCAGTGGAAGAAAAAATAAAATTGACTTTATTGTATCCTTCTTAGTTCAGCTCATTCAACAAACAGAAGCAAGAAAGGTCAGGGCAGTAAACATCTCTACTCATACAATGACATAAAGCTTAAGAAAAATTGGCAGGTGGTGCTGTAACTGAGCAATATTTTTTCCAAGCTACCAAACTTATTTTTAATTCAGCACTGAACTTCTAATTCCTTCGTGTATGCTTAGAGTATATCAAAGTGTGCTCCAACCGAAACAGCACTGAGAGCCCCTGTGGAAGGAGCCAGGAGACATGGGCTTGGGACGGAGCGAGGTGCTGGAGCTGAGCAGTTTCACAAGCCATCAGCACAGAAGTGCCCGAGATGACTCTGTGACCCCGGCCCTGGTCTATCCCAAAGTGCTTCCTGCCAGTCTGAAGCAACAAGGCTCCACGTAGCCTCCGCCTTGTGTTAACTGCTTTCGACTGTCACCCTCAGATAGAAATACCTATATAATTTCATCTCCAGTTTACTGTGATAGGGGAGCCTCTTTTGAAAGACTTCGCAAAAAATGTTTTCCACAGATTTTGGGTTTCTAGGTCTTGTGGATTCAAGTACCTGGAACAAAAATTCCATTCAGAACATACCATTTGTGTGGCAATTTGAAGCTACTTTGTACTTTAACAGCATCTCTGTGCCTTAATCACTTTCTTGTTGCTAGGGCATAACATCCAACTTTGGTTCATGGTACAGCCCATGGTCGGCTGGCTCCAAGGCAGAGCACGTGGCAAAAGGTGCAGCAGGGTAAGACTTGCTCACATCATGGTGGCCAGGAAGCAGAGAGAGAGAGAGAAGCCGGGACCTGGGAAGGGAGATAATTCCTTCCAGGTCACCCTCCCTGTGACCACCTCTTCTGAGCAGACCAAAGTCAGCCATGTGACTCCTATGATTCACTCATCTTCCAAAAGCCCACCTATGAGCACAGGAGCCCTGTGGTGGACATTCTCCATCCAAATCATAATGCTGTGCAGGGCCAGGCCCTTCTGATCTTTGGCTCCACTGTTAGGTTGATTAAATCCCAGAACTTGGTTTTTCATTCCCAGAAAATACAGTAATACCTAAGAGG
The DNA here is from genome assembly GCF_000247695.1 of Heterocephalus glaber. The sequence continues at coordinate 17,807,409 of NW_004624766.1, forward strand.
CTTGTGCAAGGATGAAGTGAAAGAGTGCATATTATGGCCTGCAGGTACCCCATGACTTGGACTCTACATGTGTTTCCATCTTTATCTCTTGGTTTTTACAGCTCATCCACCTATAAGCCACAATTTGTCATCTGCAAATGAGTCACGAATCCAGCTGGCATTCTGGCTGACCTAAAACGTGCCCCTAGGAAGGAGAGGCATCATCTGACATGGCCAGAGGTATGCTGACCCACAGGCTCAGTGCTCCAGGGACCTGGACACCTACAGCGCCATGCTTGGGCTGGACTCTACAGAACCAGAACCTCACGGCTGCTAATGACATCCTGGCTTAGTACACACAGAGAAGTTCTTCTCATTTTCTTTCCTGCTCCTGGTAGGCAGAACATTTGATTTTAGCTTTGGAAGGGCTGTGTCACTTATAGAGCTGATAGACTGGGAGGACCCCAGACTTTGGATTTACATATGTTTCTTTTGCTTTAGCACTTTACAAATTCAATGACAGATGTCACTTCATCTGAGTGTCAGTATCATCCTTGACTAATGGAGAAGGTATTACAAAATTGGATAGCTTTGAGGACTCAATAAGATGGTGTGAATGTGTTTGACACATAACTATCTCCTTCCTCTGTCTTTTTCTTCCTTTTCCATCTAGTTTACAAAAAACAGAAAGTCTCTCTCTGGTTACTAGGAGAAACAACATTGGGTAGTGGCCAGAAACTGGCCTCAACTATGTCACCTTGTGTTTCCAACTGAGATTTCCCTGTCCTGATTTATAGACTTGAGCAAGGCACTCAAACCTATGGTGGTATTAACTGCATTCCTCATTTAGGAGTCTGGGTCTCGAAATTATGAAACTGTCCCACATTCACAATGGAGAAACCAAGAATTGGCATCATTGTAGGTGGAAAATACATCAGGGATTTTAAAAAGTGTAAATTTAACTTAAGACAGCTGCTTAAAAATACTTGAAGAAAGAAGAATCCCATTGTCAGGAGCACATAGTGTTGATGTCTGGAATTGTTTTTCTGCATTTTTCACTAGTCAGACACTATGTAGAATCTTATGTTCAGTTCTAGAAGTCTTCAGTAAAAAAACTGTTGGAAGCCCAGACACAAATGTCATTCATCAGAGGGCAAAAGAATGGAGAGAAGGCCATAAATCTCTATGGTAGAAACACTTAGGGATGTTAATCCAGACAGAGGCCAGAGTACAGTGGGTCATTATATCCATCTTTAAGTAAGGTAATGGATCGTGTAACTTACAAAGGACTCAAACCAGCTTGATTCTAATTTCTCCTTCTGATAAAACTAGGAGCAATGAGTAGAAACTATACAGGGGGGAATTAAAATTCATGTTAAGAGGAAAAACTAGAAATTCACTCTTTGAAATGCAGAATTATCCATCAATGAAATGAACACATTCATGAAGCAGTGACACCCCGACCTCCATCCCAGAGTGGAACTCATTAGTGGGGACAACTGTGTGTGGTATTCTGATATTGAGCATTTGGAGCTTAGAAAATATATAGATAGAAAATGTCTGTGGGAGCCTGTAAGAGGATTCTGTATCACTCAAGGCTCCCTGTAAAACAATATCAGGGAGATAGTGAAGCTAAATTGAAGCTGTATGCTTTTAAAATCTATATTCCAATATGAATTATCTAAATAACATTATGCCACAACAAGTCAGCAGAAGAGGACGCTCCTGCCCTTGTTCCTCCGCAGAGACACTGACAATATGTGATCCAAACAGCCTTTATGAGAACTCCAGAAACCAGTTAAGAAGTCACAGTCCCCCAAAACAAGCATAAAGCCAAGGCCAGCTATGTTGAAATAGGCAATGAAAGCCACATTACCTGTAAGAGCCCTCACCCTCCCCAAGCTGGCATAACTCCTTGTGATCAGGAGAAAATGTCAGTCATGGCTTCTCTCCCAGGAGAGAAAGAGCAGGCAGAAAGGTGTCCTCGTTTGCTGGCTCTGCGGCACTGTGCAGGGCTGCTTTCTGGCTCGTCTGACCCAGAGTGTTGACAGCATCTTGGCATAGTTTAGATGTCTGAGGGCAATGAGAGAAAAAAGAGCGTGGGAGCTTCTTGCATTATCTGAGACCCTGAAGTACACAGACAGAAACCAGAGAGGAGACTTTATGAAGTCTAGGAAAAGAAACCAGCAAACATCTCAGATTGGGAAAATACATACGTAAGCCAGAGAAGGCATATGCGCAGAAGATGGGTGAGATGTTCTCAGAATCCAGCCAGACTGATTGGACAAGATCCTGCTCTGTACAGAGCCACTGTGAAGAATCAGAGAGGCATCTGTTTTTCCAATGCCAAGATTCCAACACAAACATAACAGAGCGTACAAAGAAACAGGAAAACACGGACCACTCAAAGACACAAAACAAATACAGCGCTACCGTGGTGCATGCACTTGATTCTTTTCATGATTCTGGTTGCAAACTGAAATAGACAAGAACCGAATCAAATTCAATGGTTAGGTTCAATGTTGAGCTTATGGGGAAATTTGATTCCGTTCTCATCCAGTTCAATTTGTGATCAGAATTGTGAAAAGAATTAAGTTCATGAACCGAGGTACCACTATATCCCAAAATAGTGTTATGATTTGGGTCTAGATGTCCCCCCAAAGCCTCATGTGGTCATAGACTAGAGTGTGTGAAGCTGGAATTGATTCATGATGCAATGCTAGAGTCAAGGTCCCTAGGACGAAGGGTGTGAGTGCTGCCTGCCCTATGTAGTCTGAATGAGATAAAAGGACCAGGGAGACGCTATTAACTCTCTTGTTATCTTTGCTGCCTTGTGTGGACATGTTGTATCTGCTCTGCCATGGCTGTTCGTCATCCCTGCCTTGGAGTTGGCTGATTATGGACTGAAAGCTCTATGAACTGTAAGCCAAATAAACCCCTTCCCCTTTAACTTTGGGTGTCTGATATTTTGTCTCAGCAATGAGAGAAAAGTAACTAACACACGGAGAAACAAGAAATCTATGTATTACTTGAAAAAATAAAAATAAACATCTTAATGAAACTCAGCTATAAAAGAACACAGAAAGTTAAATGAAATTAGGAAAATGATGAATGAATGAAATAAGACTATTGACCACAAAATTACAAAAAAAGAACCAAACAGAAAGTCTTGAGCTGCTGACCACAAAAACTGAATTGAAAGATTCACTAGAGAGCTTCAGTAAAAGACTTCATCAAGAGGAAGAAGGAGACAGTATACTCAACCATGGCTCCTTTGAAGTCATAAAAATAGAGCAACAACAATAAAAAAAATGGAAAAGAAAATTGCAAATCCTAAGGGACTTAAGGAATCCAACTCAGAACATCAGTGTGTGAATTATGGAATGTCTAAATGGAGAAGAAAGAGAAATAGTAGGGAGCTTAGTTCAAGAAATAACGATTGGCAGGTTTCCAAGTCTGAGCCAGGAAATAGATGCCCAACAAGGATAAATCTAAAAACCACACCAAGACACATTATAATCAAACTGTCAAAAGCCAAAGACAAGGAAAATATTGAAAGCAGAAAGGGAAAAGTGACTTGTCACATATAAGGGAGTTTCCTTACATTTTTCAGCAGATTTCTCAACAGAAACATTATGGAGTGATATGATATATTCAAAGTGCTAAAAGAAAAAAACCTGCCAACCAAAAATTCTATATCTGGAAACACAGTCTTTAAAAAACGAAAGATACATGAAGATTTTCTTAGCTGAGCAAAAGCTGGTGGAATTCATAAGCACCTGCCATACAAGAAATGCTAAAAAGAGTCCTTGATGTTAAAATTAGAAGGACATTGAACAACAACACCAAAACATCTGAAAATGTAATGTTGTCTGGTAAAGGAAAATATATAGACAAATAAAGAATCCTGTAATGCCTTACTGGTGCTCCATAAATTACTCTTGATTTTGATACAGAATTTAAAATAGAATTGATATAGAATTTAAAATATAAAATTTAAAAACATGTTCATGTCTTTAAAATATAAAAGTAATAACAAAGTGGGAAGTACAAAGGAGTAGGATTTTTATGTGATTAAGTTTTCAGTTCTAAATAGATCATTGTAATTATCAAATATTTTATGTTGACACTCATAATAACCACAAAAAATATCTATAGAAGATTCTCAAAAGAAAGTGAGAAAGGACTCAAAGCATGTCACTACAAAAAATCAACAATACACAAAGCCAGCAAAAGACGAGAAAGAGGACGAATTGTAGATGAAGCAATTAACAACATTTCAAAAAATTAAACTCCCATATCAGAAAAGCAGAGATATGTGAATGGATTAAATAAAAGATCTATGAACTGTCTACAGGAGACTCATTTTAGATATAAGGGCACACATAACTAAAGATGAAAGGATGGGAAAAGATTTTCCATGCAAATAATAACCAAAGAGCAGGGTGGCCATAGTTATATCAAGAAAAATAGGGATTAAAACTTCAAAATACAATGAAGAACATCACACAATTTTCCTATGATGCAGCAGTTACAAATACATACATATATGTATATATATATATCTGATATCATAACAAACAAATATATAAAACACATGGACAGAACTGAAGAAAGAAATAAACGGTAACACAATAATAATAGAGGGTTTCAATGCCCCGGCGTCAATAATGGATTGAACAGACAGATGATCAGTAAAGAAAGAGAGGGCCAAGGCAACATTATAGATCAGTTAGACCTAATGACACATACGTAGCCTTACATCCAACAGCAGCAGAATTGTCTCAAGTATACACAGAACATTGTCCAGGATAGATCACGTTAGGTCACAAGTCTTAACAAAATGTAGGAAGACTGAAACCACGCTAAGGGTATATTTTATGACCCTAGTGAAATGAAAGTAAAAATAGCAGCAAGAGACTGGAAATTTCATAAGTGTGTGGAAATTAAATATTCTTTTGAACAACTGGAGAGTCAGAAAAGATAGAGCAAAGGAAACTGGAAAATATCTTGAGATAAATGCAAATGAAAATACAGCATACCAAAATAATTTGTATGTGATGCAGCAAAAGCAGGACTAAGAGGAAAATGTACAATGATAAATGCATTGAAAAGAAAAAAAGTCCTGCTTAAATCAACAACCTAACTTCATATCAGAAAGGGATAGACAAAAAATAGAAGAAACTAAACCCAAAGTTAGCTACAGGAGGGCTAATAAAGATCAGAGCCAAAATAAATGAAACAGAGAAAAGAAAAATAGATTTAAAAGCAACAAAACTAAGAATTGGTATTTTGAAAAGAAAAATTCAACAAACTCTTAGCTAGAGAAGATTAAAATAACTAAAATTAGAAATGGAAGAGACACTACAACTAATGTGACAGATATAAAAAGCATTATGTGAGACACTAATAATTATACTCCAAAAACTTGAGTAACTTAGAAGAGATGGATAAAATCTTACAAACAGAAACTATGAAGATTGAATCATGAAGGAATAAAAATACCTGAACAAATCTATAACCAGTAAGGAGATTGAACCAGTAATAAAAACAACAACAACAAAGAAAGCCCGTGAGCAGAAGGGCAGATGGCTTGACTGGAGAACACAACCAAACATTTAAAGAGAAGTTAACACCAATTCTCCCAAACTTTTCCAAAAGTTAATGAAGAGGGAACACTTCCAAGCTCATTTTATGAGGGCAGCTATTGAGAAGCGTGGAAGACATAAACCAGTGAACAGAATATAAAGTCCAAAAGTAGACTCCTACCTATATGGTCAGTGATCATTGATAAGGTTACCAAAGTTACATTATAGAAATGGAGCAGCCTTTTTTAGACTGTTGGTGCCAAGAAGCTGGATAAAACATGTAGAAGATTTAAGTTGGATCTTTACTCCACATGATGGAAATGCTAATTATCCTAACTCAATCATTACACATTTTATGTAAGTATCAAGTTATTATACGGTAGCCCATACCCATGTATAAATACCATGTCTGTAAAAAACTGGATTAAAGGTCTGATATTAAGACCCAGCACAACATTAGAAAAAAGCAGAAAAACTTTAAGACATTAGATCTGACAATGATTTCTTGAATATAACACTAAAAGTACAAACAACAAAAGCAAAGCTAGACAGAGGATACTACTTCACGTCTAAAATGTTATGCACAGCAACAGAAATACCCAACAGAGTGAAAAGGTAACCTATGTAATGCAAGAAACTATTTCCAAGTCTTATATATGAAAAGGGGTTAATATCCAGAATATATAAAGATAAATAATCCAATGACAAAAATATAAATAACTAAATTTAAAAAGAGGTGAAAGGCTTAAACGGACATTTCTATAAGAAGACATACAAATGGTCAACAAGCTTAGGAAAAGATGCTTAATATCCTCAGTCATCAGGGAAATGCGAGTGAAAACTATACTGAGATACCACTTTATGACCATGAGTGGCCACTATGGAAAAAACAACAACACAGCCTGAATAAATAAATCAATCCCAGAAAATAACCCGTGTTGGCAAGGATGTGAAAAAATTGGAACCTTGTGCACTTCGGCTGGGAATGTAAAATGATACAGCCACCATGGAAAACTATATGGAAGTTCCTCAAAAAATTAAAATAAAATTTCCACGTGACCTAGCAATCCTTCTTCTGAGTTGGATCCAAGAGATTTGAGAGCAGGCGCTTTGAGGAGGTATTTGGGCACTAATATTCCTGGTAGCACTATTCAGAAATGTTCCAAAAAGTGGAGCAAACAGTGTCTGTCGGTGGATGAATAGATAGAGAAAATGCCATGAAATAGTATTCAGTCTTAAAAGTTCAGGAAATCCTGCATAAGAGCATTGCCCCTGACCTTAGTAGAATCACTCACTGTTCGCATTGTCTGTAGGTCAGGAACTTGCAAGTGCCCCCAGCTTCCCAGCAGCCTTTCCACTTAAGTCTCTCCTCAGATGTATTAGTCACTTTCCTCTTGCTGGGATGAAATACCTAACATCTGCACCCTAATGGAGGAAGTGCTGATCTGGGCTCACAGTTTCTATTTGTTCAGTCAATGGTTGACTGGCTCTAAGGCAGAATAGCTTGGAGGAGGAAAGCTGCTTAAGCCACGGCAGCCAGAAAACAGAGAGGAGGAGCCAAGCATGGGAACACACCCTTCCAAGTCGTGCCCCCAGTGGCCCACCCCCTTGACCAGGCCCCACCTCTGAACGAGAGACTTTGGGGCATACTTTGGATCTAACTCATAACATGGTCAGGGTTCCTGAGAGGTTTCACACTCTACTGGCCAGCTTCTTTCAGACAAAGTAATCCAAGGGACCAAGGCAGAAGCCACAGTGCTTTGGATGACCTCGTTCTGGAAGTCCTCACCTTCAGCTCTGCCATCCTCTCTTGGTCACCAGTTCTGCCTTGGTTCACTGTGGGCAGACACTGTACAAGGAGGTGGACGACAGACAGTGAAGCTCACCTCGAGGCTTTTTGGAGGTTTCCACCTCATCCCTTATCACCTTGATGTTATTCCTCTGGGAATCCTAATCTCCTTCCCAAATTATGTAACTGCTGCTCCTCTCTGCTTCTACTATATATAAAACTATCCATATATGTCCAAATTTGAATATATCCATACAGTGTGTTACAATTACCTGTTTATGAGTCTGAATTTCCTATTAGGCTGAGAACCTTCTCAGTAGTGTTCATGCCTTATTATTTGTATGCTTGTATTAGGGTTCTCTAGAGGGACAGAATCAATAGAAATATATGTATAATTATGCAAGAGATTTATTAGGTGGGCTCACAGGATTGGAGGCTCCAGAGTCTGCAGTGACCACCTGCAGAGTCAGAGGCAATCATGACTGTCTTTGGGGATCAAGAATCTGCAGTGGTCAACTGTGTACAGGAGACCCAGAGCATCCATGGCTGCTCCACCCAGGAAGATGGAAGCTGCACAACAAGAGGGGTCAAGGACGCAGCACCAGTCCAAGGTCAAAGGCCTAGAAGCTCCCTGGAGAGGCAGAGGTGCGAGGCTACGTTGGGAGGATGAAGGACCTGGAGATCCTGTCCAAAGGCGATGGTGTAGACCGGAGCTCTTCCAAAATGGACCGGCTTTCCCATCTTCTCTTTTTTATGCTGTCCAGGCTGTAGTCCTATTGGTTGGTGCCACCCACACCTGGGGTGGGTCTTTCCTTCTCAGTCTGCTACACCCTTTCCAGTCTGGCTCCCAGGACCTACTCCTACTGACCAGGACCCACCTCTGAACATGGGACTTTTGGGGGCATGGTTAGCATCTAAACCATCAAAAGGCCTTTAATGAAAGAAGGAGGGAGGCAGAAAGAGAAACAGTAAAGGGAGGAAGGAGCAATCTTGAGCAGTTAGGTTTGGTTGTCACCAGCTGTACGACACATAAGAATTTCATTCCCATTAATGAACATGTGACGAACATAGAAAAATATCTTCATAGGAGCATTGGGCTGAATCAGGAAGTGTTAGGAAATCCTTCCTTCACAATACAATGCTGAGAAATGTGTGTGAACTTTGGCATCATTCAGTCTGCAGTGTTCTAACAATCATGCCCGGTCGGACTTGGATTTCATTTTCTTCTCTGTCCTCTTTCTGATGTTTTACTCACCTTTTCCAGCTCACAAGCAGAGGCATGGGAGTTATAAAAGGAGTGTGGTCTTGGAGGTGGCAGAGGATAAAAGTTGTCTGTACTAAAACCTTCCTAAAACATTTCACAGATTCTTTCAGTTCTAATCTTGCCCGACTGGGAGGTCCACGTGCCCTGAAGATAATTACATGTTTTTCTCATGACAAGATTCTCCACCAAAGGCAAGCTGTACACGTACAGGTAGTAGTGGTGCTGCATCTTCCTAGTGACCCCATTGCTCTCTACAGTGGAACCAGCCCCTCAGCTTCCCCAGGAAAACTCTTACTTTGTTTTCTTGTGCTTTGTTTGCTTGTGCTGGTTTCTACCCTGGCCTATAAAAGAATCATGGTTACTCATTTTTATATACACATTAAGTCTAAAATACATAGTGCAGACCCCAGAGACTGGGCAGCAGTCACTGTGGCGGACACGGTTGTGCACTGTCCGGACTCCTCACCCTGCCTATGTGAGGACTGCAGCACTACTTCGCTTTGTGCTCGGTGCTGGTGATTGAGAGCTCGTGCTGAGTCCCTGTGGGCAATGTCCCCTTTCCTAGGGTGGCCTGTATGCAGTGACTGCTCAGTGTGGAAAGACCCATGTCTGGCCCCTGGCCCGGAGAACCTGCAAGGTCCTGGCTGCCCTAGATCTCCCAGTGGGGTTGCTGGCTCGTGCTGTGACTGCATTGGTCTGCGACTTCTCCCTTTGCCCTTTCGTTTTTCCTTCCCCCTTTTAGGTGTTCACCTTGAGATCACTCTCCAGTGAACCCCACTGTCGGCTTCCCAAGGGACACGGCTTGTAATAAGCCACTGTCATTGCTATTCGACAGTCTCATGAAAATGTATATCAACTTTGGGCTTCATTTTGAAGTTTTTAATGGAGATATTTTACAGGACAAACCTAAGTTCAGCCAAGAATTTTGACAAGACTAGTAAACATAATTAACTGAACAACAGAAATATTATTTACTTGTTTTAGTATTTATAACCCTTGCCTAGTATGCAATACTGTTGCAATACCTACTGTTAGAACTCAGTACTCATGAGAGGAGTCTGAATTATTTTCAGTGCTTTAGAGCTTAGGGACTTTTATTCCCTTTTACCCATAGAAGCTACTGTAAGAAAGGGAATAGGAAATTCTACTTTCATCTTTCTGAAGAAAACTTCTGCATAACATACTTGTGTTATATTCGCATAAGTATTTTTAATAATTTGTCTCCATCTTGCTTATATTGGAATTAGTTGGCTAAAATCCTATAATATCTAATTCTATTCTATAGAGGAAATGGATATTTAGCAAGTAGTTAATATGCGTTTTCTTACTTTGTTACACACCTGTTTCCCTTAACATAAAATTCTATATGTTAAGGTATAAAATCTTCCTAATCAGACATCAAAATGCATCAGCTTATTGAAAATGAAATGCCAAAAATAGTTTTTTTTTTGTACTGGGGATCGAACTCAGAACCTTGCACTTATGAGGCAGGCAGCGGCACTGCTGAGCCAAATCTCTGGCCCCAAAAGTAAAAATTTTTAAAATCCTTACATATAATTTGCACAAATATAGGACACACAAATTCAAGGTAGGCTTAAGTCATTCCCAACGTCTTTTGTTAAACTTTTCTTAGGTTAACATGCTATGAGAGAGAATGACAAATTGGCCTGTTTCTCAGTCTATTTGGCAAATGAGTACCTGAGCTCCTGGGCTAAATGTTTATAATCTACAACGTGGCATGCAAAATCTACATGAAATTTTAAGATAGTATATAAGACCAAAGAATTGCTGTATTAACTGGCTTTGCCTCATCTGGAATTATCTTCCCTTCTCCCTCTTACAAGCTTTGCAGTACTTACAGAGTAAAGTTAAAAACACTGCCATACAGATTTGGCCCAGCATCATAAAGTGCCTCCTGCTGAGAGACAGCCAGAGCGTAGCATGACTTCGTCCATTACTCCTTGATGACCTACTGTGTATGGCATTGCATAAAGCAAATTTACGCCACTCCCTTTTATTTTTCCACAGCAATTGTACACCGTACAAGGAAGCTTCTATTCACCTATAAACCCCAGGGCCACTCTTAGCCTATTCATTTTTTAAGGCTTTAGTGAAGTTTTAAAACCATCAACTTGCAGGGGCCATAAGACAGCTAGAGCTACCACCCTTCAGAGCTGAGCCCCAGAAGGTGCTGCAGGTGGACAGCACGCTGGTCTCCCTGCTTAGACGTCTTCCCAGGTGCCTTCTGGGAAGACAGGGGTGATCTGCAGATGAAATGAGACGGTTTAAGGCCCATCTTGGTCAGTGGAGTCGAAGTTCCTTCCCCCTTGCTCCACTTTAGACACAGGGTTACATATCCCGGACACTTCCCTTGCAGCTTTCTTGCTCAGTGGACTTTGTGGCACCCGAGGGGTTTATCTGACCCAGATGAGTGTGTTGCGAGTGGCCTTGGTCAAGGGGATGAAAATGTTTGCTAAAGAGAGAGAGCTCTTGTCATGCTTACTAACCATACAACGTGTCTTCCAAGCACCGATACTGGAACATGAGCATTTTCCCCCAACCAGTTGGCTCATCGTTGAATTGAACAGAATCGAAGACACTTGAGAGCCATAACATATCTGAAGTCTTGCTAACTGAGATTTCAACTGGACCAGGAACATTAAGTCTATGCAGTGAATGAAAAAATCTATGTGTGTGAGTAACTGTCAAGGGGAAGTCATTCCCAGTCAATGTTTTAAAAACAGCCAAGTTTTTATTAACAGAAAAGATATTTTTTTACTTGGCACTCCCCCATGACATGCCCAGTGGTACATGTTGTCATTTTAATTTTGACAAAAACTACTGATTTGAGTGTATGTGACACTGCCATGTCTGAGGTTTCAGTTTAATGAAATGCCCAGCTAGGGAATCAGCTCTCCTCCTTGCAGCTGCTGTTGCTTGCCTAGAACACGAGTCGCTGCTGTGGCTTTCTGCCCATGAGTGTCTGCTTGGATATCCTTTTGGGGACTTTACCTATAGATATCTCTTAAGAAGTAATCCTTTAGCCTATTTTTATCTAGTCAGTAGACAAGGTTTTTTCTATCATTTTCATTTTTCCAAATTTAGAGAAGAAATCTTCCTGGTTCACTCTCATGTTTGTCTTTTATGTTTTTTTTTTTTTTCCCTTTTGTTGACCATACTGTCTTGATCTCTGCTTTTGTCCTGGGTAATTCCTTTGATAATTTCTGTCTTGTGAATTTAGCTTCTTTTTCTACTCTTGTCAATGAAGCCTGTAGCCAGCAGGGCCAGGAAGCTCATAGGGAGCAGTCACTCCTGCACATGGGGACACCCCAGTGCCTTTAGCACCCCTAGACCTGTGCTGGCCCTCCCAGAAGCCCCAAGGACATTCCCATTTGGCCCTAATAAAGGTCTCAGTCCTCATCTTGGCTGCCCGAGAGACACTGAACATGCCCTGCCCTTGGTAACTCGTCAGCTCCAGAGTGCAAATGGCTCCTATAGGAAGATGCTCCAAGAGGGATGTGAGGACGTTAGTCCGGTAACAGCTTCATCTTCCATTTAGTAAATTCACGGAAAACATTCCAATTCCAAACCGTGACCCTCTCTGTCATTGTACTCAGTGACTGGATTTTCCCTTGAAACATGAATGTGAAATGAACACGAATACTCTTTCTAGGAACCCTCCTGTTTACCTGCTTTCAAAGCCCAACCAAGAACACTCCAGCAGTTTCCAGAACTCTTATGAAATACTGTGGACATATTTAAAAAGCTGTGAATGACCTGTTTCCCCTCATGGGGCCTCTGCTTTCAGGAAGCACGTGTGTGTAATGGCTAACTAAGCCAGGTTGCGGGCGGGGTCCCACAGGACTACCCCTCACTTCCCTGCCAGTCGCAGAAGGCGGATTACGACCTGTGCTGTAAACGGGATCCAGTGACCTTTTCCTTGGGTTCCGTTAATTTGCGGCAGTGGCTCACAGCATTCGGTGAAACCTGTGTTCACTGGTTTACTAACAAATAATGTAACAAAGGATAGGGATGAACAGCTAGATAAGAGCTACAGAGCTCCTGGTAGCCTGGGTGCAGCTGCGCCTGTCTCCCTGGAGCTGGAACGGGCCACTCTCCTGGAGGTGGGCGCGTTCACCAACGCTGACGCTCTCCAAGCCCAGGCTTTGGAGTTTTGTTGAGGCTTCCTTGCGGAGGCTTGACTGGTTAGATCATTAGCCACTGGTGTCCAGCTGCAGCCTCAGCCCTCTTCCCGTCCCTGGGTCCCTGAGGTTGGGGTTGAACGTCCCAACCCCCGATGCCCTGGTTTCTCTGCTGACCAGCAGCATCCTGAGTCCTCTGGGGGGCCGGCCCCGAGTCATCTCATTAACATGAAAAACCACTTGCCACTCCGGAGACTCCAAGGGTGAGGAGCTGTGCATCAGGAAATGCGGACGCAGAGCAAATGCACATTTCCCAGTTTCACCGTACCTTCTCGGGAAGCCTCCGGGGTGAGTAAGGAGTCCGCCGAGCCCCCGCTGCTCTGGGGCCCAGGCACAGCCCTGGTCGCACTGCCTCACGGAGCACCTCTGTTTGGCTGGAGAGCCGTGTGCACTTTTTGGAGGGTTATTGTGAAACTTGTTCTTTGAAGATTTCCAGGAAAGTAAGAATGAGGCTTTGTGGAGAGCTTCAACAGAAGGAACAAGTGGTTGTCACGGTAGAGCAGGTCACTTGCAAGCACAGGGATCGCCCGTTGAATCCATTTATTTTCCTTTGGTTAACTGATGGCCAGGGGTCACAGCCACGTTATCTGGAAAAAGTCCCACAACTCAGGCCCCTAACTGCAGCCTGTGTTTCCTAAAGGGACCCATGTAGGGCTCCCGCTCTGAGATAGCAGCCCTGTGTGGCTACTGACCATTTCCATGTGGCTAGTACAAACTGAGAATTAAGATTTCAAAGACCATATTTAAAAAATGCAACATGATAAATAAGTCTTATATTAATTTCATGCATTGAAAAAATCTGGGATATGAGCTGAAATATTAAAAATAATTTTCCTATTTGCTTTTACTTTTTTTTCTGCAGAGCTAAGGATTGAACCCATGGCCTTGTGCATGCTAGGCAAGCACTCTACCACTGAGCAACATCCTCAGACCTTTATTTGTACTTTTTAAATATGGCTTGTATTAATTTTAAAATCATATGCAATTCATATTATGTTTCTACAGGGAAATACTGCTCAGGATAATTTCTAGATGATGAAAGACATGGTATAAATAAGAATGAATCACCTAACAAGAAAAGTTAATCTCTTCTTTTTTTTCTTTTAAACCTTCTGATTATATATATAAAAAAATACTTGTTTAGCACTAGTTTTTCCTTTAATACTACTTAATTTCTCTTTTCAACAAAGAGAAAAAATCTGCAAGAATCAGAGCTTTAGAAGACAGTAAAGTCTAGCTAGAATTTAATTAAATTTAATTAGATTCTCATCTTGTAGAGAACACAGTGCACTCAGTGTTTAATCTCTGTGTATGGTCTATGTGATGGAACTATTTGGAGTTTAACTCCAACTTTGATAACGTTACTATAGCGTGCATGTTTCAGGTTCTATTTCTTTCACAAAAGGTGGGATTCAGGCACAGTTGGCCAGCAAGAAGCATGGCAGTCCAGGTCCCTCTAGGATCACCCTAGTTCATTAGGAGGACCCATTCTTTGGGGCCAAGCAAAATGCTGGAAGTTACTGGAGTTGAATCTAGAAGGAACTTAGGGGGAATTTTGAGTAGGAGAGCTGAGAGAGTACCAACATGGAAGAAATGGGAAAAGGAAAAACGAGGACCATAAAGCACATTCCTGAATTATATCTTCAGAGCCAGATCACATAGTAAGCTTTGGAATATGCTGGACATAAATGTGGTTTGGCTATTTGCCAGCTCTATGGTCCAAGATGAATCACTTAACCTTCCACAGTTTAGTGTCCTTGTCTACAAACTTGTTAGTAACAGTAACTGCCTCAACAGCTTTAAATGAGGCATGCACTAAACACTGGATTGGTATCAGCTAGCAGCTATCATCATCATCAACATTTTCGTGATATCAGAGTCACACAGACGTGTCCTGTGTCATATGCAGGTAAACGTGGGTTTGACTCTAGAATGGGGTTAGTAACTCGGGGCCTTGAGCTCAGAAGCATGCAGAAGACATTACATGACCGAAATCAGCCAGGATTAGATTAAAGACTACCCAGGTACCCTGTGCACAGGTTTCCTAGGATTCCTTTCCATAAACCACCAGTCACAATGCACTGTCACGGATGTCCATGACACAGGACACCTCCATGGAAATGCTTCTTTTTAAGACTCCAGTGATATGACTAGCAATGGGTATGTTTACCTCATGCTTTTGCCAGTGATGGCGCTTCTGTCTGGTTAATGGCTGTTGTTATAACACATCAGTGGGACAGTTTTCCTATTACTTTTATGCCGTGGCAGACAATGCCTCTAAGTTGGTGTTTCTCTTCTCTTCCTCTTTCCCATCTCCTCATCCTCAACATTTTGCAGTTACTGTAGCCATAATTTAGACCGCAGTTTTAAATTCAAGACTTAGTCCGTAGCTTGTTTTGTTTTGTGTGTGCCTTTTCAATACCCTCAGAAATCTATAAGCAGAATTTTTAAACTTTTTTTGGCAGATATTAAAATGTCATTTGAACACCTATTGAAATTTGTGCGGTCTGTCCACACACAAAAAGCCTAGACCCACATAAAAAGAAAATGCTGCACACAATGTCTCTTCTGTGTGTTTGGGCCTGGATGAAAATATCCTAAACTGGGGAGCATTCCTTCTTCTGGTTCTGGAGGCTGGAAGGTCCAATATGGAGGCTCTGGTGGACATGGACACTGGCGGGGGCCCCTGTCCTGCTTCCTAGACAACACCTTGCTGCATCCTCACATGGTGAGAGGAGCAGGCAGCTCTCCAGGACCTCTCTGATGAGGGGCTCTGCCTGGGACCGGGTCACCTCCTCAAAGTCTTGCTTCCCTACCCTGTCACATTAGGGACTGAGTTCAGCATGAACTTGAGGGGTATGCCAACATGCACACCATCCCAGGCCCCTGGAAGCTTAGTTACCTGAGTTAAACATCTCTGTTGTGGAAGAGAAGCAAATCACAGACCAACCTGAACTTCAGAGGCATTGTAGACAAAGTAGGTGAGCAAAGTCCCTCTTCCCTAGGGCACACAATTCTGTCCAGGGAAAAGACAGGACAAAAATACACTTATTTTTGAATTGTTGGTAGGAAGTGGACTAACAATTTGTCATCCTCTTAAGGGAATAAAGGGGATGGGGTGTAAGGATGGATGGGGATGATCACATATATATATACGTGTATGAAAATATTACATTGAGACTTAATATTTTATAAAATTAATAGGCACTAATAGTATATATTGGGAAGAAAACAAATAAATAATGCTTTCCAAGTCACTTAATGTTTCTGGAATGATAAACTTTTCCAATCGTAAGAGTTTAAGGAAATAAAAAAGGAAGGAATGGTCTGCTGTGTCAAAAAATTGTCTTCCTCTTGATTTAGGTCTGGGCAGAAGAGCATTGCTACTTAAGTACAGATTCTGATTTCATCAGAGTTTAGGATGTGGAAGGTCAGTTATGGACCTGGTGAAGTCTTCTGAAGTCCATGAATGATACCATGTGCGAACGATTGAAAACTTACGAATGTCTAGCTTCAGTCATTTGTTGAACAAACATTCATTACACAATGTGTGAATGAAGCTTATGGAGCCTAAGCTAATTTTCTAAGCTCACCAAGCTAGGTAGTGTCAAAGCCCACCACTCTGTCCTAAGTCATAGGCTGAGACTTTTTCACTGTTTTATGGGACCTTCACAAAAGCATGTCACAGTAAGAGACAATTCTCATTCCAGTAAACATTACTTTGTTTTTTTAACATTACTGGGAATTGAACACTGGAGTCTCATGCATGCTAAGCAAGCGCTGTACCATTGAGTTACATTCCAGCCTTTTTATTTTATTTTGAGACAGGGTCTTACTAAGTTACCCACACTGGGCTCGAACACTGCCATCCTCCAAATCAGCCTCCTAGAGGTTTGGGAATACAGATGTGCGGCTCAATGCCTGGCTTCAAGTACTGCTTTTATATAGAGCTATGTATCCCTAAGAGAGGAGTAGGGTTCTCACAGAGCTATTGAGAAGCTATATAAGAAATTTCAGTTAATGGCAAGAATTTCAAGATATGCAATACTTGCCTTATGACCATTAAATTTGATTTATCTTACTCTGACATAAATTTTCCCATTTGGGCTTAAACACAATTTATTTTTTCTCAGCTCTTTCAGAGTAATTTTGCCCAATCTGTTCCATTTTTTTTCTCAAGATACTTAGAGCACAAAAGACTTTGTGGTCAAAGAAGTCTGGGAAACATTCCATGTAATATTCTCCTTTTGCTGTGTTAAAAACATGTAAGAACATTAAAGGCTTTTGGGAGACCTACAGTAAAACATAGCAGCAACAAATCTTTTTAAAAAAATGAATTTTATTGGTACATTTTAGGTATACCATATAGTGACATTCATCATTGGAAATTTGCACCTTTACATAATCTCTCTTGGTTCTTATTTTTCCCCCTTCCTCTGCCCTCCCTTCAACCCCTCCATCCCTCTCTATTTACAAAGACTTTGTTTCCATTTTCTCATATTAATTGCATTCCCTTCTTTCCTTTCCCCTACCCCTCCCACTTCCTTCCCTTTTGCCCCTTTTCTTCCTATTTCACATTATCTTTTTTTTATGTGTGTGTGTAACAGTAAAATTTTATTTATTTATTTTTATTTATTTATTTTTTATTTTTATTTTTGCACTTTATTAAATTCTTTTATTGGTACGTTATAGGTATACAACACAATTACGTTTCTCATTGGGAACTTGTACCTTTACATGATGCATCTTGGTTCTTATTTTTTCCCCATTCCTAGCCCTCCCTTCACCCCCTCCACCCTTCCCTATTTACAAAGACTTTATTTGCATTTTTTCCATTTCTCAGCATTTTTCCTTCCCCTTCTTTCCTTTCCCCTGCCCCTCCCACTACCCCTACCCCTTTGGACCTTTTCTTCCTATTTTGCAGTATCGATTGTTCATTCTAATCATTGGTACATTTTAGGTATACAATATAATGACATTCATCATTGGAAATTTGCACCTTTACATAGTCTCTCTACACATTATCTAGTATACCTTTTAGTCCTTATTTACAATTTCAGAGCAGCAACAAATCTTATTTGATTGTGTTTGCCAGACTCACTCCATCTGAGAATACATTTGCTTGCTAGTACTTGTGAGAGGCCCACATAGCCAGGTTCTGCAGCTGCCTATGGTAAGGAGGCTCTGGCTCTGTGGGGCTAAGCTCCCATTTGCAGTGACTGTCAGAAGACAGAGCAACTATCTGGTGAAGGGGTGTGGCTTTGGCACGCCCTCCTCTCTGAGCAGTTACACAACCATGCTAGCCAGAGCCAGCTTCTCTTTCTGCACAGGACTGGCTGGATGTCTTGCCAGGTTACTTCTCCTCACGACCTTCATTCACCATTTCCACTTCTTAAAAGCATTGTGATGAAGCAATCATATATGGGAATCATGTTTAAGTTTCCATATGAAAACAAAAATTTGGAAGCCATAGAATCTCTACTAATAGGGAAATAGATAAGCAAAGTGTCATCTAAAATATTACTCAGCTACCAAAATCACATTTTTCCAAGATAATTTAATGATGTGGAAAAGCTTATGTGATATTTTTAGTGGCACATGTAAGATGTGACATCATATTGAGGATATCATAGTATACATACTATTCTCATGCACATACACAAACACGTACATGTGTTCATACATATTAAAACCCAAAGGAAATATTTTTAAATGTACTAGCATTTATTTCTGAGAAAACTAACCTTTTATATTTGAATGTACCTTTAAAAAGTTTTATAATAATTATGTGTTTAAGACAAACATATTATTAAATAAGGGATTTTCCATCTTTGACTCAAACTGGAAAAGGACATCAATTTTCATGTGGGCTCATTTAGCCCTCTTATTTATTTTTTTCAAATGGAGATCATCAAACTTTTGCCTTCTTTGCCACCATGTTACCATTCATACTTCCTCACAAAATTTCAGGCTTCATGAAGGAGATAACATTCCTTCCCTAGGACTGCGTAAAATCTTTTTTTTTTTAACAGCTAAACTTTTTTTTTTTGGTACCAGGGATCGAACTCGGGTCCTTGTGCTTGCACAGCAGGCAGCGAAACCGCTGAGCTAACTCCCTGGCCCTTGACAGCTAAACTTTTAAACTAAGACGTTTCTACAAACTGATTTTGGAAAGACACATTTACACATTAAAAAACATTTAAAAAGTTGTATATTAGCTTCCAATGTGATATTTTTACAGGTAGTACAAAATAATATATATGCAAATCTACACTATAGTCTCTCCTCATAAAAAGCACCCTTATTGAACTAAAAGGACAAAATGGATCTCAAATTTGAATAGTCATGACTAGCAAAGGCTGGTTTTCTTCCTCACTCAGGGGTGCACTTCCAGGGCCTGGAAGAGTGCCCGGCACAACACAGGAGGTACATCAATGACTGAAAGAGAGTTATTAAAATGCAGGCGAGCTTTTCCGTGATGGTTAGACTTTATTTGGCAAGCCAGACTTAATGTTTTCAGATGTATTCCTGAGCTGTTTTAATAAATTTTTTTCTTGCAGTGCTGAGACGGAACCAAATTAATGAATATCTTAATGTTGTACATGTTATATGATAAATCTCCTGTCCCATGATCAGAATTTTAAATAGTTCAGTGACTGTTGGCTCATTCACTGTGCACTTGAATTTTTTTCACCTGGAGAAAAACAGTCCATCTCCATATTTATATTCTGTGTCTTGGTCCTTGAATCTAGGCTTCTTGCAAGGATCGATTTCCGTAATTTAGTTCCATTTCACGTGGTGCCCATGTGACGAGGTGCACTAGTGGTTTCAATATTACCAATCAGAATTTATCCAGGAAAGCAGAAACCACATGAAGACTTTCAGTAGAGAGAATTTAATTTAGGAAAATCTAACTTAGGAAAATTACTACATTGGTTGATGGAGCAGGTGAGAACCCTTAAAGAGTGGATGGTCAGATAATCTAAAACACCAAGAACCCTCCCCCATAGGGTGAAAAGATAAAAGGTGTAGATAGCATTGCTGACCAGGGGCAGGGGTCATTTACTAGAAGCTGAAACTAAGAAAAACTTTTCAGGCAGTGAAAGAAACCAATGAGCTGCAGCCATAGAGAATGTGCTCTCTGGGAGCCACGGGAAATGCCTTGGCTTCTTTCTCACCCTGTTCAACCTCTTGGCTGCATCTTCTTCGGTCAAAATTCAGCCAGAGACAGCTGATCTAGAATCCTGGAAAACCAGTTTGCAGAAGAGTAAGCAACAGAGTAGACATGCTCAAGCTTCCACCCCAGCGCCTCTAGCTTCACAGATTATCTCTCAAGTTTCAGGAATTTTCTCAGCGGTTCTGTGTCCTTTCAACTATTTAATAACATGTTTCAATGGTTCTACAATCCTAATCATTTTACTTCTTATTTTTGAGAACCTCACAGAACCACCTGGTAGAGACCACTGAAAACTAGAAAACTATTTTTAAAATAGAAATCATCTAATGTAGCCCTTGCTTGTATCATTATGGATTTTTAAGCCTTTAATGGAAAGATGCCATCAAAATGACTTAAATGTTCAATTTTCCAAGTTTATAAGCCACAGAAAGCTCATCTTCCTGGTAGCATAGACTACTATTGTAATAGTTTCTTAATCTGAAAACATAATGAAAACAAAATAGCTCATGCTGTGAAAGCTACTTGAAGCTTGTATTGCTATAGGACTAGCTTTAGAAGATTCCTTAAGATTCAGAAAATCAAGAGGAACTTAAATGCTTGAATCCCTTTCCCTAATGTTGGGAATCATGTTACTGGATACTCAAGAAAATGAATATGTCCTGAAGTGGATAAAGTGTGTGACTAAATCCCTGAGTTCGGTGAGTATGACAAAGTAATCCTTGATAGGTTCTTCAAGGGTTTTGATAGCAAGCAAGGGAGAAAATGATTTCCTGTAGCATAAGGACTGAGAATTTGAAGTACCAAAATGGAAACATTTGGATGACTTTCTAGAAATATTTCCTAATGGAGTCTTAAGTCGGGAGAGCAGAATTGCTTTTCTATGGGGAAATGATTGGGGCAGAGGTTTTTGAAGCAAATAAAAGAAAAGGTATCTGAGCCTATATGACTGGGAATGTACCTAAGGGGAATGTACCCAAGGAGGCAGCCATTGTTAGCTCTTTCCTTCAGTTCTAGGATTAGAAATGGCAATGCTACATTTGCATAGTGCTTTCAGTGAAGTATACGTACACACATTATCTCATCTGACACTCAGGTGAGAAACTAGGTTCAACAAGGTTTGAAGTGGCTTGTTTATAGTGGCAGAATTGGTATATATGAGAACCGCGTCTCCAGTTCCAACTGTGCCTGCCAGGAAGTCCCTCCTGTCTTTGTTCCTGAAAGAGGCATCTTAATTCAGTAATCTGAACAGGAGTTTTAATAAACAACAGGAGTTTTAATAAAAAGCCCTTCCCATGATTCTTAGGTATGCCCAAGTTTGAGAAGCACTCACCACACTATGAACAGGGCCCAAGTCTGTGATAGAAGCTTGTCATCCATGCCGCACTGTCTGCGATGTTGGGTCCCAGCACTTAGTATTTGAAGTCCTTCCCACAAGAGTACAATGCCTATCCTCTTACAAGTCAGGCTTCAGCCTGTGAGTTACTTTGCCAAATAAAGTGTGATCCAAAATGATAATCACCATTTTCCAATGGAGGGTTTTTTTGAAATTTATTTATTTTTATTAGTGCCTATTAGTTTTACAGATGAGTGGGTTTCACTTTGACATGTTTGTACGTACATGGGACACACTGGGATCATTTCCTGTTCTTTCCTCCTCCCAGTCTTCTTCTTCTCTCATAGGCTTCCTTCTATTTTCACATCATGTCCCTTTTTACATTTTTTTCAAAGTTCTCAATGTGAGAGAAAACATGCAATATTTGTCTTCTGAAGTCTGGCTTATTCCACTTAAAATGATAGTCTTTACATCCACGCATTTTTCTGTGAATTACATGAATTCATTCTTATTTCTGAATATATGCCGCATTTTCTTTCTCCATTTATCAGTTGCTAGGCACTTATGCCATTTTGAGAGCTTAACTATTGTGATTGCATTGCTATAAACACAGGTATGCCGGTGGCTCTACAGTGTGCTGATTATTTCTTTTGGGAATATACTGAGAAGTATTATATCTGTATGAAGTGGTATCTCTATTTTTAGTTTTTTAGGAACCTCCATGCTGATTTCCATAATGGCTAAACTAACTTAAATTCCCATCAGCAGTGTAGAAGAGTTCTTTCTCCTTCACTGGCACTTATTAGGTTGTTTTTTTCTGTTTTTTGTTTTTGTATTTCTGATGACAGTCATTCTAACTAGCATAAGATGAAATTTCAGTGTAGTTTTCATTTGTGTTTCTTCGATGACTAAAGATGTTGATCATTTTTTGGTATACCTACTGAAAATTTGAACTTCTTTTGAGAAGTGTCTGTTCAATACATTTCCACATTTATTGATTGGGTTTTTGGTGATCTTTCTATATTTTGGCCCTTAAAATGCACATGTCCACTTCATTCTCAAAATGCATTTAGTCTATCCCTAAGTTACCAGATCCCAAACAGTTCCAGCATGGCTGAAACATTCAAGTCCAAAGCTTCTTTTGAGACTCAAGGCAAACTCTTACCTGAGTGCTCCTATAAAAATCAAAAAGAAAGTTAAATACTTCCAACATACAATGGCATAGGGTAAACTTTTCATTCCAAAAGGGTAAAAGGGAGAATAGAATTGAATGGGACCAAATCAAGACTGAAACCTGACATAGCAAATATTATATCCTACAGCTCCATGTCTAGCACCAAGGATCGGTTTTGGCTAGAAGTGAACTATAAAGGGCTCATGTGTAGCTCTGTCCCTATGGCCTTGCTAGTTGCAGCCTACACATCCTTTCTCATGGGATGGCTCTGCTCACTGCCTGTAGCTTTCTCCAGCAGATGATCCACATTCCTAGCGTCTACAACTTCCTGGGGTCTCCACTGCACTTTTGGATTTACTGTCATAGCTCCATGCATTTCTTTCTTAGATGCACATTGTTTTGCCTCCCAGGTCTACCATTGAAATCTGGATGGAATCTGACCCTGCCCCCCCTCCCCCCACCTTTTGCATTCTGCATGCCTGAAAGCTAGCACCATGTGGATGATGCTAGGGCCTGCCACCAGCTCACGTAGCAGCATGGCCCGCTTTGACTATGGCTGCAGAGGCCTTTGAGGGTCTGGATTGCTGAACTTAGGAAAAGACTTCTTTAGGTGGTCCTGAATGAGCACAGTACCCTAGAATTTTCTGTTAAAGTCTTTCAGAAGTGTTTAACCTTTTACACTCTTGAGTGTATAATGGGTGGGCCCTGGCTATTTCCTTAAATGTCTTCTAGGCATCTTTCCTTTTGTCCTCATGCAAAATACTTATCTTCTTTTCAGTGCTACTAAAGGAAAATTTAATTGGTTCACAGTTTGGGGATGGGGTTAAGTTAAGTCCATGGTTAGTGGGCTCCAAGGCAGAAACAGGATAGTGGAAAGGCATGCCTGAGGAAAGCTGCTCACCTCATGGTGGTCAGGAAGCAGAGGTAGAAGGGAGGAGCTGGATAGGAACACACCATTCCAGGTCAGGTCCCCACTTCCTAACAGCACATTCAGCCATGAATCATCAGTGGATGAGTCCACTGATGTATACAGCACCTCCATGATCCATTCACCCTCCAAAAGTGCCACCTCTGAATACCTGTGACTTTGGGGGGACATTTTAAATCTAAACCATAAAAATCACTTATGGAAATTTTTGTTTCACCTTCTAGGCCCCTGTCCATTTATTGTCTTCTTCTTTTGGGTTCAAGAGTTCAATACAATTGAGTGACAATAATTTAATTTCTTGAGAATCTGACTCAAAGGATTCAAAGATAATAAAATCACACAAAAACTCAGACTGTTAGAATAGGAGGATATCTTCTGAATTGTCTTTACATACATTACCTCCAATTGGCAACAAGCAGCAATACAGATAACTCTGAAGTCAGAGCTTTGTGGTTGGATTTTGTGTGTGTGTGTGTGGTGTTGGGGGGACAATGTACCTACCTAATTCTGTTAGGCTTAGACTAGTATTAGCATAATGATTTTGTGTTTCCTGAGTGTGACTTCCTGGCCAGTGAGGGGCAGGTGGTTTGGGATTAAAATTGGAACATAACCAATGTACAGTAAAATGTCAACTATCTATCTGGAACATTAAGGAAATGAGTTGTTCTGGTTACAAAGTTCACATATATAAAAATAGCTTCATTTAGTCTATTTTTGGTGAACATCTTTGAAAATGTATATATACTTCCCTGCTTTATTAAATAGAACATTCTAATTTGATCTTGTCCTGATGACTCAATCATAAATTATTCTAACGGGCTTTAATAGAGCCTGTGACTACAGGCTCTCTGTTTGAACCTGTGGGAGATCCAGTTTGGAGTCCTGGCATCAACTTTTCAGAGTTTTTCTGTTCTCTTCATCTACTCTCAGGCTGCCAGCTGTCACTTTTTGATATTGGCAGAGTGTGTCTCTCTGATGACCTGCTATCTCTGGGATTCCTTGAACTGGGAAACCAGACAATCATGCTTGTTAAAGTTGTGCCTAAAATACAAGTAAATTGACTCCAAATGCGAGCCCCGGGAGTTCTCCTGTGGAAAAAGGGCATGAGCTCTACAGTATCACCTTGCCTGATCAGTGGCCCACTTTGCTTTCTTTCTTTATGTCTCAGGAAAGTGAGGTTGCTAGATTACTGGGTTTCCTGCAGAGTAGGTGGTTCTTTTGATTGGGTCTGTTTTGAACATGGATAACAGAATATTGACTAGAGGTGGGATGTCATAGCTAGACGGGGCTAATGAAAAACCTGGCCATAACACTATCCATTTTTAGAGGGCTTTATACTGCTCAGGATGTTCTCCATGCTGGCATGTGCATCTGTCATTCTAGTGTAACATTAATATTTTATCATTTTTGCAGATGTAATGATTATAAAAATGTCTTAAACTGGCCTTGATAACAAGGCTGGTTTAATAAATCATCTCAACTTGCTGTTAAGGAGATGAAGTCAAAATGTCTAGCCTTTGTTTTCCTAAACATTTTTCCTTTCTTTTTCTAGGCTGCATGGTCTTGGGGAAAAGATCTGAAATCATCACTGTTTGTCCTACTGGTACCCAAGGTAGGTCACTCTTTCAACCCCCCTCCCATTTAGTTCTGAGCATCGAGGATGGCATAGGGTAAAAGGGTAGGTGAGGCATGTGCCCATGGGAAATGGACAAATGCAGGTGGGAGGGAAGCCAAGAAGGGCATGAGTTGAATGCCGTGAGTTTTCCAGACATAACCTTTCTCAGGAAAGCATTAGCAAAGCCTCTTCAATGGTGTCTCTTTCTTGTCAGTTACAGACTTATATCCTGTGAGCACCTGGATTGTTAAAATCTGTGTGCCGATGAAAGAAGTGACCCCTGCCACCCTGTGCTGCAGATGGGCTTTGTTGGTGCCAGGACAGAGCTGAGAAGTGCCCCTTTGCCTTCCTGCCCTGACAGATGTGGAAGGTATGATTTATCACTGAAGGCCAAGGCCTTTTGTGTGGCTGTGATTACACTGAACATTGCAGACCCCCTCTGTGCCCCTTCTCCTGTGTACTGAGCCACTGCCTGTGGCACTGTGGAGGGGCGGGAAAGACAGAAAACACATGTTTACAGTTACTATAGCAGCGGGCTTGTAGATGACTTGCCAGAGCTATCAAAGCTGGGCATGTTGTCTCAGAGGCCAGTGGAGGCTGACTGGCTGAGATGCAAACATGAGAAGCCATGCGGAGCATGAAAAGAAACCACCGTGAAATGAAAACCAGTCCTTGCCCCTGTGATCGTATTCCTGCTGGTAGACTCACCCCCTCACATTCTCCCCTGGGCCTGGGCTCTCCTTGGGGGCTGAGGGGTCGATGGGCTGCAGGAGCAGTTCAGCCTGAGCTTGTTCACGAAGGAGGAAGAGGAAGAGCTGGGTTCCTACCCATCGTCGTGACTCCAGCCCGCATCTGTGCGTTCACCCAGCTGTCCATTCTTTCCCCATAAAAGCGAGAGCATGTTCCCAAATGCACAAGTGGTGATGTCGCTCACTTCTTCAGACCTTCTCCTAGCCTTGCCCTGAGTGCAGACCCCTGAACATGGCTCCGTGGCCCTGGTAATCATGGCTGGGCCTCTGCTCACTTCTCCAGTGATGTCTCTCACTGCCTCCTCTCCCCCCCTCATGTGCTGTTGTCCTGCACACATCGCAGAGCTTCCTTCAGTAACTGGAGAGAATCAGGACTTCCTGCCTCTGGGGCTTTGAGCAAGTTGTCCTTTGCCTTTCATCTCCATCCTTTACTTTCAGGACCTCCATTCATCACTTTTGCCCCCAGGGAGCACACCGAAAGAGAGAACTGGGTCCCTGGGGCAGGAGTCTGTCACCAAAGGATCCTCCTCCACATCCTGATGCCTTCCCATGTCCTGCTCCTAAAGCCAGGCCCGCTGAGGCCATGCTACCTCGGACACTGACCACCTGCTCATGGTACCTGGGTCTAGATTACCCATTGCCATCTCTGTGTTCTTCCTGTCTGCCATTGCCTGTGCTGTGACCCCCTGGAGGACTGCCCGTCTCCTGAACATGTGCCATGTTCTGCCGGCCTGTCTTCAACACAGGGGAGTCTGCCTCCTATTTCCGGTGCTACCCCATTTCATCTACCAAGTCCCTATGCCTGACTCTCTCTTCTCAGCTTTATTTTATAGTTGGAGCATCACTAAGAAACTATCATGTCTTAGGGGGATGTAGTGCATGCAAGTCCTTAAATGACAATCGAAGAAAGCTAAAAGTCAGAAGTGACTTGGAACATTGCTGGGACTTTGAAACGTAAGCACATTAAATGAGGAGAAATAAACACTTATGTCCAGCAAAATCTATATTGGCTCTCCAAGAAAGAGTCAGACTAACAGCTTCCTGAACAACAAGCAAATTGTGTCTCCACAGGGTGCTCATCACAGGATTCTTGACTCTTTCCCAGCCCCTATTAGGAATGGAGGAATCCTTCCAGAAACACCAGGGTATGTAACTGTCGGTGCAGGAAGGACTCCAAGTTTCCACCCAGACCCCGTCTGTGACTTGGTGTCCATCTCTTGAAGAACACCCTTTTGTACCATCCAAAGGATTATAACAGGACAACAAATTCTTAGTTAATCCCTATCGTCTGACCTGGGCAAAATATGTGTTTTGGATAGTGACTGAGGATGGAAAAGCATAGACACTGAGCTGAAAAAGAAAAACAACCCACTGCTGTTTTATTTCTCTCTCACCTTGTCTTCATGATGCATGGTGGTGTAATCAAAGTTGGCTGTATTTGTTTCTTTTTAAGTACTGTACTTGAGTAAAAGCACCAATAAATTACTGGCTTGATCATTCAGCTGAGCCTGGTAGGTAAACACAGCCATGATGATCATTCATGTGTATTCCTCTCTTCTCTTTTTGGAAATGTAATGTGGCCGGAGGAGAGAGGAGTTTCTTTCTCAACGTTGTCAGTCAAAGGCAAGAGAGGGAATTCTCTCTTTCAGTCAGTTGTCTGGCAGCTCTGTTTGCTTGATATAGGAAATTGAGAAAGAGACTCAGTGTAAGATCTACGCCTGGACCCTTCCACCATTTCCCAGCAGGATGATCTTCATCTTGGTGAAGGAAAATGATTGCTGTGGGGGTACATTATGGAACACACTAGAGGGGCCTGGCCCAGGGAGTGAGGATGGAATCAACGGATTCTCAGTGTTCCTGCTAATAAGGGTCAATGAGTAGGGAAACAGCGCACCTGGGAAGAGGGCAGCACTCCCATGTTTGACCACAACCCGGTGAAGCGTTATCTCTCAGCGGTGAGTTTCCAGAGTCCTGCCTCACTTTCGTCACCTTTCCCTCTGCCTCTAGCTATGCAACAGTAATTATTGTCTGTATAAATAACCTACTCTCCTTTATACCCAGGATGCCAAAAGTGGTATTCGTGTACTTTTCTCCTACAATTTCATCTTGTGATTTCCAGAACACAAAGAGCAATCATAATTTTCTTAATGGCACAATGCCCAGAGTCTTCCTAGCCCCTCTTCGCATCCTTATCTCGGTTTTGTTGGATCTGCCACGGGTACTGTTAGTGTTTTATTCATTTTTTATTCACTTATTCTTTTATTCATTGCCTCATCATCATTCATGGGTTCATTCAGAAGATATGTATTGAATCGACCATGACAAAACTTTGTTGACAAGAGAGAGCTAATACGTTCCCAAGAATAGAGGCAGAATGGAATTGCCTTTAAGGACGGGAGCTTTGAAGTCAGAGGCAGAGCTCAGTTTAACCCTGGCTCCATTGTGCTACAGCTGACCGACTGGAGCAAGTTCGGGCAGAAGTGATTTGAGTTTCTTATTGTAAATTGAGGATTGTATTTTCTAGAATTGTCCTAAAGAATAAACCAGACAATTAATGAAGACAAATTAATATACTTCTTGGCCTAAAAAAATAAGCATTCAATACACATTAACTTTTGTGGTGGTGGTGGTGATGATGATGTTGTAGAAGATTTTTAATGACTTGGTCCTTCATGGGTCTCAGTACGGACATTGCAATGTTGATGAGGAGCCACTGAAATTTTAAAGCAAATTAATGAATAGGTCTGGTCACATGTGAGGCTTCATTTTCACACTCCCACCCACAGCCTCACCCAGGCAGTTTGTCTTTCTTACATCTCACAGGTTGCTCTTATCTTCTCCAATCCCCCTGAGAATCTCCCATGCCTCTAAAGTGCAATTTTAAAAATGGAATCATTATCTAGTTACAGAATGTAATTAACTAGACATCTTCCTGACTAATGGATGGTCTCCTTGGGCATGATTCTGCAGTGAAGAGGTGGAGCTGGGTCGTGATAGAAGAATCACACCTCCAACCAAAGCTGTTTTCAATGATTCAGATGTTGACTTGTTAAATTCTCATATTGGTGGTAGCCTCTCTGCTATTTTTATACATTCATAGATGTCCATCTGGCTGAGATTTTGTGGATCTCATTAAAAAGATGAATCAGTTAACTAGGGTATGACTTTCCAAAGTGAATGTCCTTCAAATTTGTCTCAAATGTTAAAAGGAGCTTCTCATCCCAAGTGGATATATTCCATCCCACATGCCACTGTATCAGTTTGCTCTTGCCGTGTAACATACTACCCCACACTTAGTGGTCAGAATTTCTCACAGGTCTAGAGAGCGGTTGAGAAGTTCTTCTGCTCCAAGCCAGGCCTAGCCCACTCTGCTGGGCTCTCAGATGCCCACGGTCAGCTGGCAAGTTGATGGGGCCTAGGCTGCTCAGATAGAGGATCAGCGAGGAAAGCCGGGATCCTCTGTGTCTCAGGTTGCCCTCACAGGAGTCCTGGGGGCCGGGGGGAGAATGCAGGCATACACGAGCACATTTTCTAGCCTCTGCCAGGGTCAAATAGTTCCTGTTGGCCAAAATAAATCACATAGTTACACCCAGAAGCAGAAGGGGAGCACATTAGCAAAGGCCCGGGTTACAGAGAACATGAAAACCTCAGGCCACTAATGCAAATACTTAGCACAGTCTGCTTCCTGGGCACAAATACCAACATGGTGCCACATGCAAAATAATTTTCCTCTCCTCCAGCACCTTCAAACTCTCTTCAGCCCGTGGCATCGTGGGTGAAGTCTACGACATTGTGATCTCCATCAGATCCATATCAGGCTCCTCTTGATCCAGAAAGTTATAGGTTGGGGGAGGCCCTGTGCCCCAAACCCACACAGAGCCCAGCGATGAAATGAGAACCCGCATTGATGTCCACATTTGGAGCAGGGAGGAGCAGAAAGTGCACAGAGTCACAGTGCGCAGGGGCTCTGGCCTCCTGGGTGGGTGCTGCCCATGATGACTGGAGACGGACGGTGTCCCCAGTGACTAGTCCTGCCCTCTGGGAACACTACCCCATCCCTGATTCTCCTCGGCTCTTGCCTCTGCACACTGGCTTCTTTTCCACTGTCCCTGACCACGTCAGGAGAGAGTCCCAAAAAACACTCCTGCTTGTTGCCTTTAGAAAGCTGGGGGCACAAAGGTCTTTTTACAAGTTTGAGATCTTTTTCTCCAGTCTCATTTTTTTAAAGCGTAGGCTAGCAGAGACGTTGCCAGTCCAATGGAATTTACATGTGGATTTCCTTGCATGGGATTTGATTCTGCTCCGCGAGTTAAAAGCCACGCAGTTTTTAACCCTTGTAAGCCCTTTTTCACAGAGAGAAGTGCCACTGGGTCCTGCCTTCATTCTTTCCAACACCTTGATAATGGGTCTCACAGCCACGTTTGTGATGAGTCTTTGTCCCAAAGCTGTGCTTTTTACAGATGTTTTGCTCCCCAATTGGGACTAGAGGTGAAAATAGTTTTATGTTCTCCCCCAGAAAATCATAAAGCTCTATTTTTTCTCTATGTTCTGCTTGCAAATTGCATAGTTGTTGTTTTTTTTTAATTTTCTCCTTCTTATAGAACTATATCAAATATAGCCACAAAGAACTGGCCGGCACTTTCAACATTCTGTCTGGAAATCTTTTTGCTCATACCCAAAGCTCATGAGTATATTTTGTATCTTCTTAGTTATGACCAGTGAGTTTTACTGGTGGCTTTGCACTGCGTGAAATGGAGCCATTTCTCTAACTGTTTCCTCACCATTACCCCAGGTGTCTGCTGGCTGCCCTGACCCAAAGCTGCTGTTGTATCTTCTAAGTTTAATTACACTAGAACTCAAGTCCATTACTAAATTCTTTGTAAGTGTGCTATTGTGTGACATGGGTCACCCCCAAACTTAGAGACTTAAAATAACAACAATATATGATTTCTCATGAGTCTGTGGATTGGTTCAAGATTTTGAAGAGCTGAACTAAGCCCAGTGCATCAGTATTCATACATCTGTGGTCAGCTCCCAGGGCAGAAGGCAGTTGACAGATCCAGGGTGGCTTCCCTGGTAAAGCTGAGACTTATACATCTCTTAAAATAGAATCTTCACTTTTGGAAACACTATGTTTCCAAAAATACCATGTTTTAAAGCATCCAGAGATGGGGCAGAGGATCAGCAGAAAAGGGTCCTGTGTTACACAGTGATTTCAGCTATGGCTTGGGACACAGAGGAGGAAGCACACACGCTACGCCCACACCATTTCTCTCTCGTTCTCTGAGTTCTCCAAGCATAGATACCAGATCTCCCTGATGTATACTCACCTAGTATGCCAGCTTGACACTCTTGGGTGCTCCATAAATACTCTCCATGAATCAGTGCATGAGTGAGTGGAAGGTAGGGATGCTGCCTAAGACCATATCTTTAGCCAGGTACTTTTCATTTCAGTCTGTTCAGATGCTTTTCCCTGTGTGCCACACTGGGACACTTTCTCAACTAATATGGGCATCTTTGCTTTTATCCCAGGTATTTCAGCAAATGAATACTCTTTTCCTACCTGAATGTCAAAGTTTGCTTTGCTCAAATCCCTTCTCTTCAGTTAGGCTCAATTAGAAGCAATCTTACTCTTTCGCTCCATATTCTCTGTCTTGCCTAGTGCTGGAGTGAGCCCTTTTGGTGTCAAAGACCCCTGCTCCGTCGAAAGCTGCTGAGTGCATGGTCTCTGGAGTGCTTGTCTGACATTCCTCATGGTACCCAATCTGGTTCCTTCCAAGTAGCATGTTAGTAAACTTCCTGGGTGAATGAATGAATATGAAAGAATGAGCGAGTGAGTGAATAAATGAGCCAAATTTATGCCACACAAGGGCAGGGTGGGATCTTTGTCCTTGTTTATCCTTAGCTGTTAAATCAGCACCTCATGAATGATAGGTGCTTAGGAAATATTTATTGTATGGAAAATGAACAAATAAGTAAAAAAGTTAATGAATAAATTAAAATAAACAAACGCAGTTTCATTATTCCTACATTCAGAAGCTCCACTCTTTGTGATTTGTTTTGGTAGTGAGTGGTACGCAGTCTGGAAACTCAACTCTATTATCATCCTTGTTTTCATTCTTGCTTGAAGACCCCTCTCAGACAGTGAGAAAGAGAAGGGGCACACTCTGCTCACCAGGAGCTCCATTTACACAGTGCAGTGTTTCGGGGTCTTTCCTGGCGTAGGTGGGGGTGCGTGCCTGCATGCTGGCCGAGTGATGAGGAAGATCCCCAAAGTCCTTGCTTCGGCCCCAAATACCTCTTTTGCTACCAAGGCATACTCCCTGATCTTGAGAAACTAAGAGCTCCAGGTGGCAGTCACCAGACTTCTTTGTCTGAGTTTCACTTTCTCTCTCCACAGA
Organism: Heterocephalus glaber; assembly: GCF_000247695.1. The sequence goes on from NW_004624766.1 coordinate 17,839,608, forward strand.
AATCCTAATATAGTTGGTACGGGATGGAGCCAAAGAAAGTAACTTATGTCAATGACTGCCTTCCTGGGATTCTGATATTGGTAATCTGCAGGCCCTACTCTTGTGGTTTACACACTGTGTGTGTGCACGTTTATATGAGCATGTGCAGAATGCAGACAAACAAAGGAGCCATAAGGAGGTATAGCTGTTGTGATGGGCACCTATGTAGGATCCAACAAAGGCACAAAAGAAAGGGGGTCGGCCCTGGCTAGTGGTCTCTGGACCTTTGTTCAGAATACTGGCCTGGAAAGCATCCTCTCGTTTACAGTAACTTGTAACATATTTAGGGTCCATGAGGGAACAATTAAAGTCTGGAAAAGGACTGACACTCGTGAAGGTTGGCAATTTTGTTAAGGCTACTTCTTTCCTAGAAAATCGCAGGAGCTGACTGTCGGGTGTTGTGTATTTCTGAGAATCTTCCCACTGACCTGGTAATGAAAGCTCGCGATGGTGGGCCGGTATCCCGGATGTGGCGGCTGGGACGGAGGGATGAACTTCGACAGACGCGCTCCAGCGTATGTTCGGGAAACCCACTTCCCAAGCTAAGGAGTCGATGCATTAGAATAGCCGACTTCGGTCCGTTAGTTCATGTGCTCAGACTTGAACCTGAGGTGCCCACTGTTCCACAGAGCTCTACATTTGCATTCCCTCATTAACCCAGTGGGTGGGAAGAATAGGCGGCTAGGGGGAAGGTGTTCAGGGATGAGCACTCAACAATCCTACTACTGTCATTTAGCTTTGGGCCATCGGAGCTGTGTTTTATAAGCACTGTTAAGTTTGATCTCTTTTACTCCTATTGCAATTATCTGTTGGAATTTTATAGGACCGTAGCCACACCGAGAGGAGGGATTTAATCTTTAAGTACTTGCAGCCTAACTGGCTCTCAATTAGAGGCGATGCTTTGGGTTTGGAAACTTGCCACATGCCAGTGGAGCATGATGGATCACCGCCCACCTGTGGAGTTGACAGATGCCGGAAAATGCTCTGGCTTGATTTCGCTCTTGGCACATCTGACTGTGGGGCTGCTCCTGGGGTCTCTGTTTGTCAGCTGTGTCTATGTGGGACAGGTCTCTTCATGACCTGGGCTAAAAGCTGACCAAGGCAGTTGGCCCTGTGCTGCTGTTCCCCACAGAGAGCCATGCCTGGAACGCCTAGTGGGAATCAGCCTGGGTTCATCATGTGTTCTCCTGTACCCTTTTTGCACTCCCAGTCAAACCAGTAACCCAATTGTTTGTGTTGCAAATGTGTGGAGGAGAAGTCCTGAGAAGAAAAATGGTTAAATAAATTGTATGTCCGTGTGCTATCTAGTACACCAGCATTACAATCATGATTTTGAACACTATTCAATAATATGAAAATTTGCTTACAATGAGTAATTAGATAATAATAACTATAGGATTTAATTTTATGCCACAAAAGAAAGACAATAAAATAAATCCCACAAATCTTAATATTAGTTAAGTGCAAGGATTTTGGAATGAGATTATTCTTGTTGAAAGAGGTTCGGTAAGTTTTTCAAAGTTACTTGACGGCTACACAACCTTGAAAAAAGTTGCTTAATCTCATTAAGATCATGTTTTAAGTTATAAAGAGGGAATCCTATTCGCAGTCGTGATTCCTCAGTTTCAACTGCTCAGCATATTAATATAGCTGAAGTGTTAAATTATTGGCTGGCGCATAATAAAAGCTCTAGAATCATCATTATACACACAGACACAAGCACAAGCACACTCACATACAGGAAATCACTTCTATGCCCCTTCCTGCATCTTCTGTCTTGGTAAGCAGTTCTCCTCTGGAGCTGCACCAGTGATGCTGGGCATGGACGAAAGGGAAGTGGCATCTGGAACCACAGTCTACTCTCCTCTCTACCCGCAGAGGCAGCCGCTGAGCGCTTGAAATGTGGCTCAGCGGAGATGTGTTGTGGTTAGGAAATCCGCATTGCAAGCAGGTGCGGTGGCACATGTCTGTAATCTCAGCATGCTAGGAGGGTGAGGCAGAAGGATCACAAATTTAAGCCCAGTCTGGCAACTTAGTGCCTGAGCAAGACCCTATCTCAGAAATATGCAGCTCAGGGTGAAGAGCCTGCCTTTAATTCCCAGTCCCCCTCCCCACTGACATAGATCCTGAAGACTATGGGAAAATGATTTTTAGAAGTATAGAGAAAGGGTGAAATATCTCAGTGATTCTTAGTCCTTTCTCTGTGCTGCATTGCTGTTTCTGGTCTACAGTTAGAAGTTACAAAATCATGCACACATTTCACACTTCGGCAAGGTGAACACAAACCCCTCTTCCACAACCCTGCATAGATCACACTGGCCGATGCCCTAGCACTTCTCCCAGCCCTGCACTTGCCGCTGGGCCTGCCTGACCTTTCTGTGTGTATCCCACTGTCGCCCCACCTGGCCCACAGCATGTTTTCATTTTCTTCACAGCCCATCCTGTTTCTGATTTTCCTGGTTCTGTTCTGCTCTTCCTGCCCTCATGACCTCACCGCCACTCACTTGGACCAAATCAACAGACTTCATCTTGGAGTTCTGCTGCTCCATTCCCTTTCCATCTCTTCTGCACCCTGAATCCAAATCCAACTTGCTAAACCGTCATTTTTTTTTTTTTTGAAAATGACATCATTCTTTACAAAAACTTTCAATGGAACCCATTTTCCTGTCAAATAAAACCAACACTGCTTAGCTTGGTATTTGGAAGCATCCCCATCTACCCGGATTATCATTCTGACCTTCCCTGTAGTTTGTTAGTCCAGCTTCCCAGCCACAAAAATACTGTTTTCTGTCTTCCAAGAATGACTTTCAGAAGATGATAGAAACGTGTAAAGGAAAATGAGTGGGTTTTTTTTCCAGGTTGGCATAAGGGGAAGAGATCTCATTTTTGGACAGCTAGAAGCTGTTATGCCTTTCAGATAATGCAATTTTTCTTTGACTAACTTACCTGAGGAAGATGAGAGACTCTTTCTAGAGGAAACAGAGGGCCTGGGAGAAGCATAGAGGAGATGTTAGAGTTGCAGGGAATTAACAATTCCTTTAGAGTTCCTGATTGTCCTTACCTTAGCAAGGTGATGGTGCAGGCTCAGCTTTTTGGGAATTTGCTCTGGGGTATTTTTCCAGGAAAGAGGGCAGTTTTGACATCTCCCTTCAAAGGGCACCCTCCCTGGAGAGTGCTGGAGATTAGCAGAAGCCCCCTTGGCCCCTGATTGTGTCATTTCTGAGGCACGGGTGGGTTCCCGTGACTTCCAAGGAGCTTTCCTGGCCATCAGCTCATGAGAGGACCAAAAGGCCACTCTGGAGAACATCTCAACACAGAATTTAGCTGGGTTTTTCAAGAGCACAATGCTACATTTTGATGTCAATTTCGAATGCTGATTTTAGTGTTCCTCTACCACTTTGTATTTGCAATGTGCAAAAGTTAATCACTGCCTTAACTGTAGTCTTGACCTGTGAAGTAGACGTTTTCCGGTCTAGCTGTAAAAATCAGTTTTTTACTTACAGAGTTATGTTTTCCTGGGAAATCCATGGCAAAGTTTCCATTATGTACCCTATTTAAATATTATTTACATTGGCTTTTGTTTGAGAGGAAAATAATATCCTGCTAATTCTTACCTTTACAATTCAAAGTAGCTTGACATATGCAGTAATCCAACCTTCATTTCTAAATGTTTATTTTTTATTATAAAAGTAGTGAATGTTCATTAGAGTAATATTGGAAAATGCAGAAAGGTGGGAGATGAGAATTTGTCATTATTTTTATGGCAGGGTTATTTGCATACTTCATCAAGTGCTTAGATCTTAGGTGGACATGTGATGAGTCCTGAGAAGCTCTTTCGCCTGTGTGACCTGCACCCTGGTTTTGGGGCGAGCATTCATCACCCTGACTGTCCCTCCTGTGTCTCATCCTCCATCCCCAACCAGGTGACACTGTTCTGATGGGATCAGAAGGGAAGAGTAACAAACACCAGCTCTCAGCCTCTGGGAAAAGCCCTGCAGGAGCATCAGCCCCCTCGGAGTGCTTCCTCTCAGCGCCCAGCATGGGCTGGGCTCTGAAGCCGCCTTCTCTCAGTCTCCCTCTCCCTTCTCTGATGGCCACTTCACTGTCACCTTTCTCCAGTTCTCCTCCCTTTCCAGCCTCTGCCGCAATGGGGTCCGAGCTCGGTCCTTGCCTACTCCCCCTCTGTGTGCTCTTTGTAGGGGACTCATCAAATCATTTGGCTTCCAAGTCCTCACTAAGCTGCAAGTCCCCAGGTGTGTCCCCACAGCCCTGACCTGTCTTCTGAGCTTGAGCCTTGTTCCCAGTGGCCGCACACATGAATGTCTGCCTGGGGGTCTGAGGTCGCATGCTCCAAATCTAAGCCTTGGTCTTCCTGCACCAATCCTGCTCCTCCAGGTCCCCATCTCAAAAAAACGGCTTTTCCAGTTGCTTAAACCAAAAGACCTGAGGCCATCCTTGACTCCACTTTCTTTCATCCCACGTGCCAGACCCGTCAGGAGTCCCTGCCAGCTTTACCTCAGAGTACCCGAGAACATACTCCCACTGTCCACACACCAACACCAGAATCCCACCCACCCCTCACAGGTCTCCCAGATGAATGTAGTCATTTCCGAAGTGGTTGGCTTCCATTCTCCAACCTCTTGGTTGGCACAGTCTTCTAAAATAATCAAAGTTTATTTCAAGCTGCAGCTGTTCTTTATTTAATTTTATATTCTGCTTTTTCATTCAATTCTATGATACAGTATATTTTATGCCATTTTGAACTCTCTGTAAACATAATTTTCAATGGCTGAGTTGACACTTTGATTTGTTTATCTGACCTTTATTGGAAATTTAGAATATAATTTTAACTATTATTATTAATAATTATTAATTATTAATAATTCTGTAAGAGACATCTTGGTATGCAAATCTGCCCACCCCCGATCATACACAATACTAGATGGATACCCAGGAAGTGCTAGGCTCAAGGGTGTACAATGCATATTGTCCAGGTGCTCTGCAAAGGAATGGAATAGTCTGTACTCCCACAAGAGGTGCTAACAGTAGAATAACTTAGAATATTTTTCCAGGTAAATTGAATTTTATTAACAAATTTATAGAAGATATAAGTAAAAGATCAATCCAAAGTGGTTTATATTTGTTGGGGTTTACCATAATATGTTATAGGAACTAGATTAGGCTTCTCTTGTTATTTTTAATTATAAGTCAGTGCAAGTAGTGCTACTCAATCGCATGCCCAGAGAATCGGGTTGCCATACTGTGGACTTGTTTAAACACCGAGCTTCGGAAGGACAGAGACATGGGTTTGGGGCTTTGATGAGTGGCTTAGTCGCTCAGGGGCCATTGAATCTCAGCAAGTCACTCAACATCCAGGAACGAGACAGGGATAATACAATACTGTGAAGATGAATGGGAGAGTGGACACAGGGCACTTAGCATGAGGGTGACCCTTGTAAGTGTCACTTCCTGTCCTCCCTTCCAGATACTGACTTTTCTTGGTTAATAGCTCCACCCCGCAAGCATAGAAATAAATAGTAAGCAAGCCATCTCCCGGGTTTGCTGAGCTCCTGTGGATATAAGGAAATATCTGCTCGTTTGCTTGCCTGCTTGTTTGTTTTTACTTTGCTCAGGGTAAAGCAGTCAACTCTCACACCAGTGTTTTTTGTCGTCCTCGTTGTTATTTTCCTGCCACATAAACTAAACCTTATTAGCTTATGGTCTACTTGAGTATTGAGATTTTTGTCTTCTCTTGTTTTCATATCATGAGTCTTCTGATGCATGTGGGTAATTTTCCAAACCGGTTCTTCATAACGCATTTAAAACTTTAGAAAGTGACTGTTACATTCTTTCTTGCTGATGAAACATTGTTCCGATCAGAACAGATCAGAATACCCGGGGAGGCAGGGGACTGGAACGTTTCTCTTACCTATGTGTGCCCACCCCTGTGGGGCAATGCAGGTGCAGCACTAATCTCTTAAATTAACCCAGAGAAGCAGTGGGGACTAGGAAGAGGATAGCTACCTTCTTCACTAAGCCCCTCCTTTGAGTGTCGTAATTCTTGGGATCACATCCCTGACTAAAACTTGGGTCTCTGCTCCCCTCTCCCCACCCTCCTGCCTGCCTGTGCCTGTGAGCTGGGACTGGACAGCCTCCCCACCGTTCTGTCTTCGTTCTCCCTGGTGTCACGGGGTAGAAGTTTTTGCTCAGCTCCCCTCTTCCAGCTCTGGCTGCTCTCTGCCTGGCACCACAGAGCCCCTAGTACCTCTGCTTATTGGGCGAGGGCTTGGGGTGTTTGTTGGTATCTTCGCTCTGCTCTCTGATCCCAGGGCAAGGTTCCTGCTGTGTACATGGAGCTGCACCAGCCACATCCACCCTCACTTAACCTCCTGGATTCCTTTTAGCCAATCCTCAGAGCTTCATTTAAAAAAATTAGTTAATATTATTGTGTGCTTTATGTGCCTGTTTTTCCAACTGGTGTGGATGGCATTAGTGAACAAAATGGTCAAGGTCTTGCTCCCACAGGTCTTGCTTTCTGGGGGTACCTCAGGAGAGACCGAGGCCTGTGCTGGGGCCAGGATCATTGTGCTGTTCTCCCAGCTGCCTTCTCTGGGGAGACCTGCAGCCTCCAGCAGTGCCATCCTGCTCATTCTCTTTTCTGTCCTGTATACTAAGATTTTCACATGTTTTGTTTAAGTGATAGCACATTTTGCATTTATAAAATATTTTCTTCCTCAGTCTACATAGCCCTTATGTTGAAAGTTCCTATGGGCCAAAGTAAACCAAGTGCAATTTTCATTTAACAATCCAGCAGGTTCCACTTTGTGATCAGTTAATAGATAATGAAATCTTGGGGTCATTGAAAAAAATATATGTTATAAAGTTTGTACCAGGTAGAAATTAAGACCACGATACAATGAGAAATATAATCCTTGTGACTGTGGAAATAATTTGAATTTTGAGGTTAAGGGTGGCTAACATCTTCAGAAGTAAAATTTCCTTAAAATTTGGAGGCTCCAGAAATGAGTGTTGAGTATAAGCTGCAGTGTTTTTGGTGATTGTCTGAGATACCCTAGGCTTATTTGTGCTATTTGTATATCCTCTCTTTTATGTGTTTTCTGGGATCATTGTGCTATTTTAGTTCTTACTTAGCCATACTCCCTGTTGAGATGCTAAAATATCCTAGAAGTGGCAGTGCTTGGATTTTTTGCAGGGCCAGGATGTGGACAGCGTAGCACTGATTTGTAATGACACTTTCCTGTAGAGTAAATTTTTAGCTATAATGATATTTTGGGCTGCTTGATCCCACCAGATCTGGAGAAGTCTGAATTATTTTAAATAACTGGAGCACAGCCACGCCTATGTTACCCCTGAGACATGCTCACTGAAGCATGGAAATTAATTCAGACATGCATCCAGGCTTCATTGAATTTTAATCTAAGGGTTTATGGAAATATTTTCCAATCTTGAGGAAGTGAAAGCTATTCTCTGCAGGAGGGCTGATGGAAGGTAGCAACAAGAGCAAGTCCACAGTTGGATGTTATGAGCCCTCTTGGCGAAGGAAAATGGTAGCAGATCAGCAGTGTCTGCCCATTGTTTGATGCTCTTCCCATCAAGCGGTGGAGTCTTTTTCTGCACTTCTCACATCACAGGTCAGAAAAATATGGCGTCAATGGTTCCATTTCAGTTGAAGACAAAGCTCTTCTGTGACATGAAGGCTTTGCTTCTTCACATTGGACCAGCAGTGCAGAGCTGCTGTGCGAGGTGGCTGAGTGCCTTGCTAGACGACAACATGGAGAGGAGAGGAGCCCAGCCAAGACCATCCTGACAGCTGTCCCTGCCAAGGCACAGGCAAGTGACTGAGAGGTCAGCTGGGAAATGGGTCACGTGGCCCCTTTACCCCCGCAGATGCCGAGTGACTTACAGACAAACCATCCAGCTGAGCCCTTCCCAAATTCCTACCCATAACATTGACAGCAGAATCAAGCAGTTCTTTTAAGCCAATACGTTTTGGATAATTCCAGATGAAGGGAATAGACACTTTGAGTTTGAACTTGGGATTCCACTTTTTAGAAATGAGGCTTGATTCATTCACCCACCTACCTACCCGTTCACCAAATGTTTACCTGGAGTTTGTTGTATTTTTGATGACACATGGCTACACCCACAAGGAAGATCTAGTTGAGTTTTAGCTTTGTCCTGGTTTAGCCTCAAATTAGTGTTATTATTCAGGATATGAAGCTCTTTTTCACATTGTTTTTCTCCATATATTTCAGGTACATTGAGCACCTGCCTTGTCACAGGCAATATATATGATGAAGGATCAGTGGTGACTAAAGCAATGTGGCCCACATTCTCATTAGACTCATTCCCAGTGGGGACGTACAGAGGCAAAAGGTTTTTCTTCTGATCTCTAAAACACAATAATAATACCATTCTCATGGGAGTACTCTTTATAAAAGTAAAGGCTTGAGTCTTGATGGTAGTAGCAATAGCAGAAGAACTAAGGGACTAAACAGGTACTTGGCAATCACACTGAAAAAATATTGTGCTTTTGGTACAAGATGCACTGATAGCAGGAGTTATTAATCTGGTTTTCTTGTGTCCCTTATCAGATGTTAGTGAATCCAAGGAACTTCTGAGAGTACATGCATGAGGTTGCATGAATATGTATATATACATTTCTTTCTTTAATCACAAATATAATGCTTTCACTAGATTTTTAGAGGGGATAGTGATCTCGAATGGTAAAGAAACATTGATCTGTAGTAGTAAAGTAGGAATTGAATGAAGCATCTTACTCTACTACAGTGCTCCAGGTCTATTGTATAATTAATGGGTTTAGAATTATTTTGGTTATACCAGTTAATAGTCCTTGTTTATTTCTACTTCAGAGTCAGGGACTCCTAATCAATTAGTGAACATCAGACATTCCTGAAGTTATAAATGCTTCCACGGAGGGCTCCCACTGTTTTACTATTAATGTGACCATGTAAAATCTGCCTCTGGTTTGCAATGGCCACTTGACATCCCCTGCCCTCAGGACACTGGAATTAAGGAGTCCATTTCCACCAAAGCATCTCTCAAGGACATCTTGGGCTTAGAGAAAACAGCTGAAAAATAATTTTCAACAGTACTTGTTGTTTTTCACCACGGTGTTTCTTACTGTCTTGTTAACAAGAGTTCTTCTGAAGCCTCTTGCAAGGCATATTTGGGGTTTTATGTATGAGTCACATAGAAAAACATCTATTCCAGTATTTCAGCCCCTCATGTCTTTGGATTACCCCCTCAAAGTCATACCAGGAATTTAAGGCTTCTCAAATTCACTCAGTATGGACCACTGTGGATCCAGGTTTCGGTGGCTTCACCAAACCAATAATTAGAATCTTCCCTGGTTGCTGGTGTTAACACATTTCACCTAGAATCTTTGGGAAACGCATCCATATCAATATATTCAGACTGAACAAGAATTATGTTCTATCCCCTTCTGACATGTATTCCCAGATTTTTTACCAACATAAATTAGCCAAGTATGGAAATCATCTTGTTGTATATGTTTTCTTCTAGTTTGATTTTGTAGTTTTCTTTACTGGATCATGTTGGGATATGATTCTAATGAAAGGTTTAGAGATTTTAAGGGATGTGAATATGGATGGAGGGAGAGGAAGAGAGCCTGCCACTTGCAAGATAACTCTCTTAGATGGTGTCAGATGATGCCATAAAACAAGGCAGAGGCTGGCTTAACAGAGAGAAGTTTAGTAGTTCAGTGGGATTGGAAGTTCAAGGTACTCAAGAATCCTCTCATATATATCCATTTTAATTTGCAATATGTATTCCTTCCTATCAGTGCATTTACTTATTTAGGAGTCCTGGTAAAGAAATGTATTCAACTGATTGTATATAACTCAGTAACCAATAGGGTCAACTTGTTTCATCTTCAGAGCAGCAAGACAGAGTTTATTTGAGCTCATGGTATCAATCCCTAAGAAGAACCAATCATTCCATCACTCACCCGTACATTTTTATACCCCTCATATTATTCTATGAGTATAGCAATTGGCTCCCCCAAACCTTCCTTTCAGTGGACAATTTATTCCTTGTAACCATCAGCAATAAATTAATTAGCCATTTTATCATTGCCTGTATAGTCCCATGCTCTGTCTGTGTAGACCTGGCCTATACTTTTAGCTGCATTTATTACTTTATTCAGTCTTAATCAGACCAAAGAACCAATACTAGATTTTACCCATTCCCCAAAGTGGTACACTGTAAGAGATGGCTGTGACATTATCTAAAGTACCATGTGTTTCTTTTGATGTTGCTGCTTCCCCTTTGCAAGGTGAAGCCTGTTTCCTCTCTGTGAATCTGGATTGGTCTCGGTGAGACCGGATGGTTTCTTGTGCAGGTCAACTTGTGTCTTGACTTCTATATAGACACTTCCTTGAGGATGTCCACTCTGTGTCACAGCCCACATGTTTAAGAAGCTCCTGCCCTGTGGACAGACCACGTGTATGTAATGCGGTAGGCAATCCTAGCTAATCCTAGCCTTTCATTATCCCAAGCTAAATGTCAGACGTGTGGGTGAAGAAGCCACAGGATGGTTCTGGCCTCCAGCATCTTGAGCAAGTCCCTAGATCTCCTAGATGGGGCCCCGGAGCTGTGATGCAGATGAACCTTTCCCACTGTTCCCTGTCTGAGTTCTTGGCCCACAGAATCTGTGAGTGTAAGGAAGTAACTGTTGTTTTCTTACAGCACGAAGTTGGGTTGATTCTGTATTGCTACACCACAGTAGTTACCAGACATCAAATGACATTTGATGTTTGCACAACTACTCTTGGTACGGGTTTCTGTATCAGCCAAAGTTCTTGGCTTCTAGATTATAAGAAAAAACAATGGGCTCTGGAGGGATTTAAGCATAATAGGAGTTCACGGAAAGAATGTTGCATACACGGAGGCTGGAGAGACTGGTAAATCAAGCTCAGACATTTGCGGGCAGAACCAGAAACAAAATTACCTGCGCTCAGTTGGAAGAAAGAATGATCCTGTACCTTAGTACCAGATGTCTCAGTTTACTGGCTCATCTGAGAACTGGACTTGGGACACCAGAGGGGACATTATCATCTTATGGACTTGTTGTTGCTGTCACTGCTGCCACCGCTGGAATCAAGTTCAGGGCGTATGTCTCTGATGCACTAATCCCACCTCAAAAGCAATCAACAGCTTCCCCAAGGGGCAGGCTTTAACTGCTGACCTCCCTTAACTTGGACCAGCCCTACTCAAGGCCCTGATCAGTAGACATGTTGTAAATGGCCCAGGCTTTTCCTGCACACATCACGACCCAGGGATAAAGACAGAAAACCTCTGACCAAATCGCCATGCACATCAACATTTGTTAGAGGAACATTCACTAGATCGAGACTCGAGGCAGTGCGCAGGAGGGGCTCTGTAGGCTTGGCCCCTGGTCACTGTGCTGGGGTCCACATGCCGGGGACCACAGCCCACAGCAGAGGTGTGCTGGGGTAGGGGGCACAGGGCTCCAAGGCAGGGTCTGTGCCTGCATCGCCTGGGGTGACAAGGGACCTGCTAAGCCCATGGCTGGTTCCTGTCTGTCTGGGAGAGTCCATAGGTCCCCTAGTATGATGCTAGCCAGGAACGTAGAGATCCTGTACTTTCAGACTGTTTACACCCAACAGTGGGGCCTGTTCCTAAATATTGTAACTGATTTGTGTCTTTGACTCCTTTTAATTTTACCAACTAATGAATAACTCACTAATTTCACCACTGGAAGCCATTTTCTGACATTCCGTACACTAATGAGTAGAATACCTGTTAGTATGATTGAAATAGACCGTGAATGTTTAAATAAAAAAAAAAAGACTTTATTACAGTAAAAGACACATGGCTATTAATCTCCCTCCTGCTTCACTTTGAGCACACTTATCCCATCACTCTCGCCACTTTCTGAAGCAGTTCTGGAAGCCATCTTTCCTGTCTTTACAAGGTGTGATCAAACTGTGGTGAATGGTGCTGCTGCATATCATGCAATGCGAAGGTGGCGACTAAAACATGACAGAGTGTTCCCAGCCAGATCTGGCACCGAGGAACTTCTAGCTCTTCTCTAAAGTAAAAATGACCACGAAAGGTCAATGTTTTGAACTGATTCAGGACATTGAGGCGGCCACAACAGTGCTACCAAAGATTCTTACATGGGTAACAGAAACAGAGTTGGTCCAGGCATAGTGGAACTGACCACCAGCAGACTGTGTTCTTGATGACGTGCTTGTTAGACTAAATTGTCTTGCCCTGTAGAAGGTTAAGCCCAGTGAGATACCCATATACGACACAATACATGCTAAAGGTTTTAAAGTAGGTTAGAGGTATCCCGACAGAAGCCCTTGTAGGGAAAATGAATTCAGATGCTGGACATCTGGAAATACATTCAGTATTCTTTATACCTCAGTGCTTCTTGGGCTATGTAAATACCAATATCAAGGCAGGTCACTGGTGGTACTCAGTTTGGGTCAGTGGAAACAGCATCTGAGAGTCACAAGTCCCAATATGGCCTTACTGCTTAGCTGCAGTGAAGAAAAATGTATCATTCTGATAGCGATCTGCTGGGGCCAAAACCCCAATCCTTTAGAGGTAAATGGCTGAGATGTGAGCCCGTTTTGCTAGCGGGTTTATGGGGTCTTTAGAGAAGACCTAGATAAACTCCTCACTTTCATCTGGTCCTCTTCTTTGAAGGTGTGTGTGTGTGTGTGTGTGTGTGCATGTGTGCATGTCCAGACACACTCTCGGTTGTGCTTCCAAGCTCACGAGCACTTGCCAGCAGCACTCATTACTGAGGCTGAGGGGCTGAGGTCCCCGTGGGCCTGTCATGCCTGCCCTTCTCGGGCACTGCCGGGGAGTCCGTGGCTCACACCTATAGGCCAAGCACTCTGATGGCTGTCAAGCCATAGGCAGGTGTCACATCCAGTCATCAAAACGTGCTCTGCAGTGCGTGGGGCTGCTGGCACAAGAGGAGAGTGTTCTCCACTTGGATGTCAGCTTCAGGTGACAGTTTCTGTGAATCTGTGTGTCAGGTGCGCTGGAGTTTCAGGGAGAGATGTGGGCACTATCACACTGGCAGGGCCTCCCGAGCAGAAGGTCGTCATCACACTGGATGCAAATCCCGGGAAGCCCACGGCTTCCAAGAATACACCCAGTGAAACTCTTCCTGCTTGGGACTCACTGATAGTCTCTGCAGAAAGAAAATCCTTTGGCCTTACTGGCGTACACTGAAGTTGCCATAGTTTTATGTATCATATTATTTATTCTTTGTAAAGCCTGATATTCAGGCTCCTGTAGGATTCCTTTAGTAGAAAATGCAAAAATGGACAAATGATCATATTTATCTCTTCTTTTTTCTTTCACATAAAACCATGGCAACCATATATTGAGTTTTTGTATGTACCAGGGAGAGGGTGCGATATAAAATGTACATAATTAATCACTTAACTTCAACCCTGACTCTGCATTTATTCAATTGGGATTTGGATACACAAAAAACTTCCCCAGTATCTTACTGCTTTCAAGAAGCTTAGGAAGTATTTGAACCCCATCTTCTTTCTCTCCAAAACCTGGGGTTCATCACATCACTTCTGAGACAGGAAGTTCTGCGTCTCTTCCATGTCCGCATAGCAGGCACGCTTGTGGTGTGAGCCGCTCTCTGCCTGGAACTGCTTCCTGGGGCCTCTCAGCAGAGAAAATCTGGCATTCATGTGGGTGCACAAGTTGATGGACCTCGCCACTTCTTTGATACTGTTCAAAATAGCACAATCCTGCATGTATGAAGAGGGTTTTCCATTTGTCTATGGCCACGTGTGGCTAGAAAATATCTCCTGTGTCTTCTTTCTTCACACCACTGCTGCAGGGCGTTCCGAGGATTGTTGATGAGCGGAGGAAGGACGTTCACTGCTAGCGTGAAAGGGCAATGGAATGTTCAGGAACTGCTTGCACGCAGCCCCTCTTTATCCTTCCCCTAGCACTGCAGACTTTCAGGGGACCCAGCATGTCTGTCACGCGGTCCTCCGCTCCGCCCCTCATTCCACCCTGCCCCGTTCCGTCTTGTTCTCGACCTCGGCCCTCACCCTTCACTTTTTCTTCCCCTGTGTAATTCCACCCTTCTATCAGAAACGATAGAAACACCACCCATAGAGTTTGGTATTTCTTAATCAAAATGGCAAGCAGATAAATTAATCGAGTAATTAGCATACTCATGAGATGAACATGTGATACTCGATATGCAATTATGTGTCCAGTGTGGGCCAGGCCCCTTGTAATATCGTCATCGGTCTTCTCAGAGCTCTGCAAAGTGTGATCTTTCAGCCTCTGTTCTACGCATGAAGATGAGCTGCTGTGGAGTAGACTCCATGTCTCACCCAGAGCTCCATGGCTCAGACACCACAGCAAAGAGACAGAGCCAAGAGGAGAAACTGCATCTCTGTCAAGCCATGGATTTCCTATTCTTTGTTCTTCTTTCATTTCCCCTCCTCCCTTCTTTCCTCCTTCCCTTCCTCCCTCCTTTTCTCCCTCTCTCCTTCTGGCCCTCTCTTCCCTCCTTCCTTTCAATCAGGAGAAAAGGAGGAAGAATAAAGGTCCAAGCTTGCCAGTCAGCATGGGTTTATGTGGAACAAGCCCTGACACTCAGACCAGGCCAGCAACTCTCATATAGGCCGCACGGTCTCTCACTGTGTCATGACTGTAAGGGGGCTGTGGAGGGGTAGAGTTCAGTGAGAAGGGGTTGTGGCTGCCACCAGCGTCAGGACTTGAGAAAGCATGGGGAGCCGTGGCTGGCTGTCAGGAGCAGGGCTGAGGGATGATGGGAGTTAGGTGTGTAGCCATGGGTACTGGGCCTTGTGACCATACCCTGTGATTACACACCGTTAGCAGGTGTAAAACACAGTGGGATGGAAGAGGCTTAAAGTGGTCTGTTCAGCCCAGGTTGGCAGCAGTCTGACCCCTTCCCTTACCTCCTTCTTCCCCCGTCCTTCTCACTTCTTTCCCTTTCGCTCCCTCACTCCCTCCCTCCTTCCTTAGTACTGGGGATTAAACCTAGGGCCTTGCACATGCTAGGCAGCAGCTCGGCTTTGGAGCTATATCTCTAGCCCCTTTCTTCTTATTTTACTTTGAGACAGGGCCTCACTAAGTTGTCCAAGCTGCCCTTCAGCTTGTGACCCTGCTGTAGCAAGGATTACAGGTGTGCTCCAGCATGCCTGATGAAGCCTATAGACTTTCCATGGTGCCACCGTGTTTCACTTTCAGGGATGGTAAAAGAACCCGTAGCAATTCCTCATTTATTATCTACCATCATTGTCAAAGTGCTGTCTCTTTTGGAATCAAGTTACTCCTATGGTCCGTTTTAGGAATTGGGAAATTGTGTAGGTTGAAAGATCCCTTAAATGAATGTTACCTTCTAAAGAGAAAAGCTCTTTAAAGTGGTTGGAAACTGAGCTGGAAAAAACAATTTCTATCTATGTTCATGTTAGAAAGGCTTAACCTAGAATAGCTTTTTCAGTGAAACCATTGACCTCCTTTTTCTCCTTGCCCTAAACAGAACCAGTTGGAGATAAGCGCGTTTATCCCCTGTCATTTCCTGTTGGTGCCTGGGATGGTTTTATGGATTAGCTGTTTCTGTGCCCTGTGATTCTGTCTACAGGAAAATATCCCCTGGCTTTCTCGGCACTAATTTCCAGACACTACAGTTGCCAGCCGCCACAGTGAAGCCCAGGGAAGACGCTGTGAGCCCCACTTATTTGTGCGACCTTGAAGTATTTTTCAGTGGGCCCCAGACGTAGAAAATGTATTTTCCCATAATAAGAAATGTTTGAGTAATTATCCTCAGCTCATTCTTATCCTGTAACATATACAGTTGGAGGCTTTTTTGTCACTGGACTGTGAACTTTCAAAGTTTACATCTCTGTATCCACGAGGCCCAGCATGGGGCCAGATGATCTGTACTCTGAGACTTAACTTTGGGTTCCTCTAACATTCTGGGGAGGAAGAAAGATTTGCTGATTACAATACCAATATGCTGGGCACTTACTTCTTCCTCAGCAACAACCTTCTGAGGCTTTATTTCGGAGGGAAGTAGTGGTTGACCGATCCAGTAAGTACTGGTCTATCTGCTACATGCTGGGAACTGTGATTGGTCTATGCTTCGGCTCTCCAGGATGCCAGTGCCCAGCAGGGAGAGATAGGTGGAAAGGCGAGTTACACGTGGTGTGGAGATGTGTTTACGGCTCTGTGTGGGCTGCAGGAGCAGGGCAGAAAGGAACACCTGAGCTGGGTGGGGAGGGTTTTCCCTGGAGATGAAGGGGAGCAGACTTCTGAGTTGAGAGGGGCAGCAGACTTGAAAATATAAAGATAAGAAAGAATCTGGGTAGCCTGGAAAAGTTCAGAGTATCTGGCTTCTGAGGAAAACAGTACTAATAATGGAGAGGAGGGGCTGATGCCAGCCAGGATTGCTGACAGCCTGTGGGCTAAGGTGGGGATCTGGGATTCACTCCACAGGCGAAGGGAAAGTCAGGATGAAGAGGTTAAGTGGTCACGTGAAAGAGATAATTTTCTTTTTTTCTTCAAGAATGGGTATAGTTATTACCAAAGAAACATTTATCAACCTTCTGCTCAGCCGGGAAGGGCAGCTGGTGAGAGGGTAGGCATCATGGAATAATATGAAGAGAAAGTCGATTCTATTTATTTTCCCCTCATTTTGATTAGGATTTTGATTTTCTTATTAAAGTTAATTCATCTGAAAAATTGTAAAATGGGGCTTTGGATCAATCTTTTCAGGAAAGTAGACGGGAAGCTTGACATTTTTTCTATTCATGTTTTGTTTTTATCAAATAATTCACTAGTAATTTACCAAAAGGAGCCAAACTGTATCCCTCTTTGGAATTTCCTAAGGGACTGGATCCTCATCATTCATTTACTGTAGCAGCCTTATGAAGGATCTCATGTTTTCCTTTCTTCCACACAATCCCAGGAGTGGGGAAATCCTGTCTGTTGTACAGTGGAGTGATATGGAAAAGTTTTAGATAACTTAATAGATTGAATATTAAGGTAGTTGTAGAAGCAAAATAAGTAATGTGTTCTTTTAAGACTTGCTTTTCCTGTAACTCCTTGTTTAAGGTGAGGATTATCTGACTCTAACTAGTAACTGCATTAACCTAACAAAGTTACCATGCCAGGGTGAACTTACAATGTATATGGCCTATCTCCCGTCTGTGACTTGTAAATAGAAACTGGAATTGTATTTACACATCAGAGACCCCCTAGGGATGAGATAATGGCTAAAAAGGATATAAAAAGGGAAATGCTGAACAAAGGGGGTGCAGATACTAACCAGACTGGTTTCTGGCATTCCCACCCGCTCGCGAGAAGAAATTCTATTATTTTATCTGAATTCTGTGTCTGTGTATTTCTTTCTGAGATTTCTGCAACAGGAGCTCATTGCATAATGGGTCATTGCATAGCACTGCAGAGACAGAGGCCAGGAGAGCTTGGGAGCAAACAAAAAATGGCACAGAAATGTGATGTGTCAGTGGAAAAGGGAGAGACAGAGAAGGGGAGAGGTGGGGCAACTATTTTTGCTTTCTACTTCTCACCCATTATTTATGCGTAACTCTATAAAGTGTTAATGGTGTACAGTTTTCAAAAGGGGTAGAGGATTGGAAATTTAAAAAGATATAAGCCAAAAAGGTCAATCTATCTTTTGAAAAAAAAATCTCTTTGTTCTCTCTAGATATGATTCAGTTTGTTCAACTCAACAAACACTTGAGTATGTGAACTTATTGTGTCCTTGAGGATTTCATCATTTCCTGTAGGAGTCGTACAGAATGTGAATCACAAGGCATGATACCATCTTGTTATAAAGAGGTCTAAAGTGCTCTGGATATGTAAAGACAAAGGTGCTTCATTTTTCCTGTGAAGGTTGGGGAAGAGTTTGAAGTATGTGAGCTCACATTTGGTGGACGAACTTGAATTTTCCATGAATGAGGAGGAAATGGTGTCACAGGAATAGGGAAGGGTATGACAAATGATTGAGGAATGAAAGGATGCTGTAGGAACCACTGAACTCCTTATGCTCTGGCAATCTGAAAGGCATGAGAAGGAAATGATTGGGAAGAGGTTGGAAGGTAGTGCATGAGCGAGGAGTCTCTGGTTACACACCATAGAAACTGAGGGAATGACTCAGTCTGAACATACACATTCGCAAACACACACACACAAGATTTCCTGGAAGTGCCTGTGCCACTTGCAGCATTAGGTGATACTGAAGAGACAGGATTAAGAAAGAAGTCTGGAAGCACCAGAAGCTAGTGGTGGTCTCTCCGGGCAGCCTCATGAGGTGACCCATATTCAAGGATAGTCAAAGTTCCTTGGGTCAGTGTCCAACCTGGACAGCTCTTAGTTCACGGAGAGAGCATTTTAATTCTCATTGCTAAATATACCTAAACATATGGAAGCAGACACTGGTAAGAAAAGTGACAGATGTTGGTTACAAGTAAGATGGTAGCAATTTTTGAAGGATTATTTTTACGTAAGGTGAGACTTTGGAAGGTAGTTTAGTGATAGAATCAACAGGGATTCATGGCTCATTATCTGTTGAGGGAATAGTGAAGAAGAAGTCAAAGAAACAGCAGAGTTTTACTCAGATGAATACAAGGGTGAAGAAGTCTGTAACTGTGGCAGAGGAGACTGATGAGTCTCTGAGAAGCCTCACCAGTCAGACATGCAGGGTGCAATGGATCATGGATGTAGATAGTTAGATAGAAATTTCTTTCTCAGACTTATTTGCAGGTAGTTCTGACATCAGATTTTCAGAACAATCTGATATTTTCAGAACAATTCTATGTGGTTTTATGAAACATATAGCAATCCATGCATATATTATTGGAAATGCTAGTCAGTAGTCTCTCTCATTTGGAATATCACACAAAAAAACAGGAGAAAGGAAGGGAAAGGAAAGAAAAAGATCTCAGGGTGGTCAAAATGGAAGTCATAGTCCCCATGCTACTAAAGCATTTTAATCATAAAAATCTTTAAAAGAGTTTTCTCAGAGATGACTAGTTTTGCTTTAGAAATGCTCATAATCATAACTATCTGCTTTCTTCACTGATAGAAAATTAAGGGCTGCAAATTACAATGAATGTGAATTTGGAGCATAATGATAACTGCTTAAAATAATAGCCGATATTGAAGAAAGAGAAAATGTGAAGTATGGGGGCTTTCCACTAGTCATTCCTGTATGACAGCCCAGTGTGATAATTTAAGTTTGCAGAAATCCTGGGGTCACCTCAGCAAAGTTAAATCTCGTCAACGTGTTACTGTAGAAGGAAAGAAGGAATAGGAGACACTCATTTATTTGGGGGAAGATACAGACGGCCTTAGTTCCTGTGACATTACCATCATCTGCGCAAGACCATGGAATTCATTTTACAAAAGATTCCACGAAGAAGGATAAAAGCAAACAAGAAGGATTTCGTCATGTGCACAAAGAGACTTCCATTACCAAAAGTGGGGGTTGGCAAACTGTCTGAAAAGGGGCAGAGAGTAAATAAACAGCTTTTGCGTTGTGGGCAGCTTCGTCTGTCCCAGTTAACTCAGCTGTGGGACAGGAGCGAGGAAGCACTCACAGCCAGTGTGTAAAACACTGGATGCGGTTGTGCCCCAGAGGGACAGCACTGAAGAGAGGGGTCGCCACACTTTGCCAATCCCTGCTTCGAAAAATTCGCTTGTGCTCACGTCTGGGGAAACCCCAAGGCTGTCCAGGGCACCCTTTCAAATACACAGAGCAAATGACTTCTTCATCCCTTCTACATCTGTCTCTCTGCCCCGTCCAAATCCAACTTCTTCCTGGTGCTCAAACCATGGTGCAACCCCTGCTTTATCTACACTCTCCTGTGCAGGAACAGCCGCACGCTCCGCGGTTCGGCCCCTTCTCTGGGGCCAGATCAAGTTCTTTCTCCTCTTTGCAGCTTCCTGCAGGCTCCTGGCAGCAGCGATGACAATTCCTGCTGCACCCGAACTGCCCGGCTCTGGCGCCTCCCCAGCGGGCAGTTCATCTCTCCGGCTGAGCAGGCGGGAGCAGCGCTTCCGATGCAATTTCACGACCTAGCGCTGCAGGGGCCCCTCGGTGTCCCTCCTAACCACACTCCAGCTGCACGAAGAGCGGGCCACACTCGCCCTCGCTGCTCCCTTGCTTCCTGGTTTTGCCTCTCTTCAGGGTGACCTGAGTCCCGTTCACCACCACACGCACCCTCCCGGCAGCTCCGCCTAGGGCTTCTGCCCTCCCTTCTCCTTCATTGGGGGAAATAGGCCCTCTGCTCTTTTGCGTGTTTTGTTTCTCAGAATCTTTCAGAAGCATTGACACTGATGACCACCCCAGCCCTGAAATATTCTCCCCCTCTCCCTTCCTTGGTACCGTGCTGTCCTGTGTGTGGTTCTTCCAGCCGTCCTTTCCCCATCTCGCTGATGAAATCTTCTTCCTCTTCGAATTCGTCTTCCGCATGGGGTCCTGGGCCTTCTTCTCTTTTTATCCTCTACCTTCTTCCTGATCAGTACTTTCGTCCCTACGTCTTCAGTTAACTTCCGTACCCTGATGAGCTCCGAGTGTATTTCTCTTGCCCAGGTTTTACTTTTGACTCCACACCTATAACTATGCAAGACGTTTCCCTCCAATTCACTTAGAGCCTTCTAGTCAGTATCTCTAAGGCGAAAACCTTCTTCGTCTCCCCCCGAACCAACTCCTGATCTGGTATTTTGTGTTTCGTGAATGGAAGCCACAGCCCCGGGTGCCAGCTCTGAAACCTGGTGACCATCCTGAGTGCCTGGGGACCTCCCTCCGGGCTGTGCTCCTCTGTTTCTCTCGTGTTTGTCCCCACTCGAAGCAAGATTCTTCTAGCCAACATCTTCACCTCCTGCCCAGTCATTTTAACCAATTCTACATAACCTTCTTCTAACATACAAACTCCTTTTCAACCCTTTCAGGGCAATCATTACTCAAAATGACTTGCATCCAGTGTATTCCAGACTCGTGTGTTAGACCCTATGCAGTCTGGCTCGACAACCTCTCAGCCTTCTCTCTGGATGGTTTCTTCAAAACTCTGGCTGGAGTCCCCCATCCCTTCCTATTCCTGGCTGATTCCTGTCTTACTAGCTTGCAGCCAGCAGTGGCCTTTAGTCCGTGGGGGGTGTGATCCCAAAGGCCCAGCAGTTGACACCAGCCTTCTGTGGACATGTCTCCTCCACACATTCACTCGCAGGTTTAAAGCTTCTTCCACGTATAGCACACCGTGGACATAGCTTTTGCAATTGGAGGTGTGATAGTAAAACTAGAAGGGATTTCTTGTTTCTTCTCCACACCTTCATGAGCAGAGGATTTGTTCGTACTCAACAACCTCTCTATACGATGCTTTCTTTCCTTTTAAAAGGAACACTTGCTGGCTTATCTTTCACATAGCCCAACTGCCAGCATCACACTCTTGCTTTTTAGGGCCAGGATTCAATAAAATAAGGGTTATTTGAGCACAGCCCCTTGGATATCAAGGGAGTCACTCTGATCACAGGCGGGTTCTAAGGGGGTCTCAGGCAGTGGTCCATAGATGGGCATGGCCAGACAGGCACCTGTCCACAGCTGCGGAACCGGCCTCACCCTCTGGGACCACACACCACGTCTCTGGGCCATGATCATCACCGTGTTGGTCTTCATCTTTACGAATAGCTCCTGGTCAAGGGTTCAGGTGCATCTGTTCCTCCCGCCTAGACACTAATCAGAGCATGAGACTTACAATGACCCAGAAGATATTGGTTGCAGAAGTTTTTAAAATGAACAAATTAATGGTTCTTTAAAGAGCAAGATGTTTCAGCAGTGGTTCCATTGACATTGTGGGCTGGATAATCCTTCGAATTTGTGGGAGCTGCTCTGCACACTGCAAGGTGCTCAGTAACTGAGCCAGGGGCGGCCACCATCCACACTTACGTCTTTCTGTCAGATGTCTCCCAAGGGGGCAAAACCGTCCCAATCGGGAGCCGCTGTTGGCGGACACCTTGACTCATTGATGACAGCTACTGAGAAGGCACATGTTACTGCTTTTCTCTCCTGTGCTGATTAGAACTCCACATTGCAAAAGACTGAAACTCAGTCGGGGGTAGTCCAAACCAAATGGCAGTGTCCTACAGAGCCCAGGAATGTGAATTCGGCCTCTGGAGCAGCTGGGCCAACACCACTGGCTCAGTGCCAGGCGCCTGCCCAAGCTTTGTGGTCCGTGGCCAGTGTCAGGAAGCAGGCGGGCACCACGGTTCTTGCAGGAATTGGATGGACTGAGTGAGGGCTGGGCAGATTGAAGGGCTGTTTCCAAAAGCTGTCTGACAGATACACAACAGATTTCCATCCAAACCTCTTCAAAGCCACAGAAAAAATAAATTCAGTTAATAAAAATCTGGAAGCAGGACAGTTTCCTCAAAAGAAGAAAATAGCCATCTGAACTCGAATATCGGCCTAATCCACCAGGTATCAGTAAGGGAAGCACCGAGTTCAAGGCCACACTGCACTCAGCCTGTTCGGCAGGGTGCGGGCTGGGATTTTGCAGTTCCCAGAACCCACAGGGAAGCTCTGCTCCAGGAATGATGTGACGCTGTGCTCCGGGGCCCAGATAGGTCCTGACCTCAGGCCTTCCGTGTGGTCGCAGAGCTGCGGCTCCCCATGCATCACACAGTGTCTGATGTTTACATGTGTGCTGCAGCTCCAGCGGCGCCTTTGCCCTCAGCTATTTGCAAATTGTTAGCCCTCTGCTGGGCCACAGGTTTAGTTTATCTTTTAGGAGAGCTGGCTTGGGCCATGCATGCAGCTAGAGGTGGTAAAACAGAAGTGTCTGGGCTCAGGGGTTTGGGTGCTGACCAAACCGAGGCTCGGGTCTGGGCAAGCCGTGCAGAGACTTTGGTCTGCAGAGAGGGGTGCAGGAGCCCCCACAGCAGGGTGCTCTGCCCTAGAGAGGTTTGCAAAGCCCCAAACCCTTTCTGGAAAAAGTGCACTTGAAGTTCTTCCCCCCGACCTGGCCTGCTATTTCCCTCATACTCCTTAAGGATCTCTGCAGCTCTCCTCTCTTTTGCCAAAGTTTTAATATTTTCATTAGGTCATGTTTGCAGGGCACAATGATTGCATGCATTGTGGGGTGTTGGTGCCTGTACAGAACATTTTAACCCTTTTTACATCCCTTTCCTCTCCCTCCTCTCCCTCCCTCTGTCTCTCGCTTGGTCCTCTTCCCTTTTGCAGAAGTTCTGTCTCCCTGCTTCCTCTTGTCTGTCTTCTGTTTCTCTCCTCAGTGCTCCTCAGAACCTCAGTGACTCCACTTACTGCCTCCGACGGCAGGGCTTTGTGGCCAAGTCCTGGAATGGCTGCCTCCTTGTGGACCAGCCAGACAACCTGCTCTGGTCAGATGGCTTCTTAGGGCAGTGGTGGGAATCAGGAGCTGCAGGTGATGGGGGCAGAGCAGGGGCAACGTCAAAGTTTGAGAAAAGGATTTTGGTGTTTCGGGGCCCTTTATGCTCTCAGCCTGAGCAGACCCAGATGCACTGGCAACTCCCACTCAGCTGACTCAATGGGAGCTGGGGTCTGAGCAGCCACCAAGGCCCCGGCACCTCTGTCTCCTCCTCTCCGCGGCACCGACCCTTCTCTGTTGCAGCCCCCGGTGCCTCACCCTTTCTCAGGTGCACCATTCCACCAGGAAGTCCTGCTCTGGGGTCTTCCCACTTTGCTCTCCTACATGAACCACTGCCTGTTCTGCTGCTGTCTTGTCCCCTCTCCTGTTTTCCATCTGGGTTTGGCTTCACCCACTCAGTGTCTTCTTGCGCTAGATATTACAGGAGGCACCAGGAACCCCACGGTGAAAAATATCAAGTAGAAGAATTGTTTGTTCCAATGGGAGGTGGCAAAGGACAATAAGCAAGTAAGTAAATTAATTTTCTTGGTGCAATGTGTACTATGAACAAAATAAGGAGGATAATTAGAGATTGAGTCATGGAAGGGTATTTTAGGAGCATGACCAAAGAAGTTTTCTCTTAAGGGATGACATTTTCACTGTGACTTGGCGAAGAAGCCAGCAATGTGAATTTCCCTTCCAAACATTAGATATGTATTTGTTGCACTTCACTTAAATAAATCAAGATCCAGGAAATGGCTATTTCTCTACTGGACTTCCCAGTTTGCAGATTGTTCACAAACTTCCCCTCAAATGCCTGTGTGACAGTTAAGTTGGAGTATCAACTTGATTGGCTTTGGGATCCACCTAGGTATTGGTGGAGCACACTTCTGTGTGTGACCATGCAGTCTGTGTTGGATCCCTGGCTCTTTCCTCTCTGGCGTTGTTCTCTTGCTCTATTTCCCAGCCACCATGAACTATGCCCATGCCCTTCCACCATGTTGTTTCTGCTAGAGCCAGCTAACCATGAACTGAATCCCCTGAAACCATGAGCCAAATTAAACCTCTTCTCCTTTAAGTTGTAGGATGTCCCAGTGAGGGTAAAGCTCATTAATTCAGATTGAATATAAAAATCTCTGCATAAACCTTAAATGACTTCTTAGCCCTTTCATCCCAATGCTGCTACCATCCCCATGTATCTTACTGCTGATGCATCCCCAGTGACTTGTTTCCTACTTCTGTCTCTAACTCTAAAGTCTTTGGAGAGATTTTGAACAAGGTCTTAGCCCTCCTTCATCTTAATTTCTTAATCTGTGTAAGGGTATTAGATAAACTACATGTTTTATGAGAATTTTTCCCAATCTATAATTGAGATACTCCCTAATGGGTTGAAAGTAACTCCTAGGAAAGCACCCCAGGAACAAAATCACAATGGGAGAAGAAGCCAGGAGTCAGTATCAGAGGTACTGCAGTGCATCCAGGAAAAAGCAGTGTGATTCTCCAGAGAAGACACAGGCAGGTCAAATATGGGACAAGAAAGCTTGTCATGACACCTAAGTTAGCTGGTTCATCAAATAACCTCATATAATATCACCTTAGTATAGTATATGTCTTTTTAAGAGACCAGGGTATTATTCATAAATCTGTGAAGAAATTCTATTTCTATGCAAAATAGTATTATTTAATAATACATGCAGGTGCAAGTTGCCAAAGTACTCGAATTTCCTCAAGTGTCCTTCGTGTAGGTTTCCTGGAGGTGCAAGAGGGTTATTTATTGCAGACTCTCAAGAAGAATTCCTGTGTCTCCAAATTGGCAGAGTGCTTCATGACGGGTGCATGCGTGTAGACCACAGTTTCACACAAAAGCTACAGGCCATTGCAGGGCTCCACTGCAGGGTTTGTCCTTGCATCGTCATGTCTTTTGATTGGAACTGGCTTTCCCAGCAGGAGCCTGCTTTGACATGGCAGAGCCAAGACCAGTTTGGGGGTAGGGAGCAGATTTGTAAAAATTGGGCTAAGAATTGCTTTTAATTTCTTTCACTTTGTAAACATAATGTAACCTTTTCAAAAGCACTTGGGACTGTTTAAAGAGTTTAAAAGATTGATGTAGTAAGCATTATTTCCAAATATATTCATGGATTAGTAATTTATTTCTTTCTGGATGTGTGTGAAAGAGCTTGCGTTTAAGTACTAAATTATACATCTTTTGATCAATAATATTTTAGATGTTATTTAGTTGGGTCAGTTTCTAATACCTAGCTTCCACCTTGGAATCTCCAACTTTTCATTTAATATCTACAGCAAATGTGTCTCATTAGTGATTGACTTTCTTCTTTCCCAGCTTTACTGAGGTGTGATTCACAAAAATTGAATATATTTAAAGTGTGCGACATAATACTTTTACATGTGTATATATAATGAGTACTACAATCAAGCTGATTACAATATTCATTCCCAGACATGATTACTATATTTTATATTTTTGGGGGTGGTGAGAACATTTGAGTACTCTTTTAGGAAATTTCAAGTATACAATAACTTATTAACTGTAAACACCATGTTGAACGTTAGGTCTTTAGAACTCATTGTATAACTGAAAGTGTGCTCACTTTGACAACTACTGTCTTCCCCTTTCCCCCTCATCTTGGCTCTGTGGATCCATAACCTAAATTCAGTCACTGACCTCCTATCCAAATTGAACCCCAAATTGCTAGATCCTCTCCTTGGGCAACAGAAAAGGGGTCCATTGATGTTTTAATCTTCTTTAAAATGTTTTCTAGCTTTAGAACTGGCACACACCTCTACAAATAACTGAAAAGATGTTTTAAACTTTCCCAAACTCACTTGGCTAAAAAGCATCCCCTCCTTTTTCTTCATGTAGCACTTTTTAAAATAAGAGTCACATTTTATTTTTTTTTAATTTTAATTTTATTGGTACAATCTTAGAAACAACCCAAATGTCCATCAACTGATGAATGGATAAAGAGATGTGGTTTTCTATACAATGGAGTATTACTCAGCCATAAAGAAAGATAAACTTGAGACATTTACAGCTAAATGGATGCACTTTGAATCTATACTCTGAAGTGAAATAAATTTGACACACATGTAAATATCATGTTGTCTCTCTGGTGTAAGAAACTGTAAGTGTAAATAGGGACCAAAATATATAATAGACAATGTGAGATAAGAAAGAAATTTTCAAAACAAAGAGGGAACTAGAGAGGGGAGAGGGGGAAAGAAAGGAAGGAAAAAGAAAAAAATGAGAAAAGCAGAAAAAATGTAAATGGGGCTTTTGCAAATAAGAAGGGGAAGAGAGGTTGAAGGGAGAGGAGGGGAATGGAGGAAAAAGAGGAATCAAGATACATCACGCACAGGTACAAATTCCCTATGTGAATGTGACCATTATGTATATCTAAATCGTATCATGTAGCACTTTTTAATGGATCATGAAAGATAACCTTGCTTTCTGTCGTTTACCCTGATAAATATTGTTTGGTGTTAAAGCACCTTCACAGACTCCTTTTGCTATGTTAGCTGTTTTTATGTTTTTATGTTTCTCTACTTTTCTTTATTCTTAGTATTTTCCCACTAAATTTGGGACAAACTTTATTATATTGTTAACAGAGTATCTAGCCAGTGAAGTGGCCCGTGTCTGTAGTCCCAGGACTCGGGAGGCTGAGGCAGGAGTATCAGTGTGGGTTAGAGGCCAGCCTGGGTTACACAGTGAGACCTTCTCTCAAAAAACCAAAAAGAAAAAGAAAAACAAGAGAGAATCTAATAATAACATATGCTTAATAAATATTTGCTAAATTATATCGATTATTCCTGATATACAAATAACTGTATAATTATCTGTTTAGTTATGCTTTCATTTACTTCTTGGTATATAAAATAGTGTTCCAATATATAGGAAAAGTGCAAGAAAAGGACTTTAGAGTGCACAATTGCTATTTAAAATTTGTTTAGTCCTATCACAGTGAGGTTGAGGCCAGCCTGGGCTACCCTGGGCTACATAGTGAGACCCTATCTCAAACAAACAAACAAACAAACAAACAAACGTGTTTAGTCCTTTGGTTTGGTTGAGAACAGCCCTATGTGTTGCATTTGGCTGGAAATGTGAGGAAAGAGTCACGTATCTGTTGCCTGGATGTGATATTTTCCAGTCTGTGTAGCTAATTTTTTTTTTTTTTGGTTTGGACAGTAGAGAGAAATATTTTTCCCTTTATTTATTTTGAAGCAAAATTTTCACTAGCATGTATCTTGAGGATATTCAACATTAACTGAAATGTATTTAAAAGTGTTCATCTAAACTTTTATTATTTTGTTAGAGAGAAACTTTTTGAAAATATTTTTAAAACAACCCATATTTAAA
>NW_004624766.1:17881655-17922797 GCF_000247695.1 Heterocephalus glaber
TCGGAAATTCAGACGACGACTAATTGATGCTCATGGCTCCATCTGCTCGTGTCACCAAGGCCCTCTTGTCCTCCACATCAAGACCAATGACTGAGGAGACAATGTATACTGCCTGAGAGCCAACTTGGACTGAAATCTTTCTCCGCAGCTAGCTACACGATGCTTGATCCTCCACCTAGTGCTCACTTATGACTCTCCATGTCTTCTTCTCTTCGGAGGAGAGGTCAGTAAGCTTTCTCTATAAGCACCAGACTGCAAATGATTTTAGCTTTGTGGGGCAGGCTGCCTATGTCTCCACTAATCAGTTCTGCCATGGCAGAGTGACACAGGCAGTGACGGTACGTAAATGAGCAGTGCTGCTGTGTTGTTATAAAACTACTCACAGCCAAGTGGTGGGCTGGGCTGCCATTTGTAGTTTCTGTTCTAAAGGAGATGTGAACAGTGTTTCTTTTTGGACTTATGAAGATTAAATATGATCATATATATATATACATATACACACCTAGTATCTGCTGTAAAGTAGGTACTCAATAATTGGTGTTTGTAAGCTGTATTTTTTAAGCTGTATCAAAATGGCACATTGATATCATTTTACAAGAGAAAGTGAGATAGCAGGATAGATATTATGAATAACAAGTTTTCAAATTTTATTTTTAATTAGGTATTCTTCCTTGCTAGGAATGAGAAGGATATATATGCACATAGAGCAAACCAGTAATCATATAATGACGGTGATAATAATGAACAAGAGCTATTTTACTTTGAGTCTAGAATTATTTACTCTGACCCTAGGATTATTCTCCCAAACAGCCCTATTAGCTCTGTACCATTTCAGCTCCCTTTTACGGTATGCACAAAGGAATCGAGGCACCAAAGTTGAGTAACAATAACAGCCCCGTGTGGTTGGAATGCGACAACAGGATATCGCAGACCAGACTGGGCTGAGGCCAGGCAGGACAGTCTGGTCTCGGAGCCCGCCGTCCTGAGCTCCAGGCGACACCTCCTCTGACCAGCACTGCCTGTTGGCGACACTGACACCACGGGTCAGAAGCTCAGGGCGTGCCCAGCCGGCCTGCTCCTACCCCGAGCTGCCTGAGGCAGGCTGGCTGGGGTTTCCCTCTGCTGCCACCTCTCTCTTCCCGTCTTCACTGCATCTCTGCGTGGGCGTCCAGGCTGTTCCTTGGGGTCCACTTCTGGCTTCCCACTTTGGCTTCAGGAACTCCTGGCCACTCTCACACAATCTTCCGGCCAAGCCGCAGACCTCCTCATCTTCTTGTTGGAAACTCAGCAGGCTGGAGCAGAGATGTGAGAGACACAGAGAGTAAAACCCAATCCCAGGACCTCAGCACGAGCTTCCCCAGGCAGTGGGGAGAGCTTCTGAGCCATCAATCCGCCCCACGAAGGCCAGAATGACGTTACTTCTATCACTGCTGCCCCAGGTTAGTTTGTCTTTTGTTTGTGAGTCTTAGGTGTATCTGATGGCTTCTCCAATTGTTCAGGCAAATAAGCGGGGGCTGGAGAAGGACTAGTCTTTGATTCTTTCCAGAGTCTCCCTCGCTGTGCTGCTGGATCTCTAGAAATTAAGGTTTCCCAGGTCTGTGATGTCCTTAATCCAAAATGGAACCCTCTCCCAATTTCCTGCACACAAACCCCAAAGGGCCATGGCCTGCATGGGCATTCTGGTTTCAGCTGTCCATTTGGAGGAAGGTGTGACTAGGCTTCCTCTTACTGAATGCTACCAAAGCAAAGAAAAATAGTTTAATTATTATGTCAAGGTGCTGTGTGGTAATGATGATAACAACTACATCTCTGAGGTTCACTAGGTGCCAGGCACTATTCTAAGGCACTGGAAGTCTTTTCTTACCAATGGCAAGTTCATTAGTCAAGAGCAAGCATAGCTCAGCATCGTGACATAAAAACTAAATGGCCAAGACGGAACTACAGAAATTCGCTCTAGTGATCAGAAAGAACATGGAACCATTTGGGTCTGAGGTGGAGAGAGACAAAGGAGAGAGCACAAATTACACAGTTGGAAAGTTACCCAGAAGCTCATCTGATACCTGGGTGCGCAGGTTATGGAGGAGGAGATGTAGAAAGCAGGAAAGGTAAAGGTAGATTGATGGAGCACTTCATTTCTGATACAAATTGCATTTCCTTCTCCCCTGAAGTGCTGCCTTAGTGGTCTTGGACTGGCAGAATGGGACCCCACAGATGAGGTTAGACAGTTCATTCCCACGGTCGTGCAGACAGTCAAGGCCAAGTTTCTGGCTGGTGTGATTCCTGGCGGGCATCCTTCAGTGTAGACAGAAACCTTTCTTCTCGGAAGGCCAGCGTCTGGTCAGATGCAGATCCCACCCTATGGATCTGTGGAACCTCAAATGTTCCCTAAGAGTCCTGTCTCCAGCACAGCCAGCATGAGTCTTAGGGGCACAGAATAAGTCCATAGTAAACACTGCGGGAAAGGGGTTATTACTCTTAGTTGGTAGATGAAAAGTTAATATTTAGAGATGGTGATAACTTGTCCCTCCGCACTCTCAAACCCATGGTTTGGTACAATGGGGCTCAAGCCCAGAGGCGCTGCCCAGGCCGTGCCACCCTTCCTGGGGGGCAGCAAGGAGAGTGCAAGGGGCTTTTCAGATAGCAAAATCGAGAATGATTTTCCTCTTCTGCCCCCTCCCAGCCAAGTGGTTCCAGGAGACTTCTGTCATTTTGCAGGGAAATTGGCAGGGCTCAGGACACTGAGCAGACCTCTTTGCTTTTCCATGTGTCCCAACAAATGCACCGTCCAAGAGTGCTCTCCAGCCTGGTGCTCCCAGGATCGGGAGTGAAGCCTGCTCCAGGTCGGGTGCGGCAGAGGCCGTCTGTCCTCCAGGGTGTGTGCCTGGCTGGCCAGAAGTCGCCTTTGGTGGTACGGGGCAGTAACCCAAGCTGGGTGCTCTCCGACAGAGCTTTACCACTTCGGGGCTCTTCCATGGTGCATCTTCAGGTGTCCTTCAGGAGGACTGCAGGCACCAAGTTAGCCTTCTTCATCCAACCAGCATGGAAGTATGTACGGGGGCACTCACCTGGTCAGGCTGGGGGCTCACCTGTCAGGAAAAATATGCCCTTTCTCGGGGAAGGGAGGATAAGAAGGCATCAAGTGAAGTCAGCCAGGGCGTGGAGAAGGAGGAATGGAGTTCCCACAAACAGACCTTGGGAAAGGGACATGTACAATGCAATTAAGATGGAAGATAGTGCTGTTCTCCCTCTACCAGCTCAGTAAAGGTGCTTTATAAATACGTGAAAATCAAATGCTCATGCTGGTTATATGTGCACCTTCTCAGAGGGCAAATTGGGATCGTGTTCAGAAGTTTCCAAAGGGCGTATGGCCTTTGACACAAGCCAATCCATTTTTAGAAATGCATTCTAAAGAAGTCATGCACCTGCAAATATTGTGCTAAGAGGGTGTTCAACACAGCACGTGCTACAGTGGAAACTGGAATAACTAAAGGCTAGGGCTAGTACAGCTGCATAATGCATGGCATGTTCATGCGATGAGATAATATCTCGATACAAAGAGCCTGAATTTAGTATCTGTTCATAGAAAAGGTACTTGTATTTTAAATTTAAAAAGCAGGCTGCAAGTTAATATTTACAATATGTTTTACACATGTAATTCAGATGTGATTTATATGTAATTACATTTGCAATGACTATTCCACATATTTGAGGTTCACAAAGTTATAGACTTAAGCTGCTCCATAGTCCATGGTTGCAGTTTTTCTTTGGCCTCTTCTATTTTTATAAATTTTTTTCTACCACAAACAAGCATCATTCTTCTCTTAGAAAAAGAGAGGCTTACATGAAACTTTCAGAAAAGAACAGCTGTCTAGAAGGCAGACAGGGCTGCATTGCGACATAGGGTCTCACTGCACCAGTGCCCGCCCTGCCCGGCACCCTCCTGTCTCGAGGTGAGACGTCTTTCTCCATGCCTTTCTTGCCCTGACCTGGCTCCTTGGCCGCTGTGCAGTACATGGTTGTTCTGCATGGATTATGCACAGCTGCTTGGTAAATCATCTGTAGTGTAGAAAGTATAAAGGAGTATGTATTTACAAAAAATGGAACCACTGAACAGCAAAAAATGTCTCCTCATTTGTGTCAGAAACATGGAGAATTTTTAAGTGCTTTGGGTACAGGAAGATTCTCCTTTGAGTATCACAGCTAACATCTGAACTCTGAGTAGTGTTCACACTGAGGCTAGAGCAACAGTTCTGTAAACTATATTTCTCCTTTAACTTGTAGCCCTCTTCTTTATTTCTACAAGATTTCCAGCTCAGCAGTGAATGTGTGCTTATTTCACTAAGACCTTAGAAATTGTATTTCCTCTTCAGGAACAACTTTCAATATATTTTGAGGTCACAATTCCACTGAAAGCAAAATTACTTCATTAAAAACATTTTGGCTTTGAGAATGGAAGTTTAAAATTAATTATGCTATGAGTTAATTTTGCATATTTAAAGCGCTCAGCATTGGGAGCTCAACCTCAGTAATAGCAAATTATTTGAGATCTAGTGCTGACGTTTTCTATCTTTCTTAGATTTATTTAAAACAACACTACTCGGTTGTGCAGTGAGAATGTTGCATTGTCACCCCTGCTTTCTCACCTGGAAGTAATCTCAAGGGACATCAGCTGAGGCCTGAACGGGTCTAAGCTACTTACATCCCCTGGTTAACTGGACTGATCACATGTGGCTTATCCTAGTGGAAAGCGGGTCGGTTCTCAGCTGGTCCCTGGCCTGCGGGTTTCAGTCCTGCTCTGCCTGGCTGGGCTGGATTTTGTATTTCAAGGGGAGCTATGCCGGACCATTCTGTTTCCAGTCCTTTAAATCAGCCACTCTGCTGGTACCTCAAATGATTTTAAATGCTTTGACCCCACCAGATTACTTTGTGGCTATTTCTAGACCCACAATTCCTACCAACTCTTTTTCCCTTGTCTTGCTTTGTATGCCAACTCCGATCTTCAGGAGTTCAGGGTTTAGCATTTGCACCTGGTCATGAATCAAAGGCCAGGAGGTCTTCCCCGAAAACATTAATGTAAATAATTTTGCGCCAAGGTGAAGCCCTGATTCCCTCCCCTCCCCCTTCCCTCCCCCTCGGCAGGCAGGCACGGTTATTAGCGCTCAAGCATCACCAGGGGTGGACGGACTAGCTGCATAGGACGAAACCAACATGCCGATCCCTCTGCTGCATTCCTGCTCTGCACGGCTGCTGGCCTAACCTCCTCTTGCAGCCCTCAGGGCCCAGTCCCACAAGGCTCCTGGTCAGGCCGGGCCGGCCCCCAGTGGATGCCTCTGAAGAGCCGAACTTGGAACCTAGGACTGCTCTTCCAGGTCCTGCCCTCCCCCTGACTTCTCGGTGACGCTGCCTGCGCGGGTCACTCCCGAATCCAAGCGCCTTCCCCGCTGTGACTGAGCTCGCCCCCCTCAGTACCTCCAGGGGAGGGGAGGGTTCAGAACCACGCCTGCAGTCCAGAGAGGGCGAAGCTGGGCTCTTCCTCCAGCGTGGGACGGAGACGGGGTGGCATCGGTCGCCCTGGAGGCCTGCGCGAGGGTTCAGGAGGGGGAGCCCAGAGGGGAGCAGCGGGTGAGCTCTGGGAGCCCCCCCCGCGGCGGGCCAGCGTAGAGCCAGGGACACCTGTCCACTGGCCACTCCGCCCGGCTGCCTGCCTGCCTGCCCTTCGGGCTGCTGCTCCTCGCCGGAGCTCAGCAGGTGCAGCGGGAGAAGGGACAAGGGAGACGGAGAGGAGGAGCAGGAGGAGGAGGAGGCAGAAGGCGCCTCGCTACGATTGAAGAGCAGAAAAGACGTTAAAGGGACTTGTCTTCTTAGCAGTCAAGACGTCAGGGCGGGAAGGATATTTCTGAAGGGGCCCTGAGTCTGGGGCCCGGCGAGGAAGAGCGGCTTTTGCCAGGTCCTCTGGCTTTAGAATCGTACGCTTCCTAAACTCCAGCAGCCCTCAGGACGGGACGTTCAGAGGCTACACGCCCCGGGGCCTTAGGGCCTCAGAGACCCCTCAGAGTCAGTCCCAGACCGGAGAGAGACACGCAGGGAGACCGAATGCCATGGAAACCACCTTCCGGCTCAGTTCTAGAGATCTCAATTCTGGCTGCAAATTAGAATCACCGGTGAGCCGCGATGAAATCCCTCAGGGTTTGGATTTAATTTATCCAGGCTGAGACCTTGGCCCGGGTCACTTAAAAAGTTCCCCGATGATTTTCAATGTGCAGTGGGAGTCACGCATCATTAATTTAATTGAATGCATTTTGAGAGGAAAACCTCAGCTACAATTTGGCTATTAAATCATATATATATATATATATATATGTGTGTGTGTGTGTGTGTGTGTGTGTGTGTGTGTATGAAAATTAAAGGAGAAAAAATAGTCCTTATTTGTTGGAGAAAAGAGTTTGTCTTTTAAAATAACTAAGCCAAAAAAGCAGCACTGATGACCCA
The DNA here is from genome assembly GCF_000247695.1 of Heterocephalus glaber. Next base: position 17,888,145 of record NW_004624766.1, read on the forward strand.
AACTGCCTAAATAGATCATCTTTGTCCAGTGGCTGGGCTCATTATTTGGGACGCTGTATACAGACAGAGAGGCTCTGAGGATTTGAAACTGGCCCCTGGATTAGAAATTCGAAGGGATTTGTGTTGAATTATGAAATCAAATCACTGTCTAAGTTTAGCAAAAGTAATTTCCCAATGAGTTATTGCTCAATATTATTTTACACATTAAATCTTGGCCTCCCTAAAAGAAATGCACACGCTTTATGGATTTTTTAATATATCAGACAGGTTCTGGATATATGCAGAGGCAAAACAGCTCAGACTGGCCTTAAAAGGAGAGACAGGTCATGCATTCATTTCAGCTCCCCGCTTGCAGACAAGCACCCTAAGGGCTCAGGTAGAGACCACGGTCGGAGGGTGCAAAGCCAAGGTCTGCTCTTGTCCTCTACTGCATTTCTTCATGTTGCTGAACTACTTGAAGTCCCTTCAGGGTCTGTTTTGTGCTGGCTCCAAGAAGGAGCCTTTCACTGAAACAGAGGGCAGGAGAGAGAAAAAAAATCCAGGTCGTAACTGTCAGCAGCCCTTGTTACACCCCGGCCCTATGCTGGCTGTGACAGGTGCGCTACTGGGCAGGGCCCTTCGCAGGGTGAGCGAGCCCAGTGCCTGGGCTGCGGGTGATGCAGTGCAGTTCGAGTGAGCAGCAGCTCTCGCGAGGGCAGTGGAGCGAGCTCCTGTGTCCAGGAAGGAGGCGCTTCTAACTCGCGCCCAAAGACATTGTCCACCTTTCCCCCAAGGAAAGAGCCAGCGAGCGAGGTGACCACCTCTGGGGAGAAGATGGCCAGGCAGCAGCAGCACACCAGCTCAGGGTGGTGTCAGGTAGACAAAACGCTTTAAAGTGTAACTAGGTCCCGTTAGGCTCAACGTGCTTTTATTAAAATAAGTATTTGTTGTGTGCCTGAAGTTCATCTGTAACCATGAGATTTCAGATACACAACGAAGAGGAAGAGAAGATACCCTCTCTTTTTTTCTAGATTTGGCAGTTTGGTCCTATCTGGACCCTTTCTCCCATTGTCCGCCTTCGTTTCCTTTCTTCGTGTTCACAAGGAGTCAGCACCTGGTGCCATCGTAACCCATCCCCGCCAGCCTCTCCAGCTGATTGCCTTGGGCACAGGGCTCCAGGAGCCTGGAGCACATAGGCCAGCAGGCAAGTTGACCAAGTAGAAGACAAATGCAACCACAGCATGGAATGCAAAGCGCAGCTGGGTCAGAACACACTTTTCTGCTCCAAGGGAAGTGGCTCTATGTGTGGTCAACACTAGTGTTATGGGGATAGATTTCTGGGGCTGATCTGAGCTTCGCTGTCAGGAGCCACGCTCTTCCTCTGGCTTCCTAACAGCACAATGGAGCAGTGTGGGGTGCCACCCACTGCATGGGGCCCGGGGCTCTTGGGCCAGCGGAGCTGAGAGTCACATCTGGCAACAGGTGCTTCTCCAGCTGTTGTTGAGATGTCTCCAGGCTCTGCTGCCTGCTGTACCCCAAAGCTGCACACCATTAAGTCAGATATCGTGGGGGGTGGTAAGTGCATAGGTCCCCTTTGACTTTGTATTCTTGCTGTGTCAAAATATCAGAAATTGATAAATGTTAGAAAAGGGAACTGGAGATAAAAAATAAAATACCTCTAACCTTGAGCACTGACTTATTCCTGCTGTCATGAGCAATTCATGATTCAGCTGCATGTGGATACTGCCTCACCCCTCTCTGCCCATAGGAAACCTATGTCGTGTGTGATTTCCACTAATCAGTTCTGGCTTTTCCCTTTATGAGTACAAGTCCATGTCCTGACCAGGCACTAAGAAGCATTAACTGGGGAGACAATCAAGATAAAGTAGTGTGGAAGGCTCTGATGGATGCAAGCACCAGGCAGAACTGGTCTTTCAAGGCCAGTGGTCATTTCTCAGACCACTCAGATGCAGAGCAGGATGGGTACTGTGGGAGGTCTGGAAGCTCAGGCAAGGAGAGTCGGTATAAAGCAAAGCCAAGACGAGACCTCAGTTCTACAGATTTTTAGTGTGGTAACTGACCCAGCTCAACAGTTATGGGCCCCACCCCTCCTGGCTCTGGGGCACTTATGGTAATGCAGGGAAAGTGTTTGGAAACTTCTCATCCATGCACGGGCTCGGACCTTCATGTGTGGTCATACAAAGAACACAGATGTCTGCTCATTCTTCCCAGCCCCGGAAGGCAGGGTTACTGTCACGTTTAGAAAGAAGTCTGTGGACAGACTCAAGAAGGGAGCCCCCTCGAGCTCAGCTCTTCACACGGCCCTGTGCCATCACATTGTACCTTAGCTGAGAGATCTGAAGATGAAGAACAGAGCATCAATAATTAAAGGTACAATCACAGCTGAAGCTTCCGTTAGTTATTTTCCTCCAACCCTGACATTTTATGAGTCAACAAAGCCAAAGCCATCAATATGAAGCAGATTATTTTTAGAAGTTTCTTAACCAGTGTGCTCTAACTTTAAATTAAACATTGACGTTGGTTATTATTAAAATTCTGAAAATTCTGGGCAGAGAGGAGCCCATGTTAGTACAGTAAACACTGGGCTTTCATTACCTTGTTTTGAAAAACATTGACTCGCTGCTCCCACCAAATACAACTGCGTAAAACTAATGGATTGTGGATTTTCTAAGGATTAATTGTTCAAGGTCAGAGTCTGCATGTGTGGGTGTAATTTGAATGGTTGAATATTATTGCGACTTCAACCTTTTTAGATTTGCAGTATCTCAGCACTGACATTATCTTATTATCCAATATCAAAAATATGGCATTGTCATTTTTCATATAAATGATCACCCTTGCTTTGAGAATTTCACTGTGTCTCTAGGACAATCTCTGTAGCATGAAGCTAGGGTTGGGAATCAATTCTTTGGTGTGACATGCTGGGAAGAATGTTGGTTTTGGAGCAAGGCAACCTGGCTTCTGTCACTTTCTGTCCTTGGGCAAATTATTCATTGTATTTGGAGATCCACTGCATTCAGCAAGTAATGTAGGGTATTGGACTCCTTTGGTTTGGAGGCATCAGAGCTGGAGCAGTGACTGGAGGCTGAATCTTACGGGCCTGTGGAGATGGTCAGGAGCCCCTGTGGAGCAAGATGGCATCCTTCACCCCAACCCACTGGCATTTGTTCTAGCTCTTGAGCATCTGCTAGGATTTCCCCCAGGAAACAAGATAGCCTGCTGTTAAGAAAGTTTCAAAACCTATAGGAAATACACTTTTCAGCCTTCTCGGTTCTAAAATTCTATTCTAGATGTGAAATTAATGTTGACAGTGTTCCATCTAAATATTCACAATCAGCTGTGAAACACGACATTCTGAATGTGCTTGGTAAGAAGACCCCCAAACCCCCCCCGGTGCTGGAGCCCTCTTACCCATTCAAGAGGGGAGTGGGAAGGGGCCCAGACTCTGGCCATATGCCCCATGTCCTGCCTCAGCCCTTCCTGTGGGGCTTGAGCAGCTCACTTTACCTCCCTGTGGCCACGGCTCTGAACTCACTGTTTTCCAAGGATTAAATGAGTGACTGTGTGGAAAACCCTGACTGCAGTGTCCGACACATAGGAAGCAGTGAGCAAATATCAGCTGTTACCCTAAGTTCGTGTGTTCATCAGCGATCTATTATATACCTACTGAGTACCGGTCACGGCTGTAGTTGGAGTACAGTTTGAGTGTCCCTGGGGCTTGTGCATGAGAAGCGTGGACCCCAGTGTGAGAGGTTAGGAGTGGGGTGCTGTGGGGGTCCTTGCTCACTGGGGTGTGACTATGGAAGGGGCTGACCCATTCTGTGCTTCTCCGGGAGTGCAGGTGCACCATGCTCCTGGCCCGCCACGTGGCCGCCCCCTCTTGTGACACCTGTGACACCGTGATGTCATCAGCTGCCAGCTCCTCGCTGTAGCCAGGGTTATGTCACTACCATGCCCGTGAACCCTGAGAACTGCAAGCTGGGTCAATGTCTTTCCCTGCAAAGTTACAGCCTCAGACATTCCATTTCAGAAACAGAGATGAGCTGATACCATCACCGAGCTGACTTCTAGAGATTCACAGGGTGGCTCAGCTGCTTCTCTCGCTGTGTAGACAAAATACCGAACACCCAAAGTAAAAAGAGGGAAGGTTTGTTCACCTCGCAGTCTGTAGAGGTTCCAGTCCATAGTTGGCTGGCTCCACGGCAGGGTGGTGTGTGTGGCAGAAGGCAGCAAGCAGCAAATGAGTGACAAGCAGTGACCCCCTTCCTGTCCCTTCCGTCTCACGCAGGTTGCCCACCCTTAGAACTGGTCACGCTCACCCCCAGGGCGTGGCACCCTAGTCCTAGCATCGCGCCCCGACTCAATCCCAGCCTCACACGCCCTAGATCCAGCCGCCTCCGGCAAGCCCCACCGACGACCGCATGAGGCTTTGGGGGACATCGAGACACAGCCACACACAGGGTTCCAACGCACGCTATCTGACCCTCCCGGGACCTCAGGTTAGGAGGAGAGAGAAACTGGAGCGGGGCCTGGTAAACACGGGGAAGGCAGAGGGGCACCTTGTGCTTCAGCTCGGAGGGCAGCGGGAGATGGGCAGTAGGAGGAACTGACGCAGGAGGCCGACTCTGAAGAGGCCTTCTGAGAGTTGGTAAGTTAGAAGGCAGGGTGACAGCAGGGAAAGGGAAGAAAGGGTACTCAGCAGACCCCTGGGATCCACGAGCTCTCCCTTAACACAGATTCCGCGCATGCGCAAGGGAAGGTGTGAGCCCCAAGCTCTCCCCGCCCCCGGCCCCGTCCCTGCTGTGTCCCGTGCAGCAGTGAGGGTTACAGTGCATGTGCATGATGTATAGCCTCCTGCCGAGCCGGGCCTGGAAGTTTATGTTTGCTTACATGTTTCAGCACTGCCCATAACTCAGGGACTTCAGATGTTTTTTAAAAAGCAAATCCCATGGAGAAAAAAAGAGACAGCAGGAAAAAAGCTAAAAGACCCACTGTCTTTTCTAATAACAGCCAAACCCAAACAAACCTTCATTCTGCAAGCCAAGTGAGGCTCGCAAACCGGAACCTCTGCAGGCTTAGAAAAGCGGGCGGCCCAGGCTCTGGAGGAGACTGTGCCCGGGAGTGCAGAGATGAACAAACAAAGGACAGATACTTTGGGGGAGTAAGAACCGTGTTCAGAAGTGAGCCCAAACAGAGCAATGCTTTCTCTCCTCTGGATTCTCCCCTTCTTTCCTAATGTGGCCCTGACATCGCTCAGGGGTTCTGGATGCTGGGGGGGATCTGATTTTATTAATGTTATCTGGTTTTGTGGAGCAAAGACTCTCAATAACACCCGGAAGAGCAAGTGGTGAACAAGCCAGTGAAAACCAGAGGGAGACACAGGTGGGTATCCTGGCGGAGACCGGAGCCACCTCTGAACCCTCAGGTTTCCTAAGGACGGGGACTGTGGCACCTGCCGCCCCTCATGGGCACCAGAGACCTCTGCAGGCAGAGGCCAGTGTCCAGCTGGACAGCACCCGTCTCGGTGAACAGTTAGCCAGCGCTTCCATTTCTTGGTTCTTTCCTCGCTGGGTTAATGGTTTTCGCAGTGAGGCAGCACTGAAGGGGAACCAGCACTGTTGGTGCCTGCCAGCAGGTGACCAGGCGGGCAGGACACTGGGGCCCGGCCAGCGGCCTGCTCCCCTAGGCCACCCCTGTCCCCCTCTCTGAAAACTCCGCCCTTTTAAAAATATGAGACGTACCATTAAAACGGCAAAACCCTCCCAATCTCTCCTTGCCAAATACGTGCATTCTTAGTCTTCTCTCTCTTACCTGAGCATCTTCCGGTTTATGCCAGGTAAGGAGCTGCGACCAGGCACTGCCCTGCATTATGTCAAGCTGGATGCTGAGGCGGGAGGGTGTTGTAACTCCTGTACACCCAACAAGAGAAGCTGAAGATGGGGTACCTGCTGCTCAGGCTGCTGTAACCTGCTTGGGGGACGAAGACCAACTTGACAACCGAGGCAGAGTTGGCAGGCATCATGATAAAGAGCTGAACTGTGTGTGAGAGTCCAGATGAAGGACGGGTGGCCACAGAGCCAAGTGGCACGTCCCTTGCTTGTGTGTAGGGTGTACCCCTGGAAATGTTTTCCTGGAGTCCCCAAGGCTTGGAAATATTAGTGTTTCCTTCACACACTTTGATTTTGGAATTTGATGATAATTTGTCTCCCAACATAAATCCACAGTCCTTATGGAAACTGTAAAAGAAGTATGTGTGCTGGGGTGAGAGAGACCTGACTTCAGTCATTGCCCAAAAAGGAGGAGAATGCTCTCCTACACCTTAGACGCCCTTTCACACGTCCCTTTTCAATGGAAAAAGAAATCCAGAGGCCTTCTGGGTTATATGTGTCTCTGTAGCTTAGATGCATGCTGAAGGCAGTGATGTCTTAGTGATTTTAGAAGAAACAGAAATCTACTTTGCCTAGCTCCAGAGCCCTGAAAGTCCAGGATCAAGCAGGTCGGGTGTCTGGTGAGACCCTGCTCTGCATTCTTAGATGAACTTGGTGCTTCTGTCCCTGGAAAGCAAGAACTCTGTGTCCTTACAGGGAGAAAGAACAGAAAAGCAGGAGAGAAAACCTGCTCTGGAACTTCTTTCATCAGGGCATCGATTCAGTGCCAAGGACAGCGTCACGTCCTGAAAGGTCTCGCCTCTTAATGCCACCACAGGGAGGTTGAATTCTGGGGATATCAGACCAGAGCAAGGGAAACCACTTATTTATTTTTGTTCCAAATTCTTAGGCTTGAGGATCTAACAGAGTACTTAGTTGAATTATCAATGGTATTTGTTAAATTATTTATATAGCCAGAAAAAAATGAGCAACTGTGTCTTTTTGATTGTCTAAGACAGAGCAATGCCTTAACTCCTTACGTCACCCTCCTGACTCTATTTCCCCTTTCCTTGTGCTTACACCTAACTAAAATCCCCACATTAGTCTTTGCATCTCCATTATTTAGAAATTCATTTCTTTATTTAAGCACTGCCTACTTCCCGGTGTTCTCTGATTAAAGACAATAGTTACTGGGCTAGTGATCTTTGAAATACCTGTCATCCGATTACTGACGCATTGCAGATTCTTCGTGATGTAGTAAGGTCCTTGAAAGTGAAGGATGCTTATTAATACTCAGTAATGAGCCAGGCATAGCCTACCTCAGACTGACTTGCTTTATAAGTTTTACTCCATTTCTCGATGGAAGAGGTCTTTTCCTGACCTTGATTACTGCTTATTCCTTCTCTTTGGATTTAGTATTCCAGGGGAAGTCATCGCCTCACCTTCTGCTGCCTCCTGGGCTGGTTTGGGGTTGAGTGATGAGATCCGGTGTGTGACATTTCTCCCCAGTGCACTCTGGCTTTCTCCCTCGCCTCAGGCTCAGACCTATCCCTGGGGTCTGCTGGTTGTCCTCCCCGTCCCTTGGAGCTTTCTCGCATGACCCTGAAGGTCTCAACCTTTCACGCTCTCTGTGGGTAAAATGAGAAAGTTTTCACCCATGTTTACAAGGTGTGACAGTCCCGGGGGAAAGTGGCGGACATGTGATACTCATTCCGATTGTCATTTTGACCACAGGTACAGGACCACCCTCAGCTCCTTCCCTGAAGGAAGAGGCCCTTTTCAGTAACTATGGAAATGGCATGAGCTCTACGCTAAGAAACTTTAGGAGTGCTGTGGCAAAAGCTGCAAATCAGACACATTGTTCCCCTCTTTCTCCTCCGTGTCTCGATGGCACTAGTCGGCTCAAGTCGCACGCTAACAGCAGGCACTGATGAAATGATTACCAACCCCAGATTCTCCCCGTGGCTCACAGTCTGGTAAATATTTAACTTTAATCTCTTTCCAGTGGCTCGCACTTGCCAGAGTAGCTTCAGAACGACCACTGCGCATGTGAGGGCACGTCAGTGTGCATTGGAGCCCCTCGGCCAGGAGGACGAATACCATGGGCACCGAGGAGGACACTGCCGGGGGCTTCAGGGGTCTCAGGGACTCTGAGCAACTTCAGTCTGGAGTTGCTTTTATGGGATCAGGACCAGGGACCAGGGCTGGACTGTCCAGTCACAGGAGAGGTAAGGGGAGAGGTGTGTAGTCGGTGCTGACAGCCTGCTCCACTGATATCCACCTTTTCTGATGTGTGGTATTCCGGGTAAAGCAATTGTCCTTTTAGTTCAAGCAATAAATTTTCAGGTTTGTCTGTTTAAAGGGCAGGTGGTTGGGACTGCTATTTTTTGCCTGTGGCAAACCCGCAATGTAAACCAATGTGGTCTGGGCGGGAAGAAATAATCAAATGCAAAGCGGAGGCTCAGGTCCCTGAAGGCCAGAGGTACACGATGAAGTGAGCCGTAGAATGGCCATGGGCAGGTGTCTGCAGGAGCAGCAGGCCCAGGGTCAGGGCTAGGTCCCCAGCCTGCAGACCGCTCTCTTATGCCTAGGCTACCCTGATTCATTCCGAGGTGGAGTCCAGAGCTCCCAGTGCCCTTACCAGCATCCTGTTAAGCAGCTTCATTTTAAAGACAGGAGGACTTGGGCTGAGCAATGCCCATTTACTTGAATGCCAGCCTCACGTTCTCAAATGCTTCGTCTGCTGGGTCAGATCCAGCAGGTTTGACCAACAGGAGGCTTAAAAGCAGTGGACAAGGTCCATAATTATTTTCTTCTGTGTTTTTTTGTGGATATCTGCTCCCTCTGAATGGATTTGATCCTGTGAATAATTTGTGAGCAATATTTTTTGAATGCTTTCACTGTGCTCTTTGTGTTCGCTTTTCAGTGCATACGACTTCCTCCCTGAAAGCCCAAGAGCTGCATCTACTATGTGTTTCAGCAGAAGAGAAAGAAAAGAAAAAACATTAGCCTCTCTAACACCCTCATGAGAGTTTTTCAAAGACACAACAAAATAGTAGTCTTCCAGCTCACATTTCAGAGAAACTAATACACCAAATTTTTATATTCTCTTTTTTTATCCTTTTATTGGTACATTTTAGGTATACAATATAATGACATTCATCATTGGAAATTTGCACCTTTACATAGTCTCTCTTGGTTCTTATTTTTCCCCCTTCCCCTGCCCTCCCTTCAACCCCTCCATCCCTCCCTATTTACAAAGACTTTGTTACCATTTTTCCATTTTCTCATATTAATCCCATTCCCTTCTATCTTTTCCCCTACCCCTCCCACTTCCCATTCCCCTTTGCCCCTTTTCTTCCTATTTCACATTATCTATTGTACCTTTTAGTCCTTATTTAGACTTTCAGTTTCTCACACCAGAGAAACTATTCGGTATTTACACATGTGTGTCCTATTTATTTCACTTAAGAGTATCGCCTCAATGTGCATCCATTTAGCTATAAATGTCTCTAGTTTCTCATATTCCCACCATCCAGCCTTTTAATATAGTAAGAGCCGGAGACAGTGGGCTTGGTTATGGGATTTTAGTGCTTGACATTCTGAGTATGCAAGAAGAGCAAAGTGGAAATACATCAGCTGGGTGGATATGGGGTGGCAGCAGCAGATGGGCAGCTATGTGCTCCTCTTCCCTCCTTTAGAATAAAATCTTAGAGAGAGGAAGAACAAGGAATTCAAAGGAGTGCTGAGAGTGAAGAGGGATTTTGCCCTTTCTCTCTGTTTAGGGTTCTGGAAGGGGATTTCCTTATAAATTGTCTAACCCACTTGAAACCTGGCACCACCGTGTGGGTGAGTAGAGGGAAAGCCTAGGTGTGGCCCACTTTTATTTCCTATGAAGAGCACACCACAAAGTCTACTTCCCTGTGTCCTGTAATTTGCTCTTTAAATTATTTATATTTTGGGTTTCTCATGTAAGAGAAATCATGTGATACTTATCCTGTATCTGCTTTATTTCACTTAGCATTATGGTCTCAAGGTGCATCCATTTGCCTACAAATAATTTAAGTTTATCCTTCTTTATGGCAGAGTAAGATTCCATAGTGGATAGAGGTCACATGTTCTTTATCCATGCGTCTGTTGATGGACATGTAATTCAATTTCAAGATTGAGCTATTATGAATTGTGCTGCTATAAACATTGGTGTGTATGCATCACTGTAATATGATATCTGTAACTCCTTCAGAAAGACACCTAAAGGGGGAATCACTGGGTCAAATGGAATTTCTAGGTTTTGTTTCTTTGAGGGTTCTCCACACTGATTTCCATAGTGGGTGTACTAGTTTACATTCCCACCAACAATGCAGGAAGGTCCCCCAACCTCAGCAACATGGCCAGTGTTTGTTGTTTCCTGAGATCCTGATGATGTCCATTCTTTGCGGGATAAGGGGACAATGAGAAAAGGATGATGTGATATATATATGTACCAATTCCACATGATGAATGTATTCACTATGTATTGTAAACTATTAATAAAAATAAATAAAAACATGATGAAAAATAGGAACATACAGTGTGCCCTTGAGACAGGTGTGGAGGTGACGAGAGATTTTGTCAGGAGGGCGTCCTATGGGTGAAGGCCTCATGGGAGTTGGAACTGGCCCTTGGTGGCGTCTTCACTGGGAGAAAGTCCAGCTCGGGAGCAGACAAGAGGAAGCCAGACCATGAGTGTCACCAGCTGCAGCAGGAGTACCAACAGCACACTCCAGTGAGAGCAGTCCACTCCTGTGGGCATCAGCTCTGTGCCAGTGGTCACAACCCCTGAAATATTAAGAAATTCCCCAAAGAGACTGATCATTTACTGAAAGAAAAGGCTTACTTTTTGTTTTGATTTGTTTTACATCAATGACCAGCAAATGTTTTTCTGCAAAGAGCTAGTAGCAAATGTTTTAAGTTTAATGAACTGAATGCACTCTAACATTTCAGTTCTGTTCTTCTATATTGTTGGTGGGAATGTGAATTAGTACAGCTACTATGGGAATCAGATGGAGATACCTCAAAAACCTAAAACTAGAAATTTCATTTGAACCAGCTATTCCCCTTCTAGGTATCTTCCCAAAAGAGTTAAATTCATCATATTACAGTGACCCGTGCACACCCGTATTTATACCAGCACAACTCATAATAGCTAAATTTCAGAAGCAGCCTATGTGGCCACCAACAGATGAATGGATAAAGAAGTGATGTTTACACACAAACAGTTCTACTGTGCCATAAAGAAGAATAAGCTTGAGTCATTTGGAGGAAAGTGGATACCATAGGGTTAAGTGAAATTAATGGTTTCTCTTATATGAGAAACCAAAAATATAAATAAAGAGCAAAATAAAAGAAATTAGGAAGTTGGGAGATGGATCTTTTCCAAAGGAAAGGGATCAAGAGATGCAGGGAGAGGGAGGGAGGAGGACAAAGAGGATGAAAAAGGAATTGAGATGTGTTAGGTATGTGTAGCAGTTCCCCCAAGAAACGTAATCATGTAATACAAATATGTAGTAATAAAAAACTGAAAATAAACCTATTCTCATAAAAGTCGCATGGCCATTAACCCCGTTGCAATCCTCCCCTCGCTTTGAACACACTTATCCCATTGCTCTTGCCACCTTCTGAAGCAGCCTAAAGCCTTCTTTCCTGAGGGTCTTTATGACCTGTGTTCAAATACAGGACGTTGGTGCCCTGCTCCATCTAACAGGAAGGGAGCCTTGAAGAACATCACAGTGCATCCTCACCCACTGTATTTGCCAGATCTGGCACTCTAGGACTTCAACCTCTTTCTTAAAGGCAAAATGACCATGAAAGGTAAACATTTTTAATCCAACCAGGGCAACGAGGCAGCCACAATAGCTCAACCGAAGACTCTGAGGAAAGGACTCCCAGAACCGCTTCCGGAAAGTGGCAGGGGTTCTGGGATAAGTATGTTGGAAGTGAGGGGGAGGATTTTGAAAGACATTAATGGCAATATGTCTTTTACTATAATAAATTTTTAAAAATTTTAATATTCACTATATTTTTCAATTACTCCTAAAGTATGTAATTGAATGAATATGCCTATGCCCTAAGAAAACTTTGTTTTCACAAACAGGGTGAACTTTCAGGTCCTGTTTACTAATTTGAGTTTTACATCATTGAATCAGACTACATTTTCAGGACTTCACTAAAGATAATGCTTTTCCTACGGTAGAAGGGTAATCGCTTTGGAGAAAGATGACAAAGTAGAGATAACTGAATGTTCTTTACATATCTCAAAGAAATCTGAATAAAGTTGTGGTTCCTTTCACATTGAAAAAGGGAAGCAGTGTTAGCGTAAAGAGGAATGATGCGGTGTTTTCATTTCCCAAAGCTGTGGTCATGTGAGTGTGGGGCAGTGAGGTCAGGGACAGTCAGACTGGCCAGTGGATGGAAAGGAAAGAGGACCTGACAACATAGGGCAGAGTTTGGGGTCTCTTGCTCTTCTGGATCTCCCGCCATCTTTGCTAGGAGTGCTGAAAATGAAGGGAATCTTGGCAAAGGCAATCATTATGAATAATAGCCATAATTACGAGAATGATGATGATGATGAAATTGTTACAACCACACTGTCAGCTAGCATGAGTTAGGCTGTTCTGTAGTAGCAGACAACTCTGAAATCTCAATGGTCTAGAGTGGAAGTGGTTTCTTTCTCCTCCCTCTCCCAGGGCTCTATGAGTCAGGGACAGTTTCTCCTCCACACGACACAGCTGTCCCTCCTGGACCCAGGGATCCAGTGGGTCCTGGTCTGGAGCAGCATTGGTTTCAGGGCTGCAGAGAGAGAGGTAAAGTATCCAGCAGCTTTAAGAGTTCCCGAAGAACTGACACCTCTCACTCCTGCCTGCGTACCATGGGCCCAAATCAGTCACAGGAGTAAGGATGATTTCCATGGGTCAAAGAAGCACAGTCTTTCCCCAAGAAGAAGGGATTTTTAATGAAATGCACCTCAACTACTATTTCAAGGTGAGGATATAAGGGGCATTGTGCTAAACACAATCTAGTTTTATACTTATTCAGAAGCCATGCGAGATAGGTATTACCAACATTTTACCAGTGGGAAAATTGAGGATCATGGAAATTAGGTAGTAACTTTCATCCAAGTAGTAGGTGGTAGAGATTCAAATCCTTGTAGGCCTGGTTCCACAACTCATACTCCTAAGTACTGCATTATAATTCTCGGATCATTTTATGATGTGGTTTCTAGACTAGGGGTTGCACATCATGTGTTTGGGGACCAGGCAGGTAATAGAAATGCATGAAACTCATTGGATATAATATAATTCAGGCTGTAAGACTGCAGCAGGTTGGAGAGCTCATGCTCTTTCAAAAGGGGGCAATTGTAATTCATCTTAAAATGATGATTGCCATGCAGAAATATGGCCAATTGACTCATTAATGTCAGGTCTCCAGAATATAAAAAAAACCTTCTGAACTCTAGATTTTTGTGTATGATCTCCTGACTTCAAAAACGTTATAGGCAATTCAAGACTTAAAGAAAAATATAGGCTACATAAAATAAGCCTATTATAGGTTAAACATGCCCTCACAAACCAATGGTTTGCAGTGCCTTAACTAGGTCTCTAGGTGAACTTACCTAGCTGGTTGGGGAAGCAGTAATCTGCAAAGAACGTACTCTGATTCTTAGTCACAAAGTGGCCATGCAGTGTGTGACCAGCCCTAATCAGGAGAGCACTTGTAGCCAGCCTGAGTGACTAAGACAAAATGATTGTCACTGCAGAGCATATGTGTGTTGGGGCATGGTTGTATGCACACAGTTTGATTTTGAACTCATTCAAATGTTTAATCAGCCATGGAGCAATTTTTGTTAGGAAGCTGCTTTGACGTCACATGTACCGAGGCCCTCTCTCTGCCCATGTGGGGCTGTCACCCCTCGCTGGTGGCCTTCTGAAGGACCGGTGGCCTGCAGTTCAGCTTGTGCCCCACCACCAGGCTAAGCAGCCCCATGGTGGGACGTGTGTTAATTACTAGGGGACAGATGGAAGGGCCACTTCCGGTGTCAGCTAGAGCCGGCATCTGGACTTCCGGTGTATACAGTCAGCCCAGGACTGGCCGGAAGCTGGCTGGGCGTGGCTTCTTCTGGAAACCAACAGCGGGTGCTTCTGAAGGAACTAGCAGAACCGTTTTCTTGAGCAAACATCTGTTACACAGGGAATTTTCAAATATTTTAAGTGTTTTTCTACTTCCAAAATACACCTAAACTTTCAATCTGGAAAATCATCAAACAGAGCATGGAAATAGCTCCCTGTCCCCAGACCTTCTTCCTTAAGAAGCATTCAAAGCAAAGATTTACGACTCATAAACATAAGCTATAGTTTCCTACTGCTTTTCTTTACTTGATTGCTTTTCCCAGTTACTGCCTCGCCAATTCCTGCCACTGAAGTGAGCAGGGCCTGGAGGTGAATGACTGTAATTCCAGCTACGTAGGAAGCCGAGAGGGAGAATCTCAAGTTTAAGGAGATCCTGGACTACATAGCAAGACCTAGTCTGGAAAAAACAAAAGTGCTGGAGTGTAACTCAGTGTCTTGAGGCCCTGGGTTCAATCCCCAGTACTGTGAAAACCAAACAAACAAATCTAAAGCCTCACAAAATGTTTTAATCCCTCTGAAAACATTTCCTCTGTGGTTTTCTGAAGATGCTATAATCTGCTTCTTTTATTTGTGCACATGTGCATATGGTGTTTATAGAATAGTAAACTCTAGAGGGTAGCTCATCCCTCCTCTGGAAATCACTGGGCTATGTGCAGTATCTGTACAATGTCTGCCTACCTGAACTGGGCGTCTGGCTGGATCTACAAGTCAGCTGCTCAGTCCTTGGTCTGGAGAAAGTCGCCCCACTGTGGGACCCGACAGTCCCACTCAGAGAGACACTGCGGAGAAGAGGAGTGTGTCTGTCTGCGAACCCTTCGCAGGCTCCCAGCTGCGTGGCCAGAGGGCAGTTAGGAAAGCGAGGTCCGCCACTGGCCCTGTGGCTCTGTGAGGACCTTCACTGTGCTCACTCACACCCACGCCCATCTCACTTGCAGACTTTGCCCTGATCTTGCCTTTCTCCATGCTGCATGCATGTCTGAGTTTCATAAAGTCAGTGGGAGAGATGGGCAATATGAGTTGCCCACTTGTGCCCTTCCTCTGATTCTGTCACCCAGGTGCAAGAGTCCCCCTTCCTGGCAGGTCCTGTTGCTGGATGTGCGATGTGCCTGTTCCTCTTCCCCCTATTGGCTCCATCTTTGTTCTGACTTGGTCCTTACCTGGTTTCCTGTGATGATGAAATGACCACGCACTTTGAAGTCACATAAACTTGACTTTGGACTTCAGTGTCACCACTTATCAGTCTTATAAGCTCGGCCGCTGATATTCTCATTTAATTACATGTAGAACAAGACAAATAATACTTGTTTTCCCCAGATGATCACAAACAAAACATGAAATCATAATGTAAACAGCACAGGGTGAGCAGGTGGTGAGCAGCAGCTGTTCTTCATGTTCTACCTGGGATGGATTCAATACTGAACTCTGATGGGCACTGAGGTCTTAGTTTATATGTTTGTGAAGGTGGGGCTGAGGTTTCAATTGGGTGGCTCTGGTATCCCCCAGAGAGTGGTGGAGCACTCTTCTAGGTGTCCAGGTGAGTCAGAAGCATAGCCTAGAGTGCATATCTGGCCCCACCCCTTCCTCTTGGCACTGCTGTCCTTCCCAGCCATCATGGCCACGTGAATAAGCAGCTTTGTCCTCACACCCTTATGCCGTGACTGCTGTGCCTGGCAGCCGGCAGACCAAGCCCTGAAAGCTTGAGTTTTTATTTTCTCTTTCCTGCCAAGAGAATCTAAGGTCCAGGAAGCCCAGGGCCTTGACGTTTTTGCAGCTCTGAATTCGGGTAAGTAATAGCTGCCTAACAAACTTCGGTCCCACAAATGAATGACTGCATGAATGTGTTCCTCTGTTGTCTCTGTTTTAAAGTTTCTCTACGTTGCCACTGTTACCCATCCCTCTTATCCAGCCACCTTGCTATCCATCTACCATGGGGCGCTTGGTGGAATGTGGAATTTAAGGCCCAGTTGTCAGCACGATTAGAGAAATAGAGACCATTATGTAGTAAGTACCAGGGCACGTCACTTGGTATGGACTGATGTCCTCATGCCTCTCCGAGGTCTCTTTTTTCTTAGTCACTTCCCTCCATGACCACCAGAAAGTAGGCTCTCACTTAAGGCTTGCAAGGTCCAAAGGGCTTTAGTCTGGATAATCAAAGGCCTCCTAGTCATGGAGAGATACTGCCCCAAGAATGAGGTGCCCTGGCACCTTTCCTCTGCAGTCAACTGAAGACCAGGGATTCTTCTGAGCCCATGAAAAGTTCATCCAGAAAAGGCAAAGACCACCATTTGGATATGCCCAAAGATCTGGTCCTGACCTGGCAAATCACATGGTTGGCACCTGGTGAGATGGCCATGGCACAGTGACATTAACCTAGGTACGCACTTCATACAGCTGTGGACAGAGGAACCAGTGTCCTGGTTATGAGACCTGTCCATGCTCTTGCTTGGTTTCTGTCCCCTCCCCTTTTTGTGACTACTTAATGTCTCCATTTTTGTGGGTGGCAAATAACACTTGTTTTGCAATCCTGTCACTTGCTTGGTTTTGAAAGCATCATCGTGTTAAAATCAGGTGGCAGCTCTTACTAGTTCATACCATAACTTTCCCATAAGTTCTAAGGTTTATGAAGTGGAGAATAAATCCCATGGAACCAGAAAGTTTTAGACTCTTGGCTTATGTGTAAAGATAAGGTGTTCTACTTTTAGGAGAACTGTGAGTGGCCTAAGCCTTTTGATCAGAACATCTGTGGGTGCCAGGGGCCAGCACAGCATAGCATTACCACAAAGGCATTGTGTAGTTGGTGTATGAGGACTGAGGTCTTTCCAACTTGTCTGATAACTGCCCTGTCCTGGAACTAGTTCAAGATTAATCTGACTCCCTCTTTCTGCATCGAGTCATTGTCTTACAGCTTTTATAAATAAATTAAGATCACAGCGAAGACCCCATAAGGTCTTTTGGATAATACTTTCTGTCCTGTACCCCAGAGACAGAATAATAAGAAGGAAGAGCCCAGGGACATAAAGCAGGATCGTGTTTCCCCTTCTGTGTGAACTTGCGTAAGTTACTTCACCTCTCTAGGCTTCTGTTTCTTTATTTGCAAAGTGAAAGGCTCGGGCTGGACCTCCTAGGC
The DNA here is from genome assembly GCF_000247695.1 of Heterocephalus glaber. Next base: position 17,905,304 of record NW_004624766.1, read on the forward strand.
ATTCTCGAAGGTTCCCCGCTCTGTGAGTCCATTGCTTCAGTCCTCATCCTTATGTCCCCTGGGGCTCCTGAGAACTGTGGTGGGGACCCCCTTGCCTTCCAGGTGTGTCCTTCCATGCTGAGTCAAATCATGTAGCTGTCGCTGCTTCATTCCTTCCACAACTTTATTTTGGGCTGTAGAGTTTGCTGCCAATTTTTCTCCCCTTTCTCCCTGACCTAAGTAGTAGAAGCGTTTCTATGACAACGGAGTAATTCTCCTGGATGACCACATTCAATTTGCTTAAGTAGACGTTAGGGCTGCAACATGTTTCATTAGCTTTGTGGCCCTTGGGAGGAACCGCTGAAGCACCAAGCAGACCAGAGCTTCAGGTTAAGCCCATGGAAACCCGGATCTGCGGGCTGGGTACAGATGACATTTTCCTTACAGGGCTTGTGTCTTCGTTTCTTGGACTTGGTAAGCACCAAAAGTAATTACCAAGGGAAATTTTAAGAAGATATACTACTTTAGCTAACAAAAAGAGAAATGGAATAAAAACTTTAAACACAGAGCTGGATACCATAAATCAGAAAGTAAATAGCCAAGATATTAAAAAATATGTTTTGCATCTGTTTGTTTATTTTCTTTTTATATGAAAGAGGGAAATAGACCTTTATCTAAATTAAAGCTTAAATTCCCAAAGGCAGCATATTAAGCAGATGGAGATCATATGCAGCTAATGTTCAACAGTGAAGAAGTAGAACAAATTTGGTCATGGGGTAAAGTGCTGATTCTGATTAATATTTGTGACAGTCATAAAAATGAAAATTAATATTTATGATAAAGCATAGCAGGGAACATGTTTCGAATGTGTTCTATGTGTCAGACTTACAATGATAGATGAGGATGCATATTTCCAACTTCACAGGTAGGAGAAGGTAGATTTAGAGAGGTCAGTTATTTATTCAGGCAGGGTGAGTAGTAAACTTGGAATTGTCTCACTTTCTGCTCTTGCACTTAACCCTCTACTACATGGTGCTACTGCCCAGCCCCTGGAGGAGGATGTAGGTAGGAACTGAGAGTTTCATAATCTGCATAATCTTCACCCCTGCCCAGACTTCTAGAGTTGTCACACTTACGGGGAACCCAGGCAGGCAACTGCTTAGGATTTTGAAAGAGCAAAATGAAAATTAGATACTAAGAAACAGGAGGTAGCTCTTTTCCAAAAGGAAAGGGCCCAAGAGAGAAGGAGAGGGAGGGAAAGAAGGGAAGGGGATAAAAAGGTATAAAGACGTGCTGTGCCTATGTTCCAGCTCCCCATGAGGAATGTAACCATGCACTGCAAATATGTGCTAATAAAAAATAAAAGCACTGGAACTAGAAACACACACACACTCACACACTCCCCTCTATCCAGTGCAAGGATTGTGCTTAGGCACTGAGAAGATTTTGAAGATGCACTCCGCATTTTTTCCAACTCCACCTGTAGGGTCGGTATTCACAGTGAACATTGCGTATGGGAGAGGAAATCGGAGCACCTGTTCAGAGCGGCTTTTGTAAGATGGCGATCAGGCGATCAGGATCAGGCGGGGTGATGGCGACCTCACCGCTCGCTCATTTCTGGGGTGGCTGACGTTATGGGGAGAGCCCAGAGCCTCGGATGAAGTCGGGAGCTGCGTGCACTGCTGCACCACTTCCTGGCAGCAACGACTTGGAGAATGATTAAACTCCCTGTTTCGCTGTTGCTTCCGGATCAACAGGGAATGATTTCTTGCAAACCAGCAAAGCAGACTCCGGTGGGCTGGTGGGGCAGAGGAGCCTGAAGTCTGCCCGCAGAGGCTAGCGATGCTGTGCCTGGAGAGGCCGCAGGGGAGCGAGGGAAGCGCAGGCGTCCGAGGAGCATGTGGACGTGGTGGTGGTCTTCCAGCTGCATCCACACCTCCCTGTTCCGCGGGCAGCTTGAAGACTGGCTGGGTCCTGAGCAGCGTAAGCCGGTCAGCATTCTTTCGTCCCCCTGGGCACATAGTTGGGTCCTAAGCAACCCACTCGACCTGACCAGACAGTGAAGGCCAGAGGCCTGACCTATCTACGGGCAGAGGACAGGACCTCACCCTCCTGAGCGAAGATGCAGAAGTCTGGGTCTTCCTCAACCGCAAGGGACACTGGCTGAAGACATCACTGTCACATGGAGGAGGAAAAAGACAAGGGAATTTCAAGCAAGTAGAACCAGGGCCCCGATCAACCGTTCCTCAACCCCATCACACAGTCTGACAGCTAAATGGGACGTTTCCCTTCGTTATTGAAGTCAGTTGGTTTAGATTTTGGGTTTGCTATTGTTTGCACGGGAAAGCACGCTCAGCACCATCACCCACTTACAATTCCTTAGTGTCTGAGGGCAAAGACGACTGTGCTGAGGGTGCACCTGTCCTCTGAGCTCTGTCTGCTGAAGTGTCCACCACACCACTCTCCCTCCACGATCCCCCCACCCGCATCAAACTGCAGGCAGTGCCGGGTACCAGGCCACGATGGATGTGCAATTACAAGTTAAATAAAACCTTGCCACTCTCCGGCACACTGGGCCCAAGCTGCCTTGTCTTAAGTCCCTCCACAGTACATTCGCACAAAAGAAAGGGGATAGGCTTTTTCCTTTTCCCACTCTGCCTCTTCATCTCATGCTCTGCTCTCCTTTAGCACAAGGGTTGGCAAATTACACCCTGTTGGCTGCATACGACCTTCTGCCTTTTTTCTACAAATAACCTTGTGTTGGAACATGGTGTTGTGTTTGTTTTTGCCCTGCCTTGTGAAGGCAGGGTTGAGCAGTTACGGCAGCAACACTATGGTGACAATGAGGGGGGCACCTTCTGTGCCAGCCTTTCGCTCTGGGCTGTTGGCCGTCCCGGTCGGGCAGTGGGAGTAGAAGACCGCAGCGAGGTCGCTACCACTCGTCTAGGTGCTTGCAACAAGAAGATGCGTGTGTTTTTCTAGTTTGTTGATAGAATGAGTCACTTGGCCACAATAGATGCAAGGGCTGGAAGATACGTTCCCAACCTGAGAAGACTCTTCCTGCAGCATTTCCACACCATGACCCGGGGGACACACATGTTGGTAGGAAATTGCCCATTTCTGCCACAAAACATCAGATCAGGAGTTGGAAAGAAATCATAGCGGTGATAATTGACTAATTCTTATTCATCAAGTGTGTCTAATGTTTTAGACAATTTACTGAGTTCTTAAAAGGGGAGATGACTGAGACTCAGTCAAATAAGCGATGCCCCCACGTATGGACTTGCTTCACGCTTATTTTCTGAAATTCAAGTTTAAGGCAAGCATCTAAGGCGACTGTGGAGGGGCTGAGAGTCGGAAAGGCAGAGGGGTCTGGTTCTTGATTCCCTGCCGTCCTCCTTGTCAGCTGTTGGCAGTTGCCAGGCGGTGGGGTTGGAGAGGAAGCTTGTTCAGCTTAAGGAGCCCGGAGTGCAGACTGTGAGAACCGGCATTTGTTGGAATGGGGAGACAAGCCCTGCGGCCTGGGCCATGGGACTCACCAAAGAACATGCTGGCACTGCCCATCTGCCTGGTAATCGCAGCTGAGTGCTGTTCGCACTACTCCCTACTCCACTTCTTTGACACAATTAATTCAATTAAGTGCTTAGTAGTGGGCTATGAAGAGGAATAAAGCACTGCATTTGCCCTGGAGGGGCATATGACTTAGTAGAGGCTATAAACACAAAAACGGTCTCCATGACGTGGCTTTTCTCTTGAGCACCTCTTGCCCAGGTGCCTGGGCCTGTGCGAGGGAGCAGTTTAGCTGTTCACAAGGATGTCCTAGACGTGCCGATACCTGAGCTATCCTTGACAGATACAGAGGAGTAGATGAAGGGAAGAGAATGAGTGAGGCTTGTGCTGCCCCGGGTGATGGAGTGTCACGAAGAGGCCATGAGGTCTCAAGGGGAGCAGGAAGGAGGAGGAAGGATGGTTTCTGAAATTGCTAGAAAATGCAATATAGGGGACAAAATAGGAGCACCTGAAGCCTAAGCCATGAGCAAGGACTAGAGGACAGCGGTCCAAGCTGAGGAGCTTGGTTTCCTTCCTTTCCAGGATGGGGAGGTGTGGAACCATTTTATCTCCCACATGACCTTTATTTGGCAAATGGACCAAGTTAGGGCACTCAGAATAAAGGCTGCTGCTTTGTTGTGAAAACCATAGCATGGGGAGATCCAGATTGCAGAAGATCCCACCTATTCCACTAACCCCATATGCCACGGTCAAAAGCAGAATTCCCAGCAATCCCTGGTCCCTGCCAGCATCCTCAGCTTGGACACCACTCAGCCAGAAGGGGAATTGCTCCAAGGAATTTATTGTTCTTGAGATTATGAAAGGTAGGTTTTTATGTTAAGCCTCTGGCTTCTGTTTCTCTATTAAGCATTTTAATTTTTAGTTCCAAATACATTCCTGCCCAGTGCCGTGAGCCCTATTTTACCCATGAAGAATTAAAAGGCAACATTTTCTCTGTGATAGGGGGTGAGCACCCACCCTGGATCTCCGGATAATGCACTGCTTTTCCTCTTCTCTGTTTACCTTTAAAAATAATTTTGCTTTTGGTCCCTCCTCGCTGGATAATGAAAGGCACTTGGGCTTTCAGAGGAGAGGAACGTCTCTCCATTTTCAACAACTTCCCTTGTTTGTGGCAATGCGTTTCCTGCATCTCACTCCTTCTCACCACCCTTTCCATTCTCAACTGCCATTGTCATTTACTTAGGCAATAAATAATGAATCAAAGGCAAAACAAAACAGCCTGCCATGGCTGCTGACAGTGATATGTCTGTGGAGAAATTTTTCAGAAACCTTGGAGATGGGACTCTGGTGGTTTCTAAGCCCACAAGCGTTGGCTGAGCTGGGAACAATGGCTCTTCTGCCTGCCTCCAGAGGACAAGATGAGGCATGGGCCTTGTGTTTTCTTTCCCTTCCAAGCTTCAAACTTGAGCAAACAATCTTTACTTAACCCACACGGAAAACTTGCAAACACAAACATATTCTGCCTCTCCTATTAGGGCCTGGATGAAAAGCAAACTTCAAATTAGTTACTGTTCATGTCGTTAGGTGGTTTCCTACCAACTGAGAGTGAGTGGGTGGGGAGCTGACTGCAGAGGGCCTTTTGCTGTCCCGCCAGCTGCAGAAGCAAGGCCAAGATCACTCTGATCGCAGGCGAGAGGAAAAGAAAAGAAAAGAATGAAAGAAGAAAAGAGGAGAAGAAGAAAGAAGCCATCTGGGTAGCACAGGACCTCACCTCTGCTGGATACCAGAGCCCGTTCCACCTGGCCCTTCTGTGTGGCATGTGAGGAATGAACGAGGCCGGGCAGAGGCGAGCCCTCCGGACCTTGGGCTCCACAAGGAGTTAGGCAGCAGCACTGTATGGGATGCCTGGCGCTGCCTCAGAGTTTTATTGCTGGGCCAATTGAAAACCAGAGCTGAGCTTCCTCCCCAGTCCCCCCAGAAGAACATCTGTGTTTCCGGCCATGAGGTTGCTTTGTCATCGCTGTTGGGAGACGTGACCTCTCGGCCCGTGGAGGGGAAAGCCTGCAGACATGATGTGAGAAATGAACCGCTGGGGGACTGAAAGGCCTTGCAGTTGGAGCCTGGCCACTTCGCCAGCATCCCTGCATTCACGCTCGAGGAGAGTTCCACCTAACACTGCCCTGGTCACTAAGAAAAACGAGAGTATCGATGCTGGGGACAGTTTGAGAAGTGGGCTGGAGGGCACGTGCTAGAAGCAGCCTTTGGTTTAGTGCAATATTAGCATACAGGTCACTGAGATCTGACCCCCGAAAGACTCTACCAAATTGCCACACTCACTCTGAGTATCACTAAGCCATCAGTCTGCTAAAGGTTTTAAATACGGACGTGGAGATGCTTATGGACAGACACCACATGGATGCGTGACCTGTTACACAAACTTGCTGAAATACTAGGAAACGTCCATTTACGTTTTAAAATTAATTTTAGATATACGTGACGATCACGTCCTTCCTAGGGAACTTGCACCTGTGCATGGCATATTTTGATGCTCCCTTTTCCCCCATCCCCTCCCATCTCTTCAATCTCTCTTCCCCTCCTCATGTACAAAAGCTTTGCTTCCATTTTTCCTTCTACTCTCCTTTTTTCCTTTTCATTTATATTTGTGAGTGTGCATGTGTGTGACTGCATTTCTCTTAGGGAGAAGGTTCATCACTTTCCCTGGGGCTCAAAGGGCCTTTGGGGGTCGTAAATACTAAGAACCAGTAAGAGAAATACCCGGCCTGGTGTTTTGCTCTGGTCAGATGCTGGTGTGTATGCGCTCCTCCTGTGGTGCTTGTCCACATGCAGACCCTGAGCCCCCTCTTCCTGGGCTCGTTTAGTAAGTTTTGGAGCAGAGCCCGGGTTTCTGCCTTTTAGCAACTGCAAAGATCATGAGCCCTGTGCATGAGCCGGAAATCACGCTTCGGATGCTCAGTGAACTGGAATGACCTGAGGAACTGTGATGACCAGAGGCGGAGTCTTGGTGGAGAGCACACTCATCTCACACACGAGCAGCTGTGCTTCTCTTCCGCTTCACACCTGAGGCGTCCACCTCACATTCCATGGAAACAAAAGTGGAAAAGATAGCTTGGAAATCACTGGTACAATTCATTCAATAGCTTCGTGTCATAGAATAAAAAGCTGAGGCCAAGCAGGTGAAATGCCTATGTTAATATCACATTTGTGGTTAGTGTCCGCGCTGGAACAAGAATCCAAACTCCCTGATTATTTATCCAGGCCTGACATTTCCATTATGCAGATTCTCCGTAAAGCTGCACTTTGGAGTTTAAACACCAAAACTTTTTTTTTTTTTCACGTATTACCTGGGAAGGCAGATGCATAAAGAAGCCTGCCTGCCTAGGAATGTTAAAGCTACAAGGAAATGGGCGACCAGGACGGTGTGGCTGAGCAGGTAGAAGCAACCCAGGTGACTAGAGGCCACGAGAGACTGAGCACACCTTCTCCATCTCACCTGGTGCCAGCCTCGCCCAAGACACTTTGCCTTCCAAGGAGGCTCAAGAAAATAACTGGGGCCACCCTGTCAGTTCTTTGTTTACCTATAAATATGACTCTTCTTTGGTTTGACTTGTATTTGGTAATTAATGGCTTCAAGCTGATTCTTCAGACTTGACTTTAGGATTTCCAGCATGGTATAGGGTTTCAGTTTGGTTTAATAGCAGTGTGTGTGTGTGTGTGTGTGTGTGTGTGTGTGTGTGGCATTTAGCATTCTTTATGGAAGTGTAGAATTGTATTCATTTAGGAAGATGAATGTCAAAACTTGTCAAAGCCCAAAGTAAATTTGGGTGGTGATATCAATTAACCAGGATAACTGGAGTGGTAAATCCTGTCTGAAAATGTTTTCCATCTTCCCTCAAAGTATTTGTTGCTGCTGAATTTTGACTTATGAAAACAGTTTCTTTTCTTTGTTCTCAGTTTCCATCTTAGGTATTGGCTAGTTTTGAGGACAAGGAATTTTAAGGTTGGCTCGCAAAACTATCAGCCTTATTCTGTTTTAAGTCTTCAGAAACTGTGAACATGAAACATGGGAGAAAGTACTATTCATTCATCTGGGTCACAAATAACCTCATAAAAAAACGGAATTGTAGTTTGGTACATACAGTTTTGTACAATGACTATTTCCATGCAGATTCTTGGCCTGAGGACTTACAGAATCCTTATGTGTCCACCTCATCAAAGGAAGATCTATTGTAACCAGCCACCCTTAGGTGCCAAGTACTGTGTATTTATCGTCGTGGAGGTTTCCACATAGAGGTCCTAGCATGGACATGTCCAGCCAACCCTGATGTCAGGTTTCCCCATGGGCTCTTTCTAGTTAGGAAAAGAAAAGCTGAAGCAGCCATGTGTGTGCTGCAAAAGATTTCCCCCAGATGGGATTAACCTGGGTGTATGGATGTGTGAGGTGGATGAGGTTATGGGGAGAGTGGATTTATCTTGGAACAGCCCTAAGAAGTCTCTCCCTTCTGCAGCAGGGCCAGAGGCTGGCTGCCTCTGGTGCATCCGTAATGTCTCTGGCCCTTCTGATGGACTCCAATTCCCCACTCTCTTCTGAACCTCAGTGTTGACCTTGGGCTTCCTTCCCTTGTCCTCAAGTTAGTTTTACTTGGGGAATTCACAGGAGACCAGGAGGAGGGAAGAATCAGATCAGGGTCGGATTCCTTCTCCACCCAGCCCACTGCCTCTCCGTATCCCCTCTTGGCTCTGTCTTACCTCTTTAGCTTGGGGTGATCCCTGATCACTTGCCTGGGGGCAATGCACAGCTTCTCGGTCTACCACACTGCAAATGATTCTTTTACTAAACTTGCCTTCACTTTCCACGCTTCCTGCTGGACCCTGGTGATATAGGTGTGCAACAATGAACTGCTGAAATGAGTGTGGTCATTAGGTGTTTGATCAGAAAAACCTCCTGAGCAGGAGGAAGCATTTTTCTGGGGGCAGTGTAGGCTCCAGAGTTGGTATCAGCATGTGATTTCTTGGGCTGGGCCATCCTGGTTACCCGCTAGAAGTGGATAGAACTTGTTACGGTCTGTCCAGGCCTTGTCTCTTTAGATGATGAATGGGTTTGCTCCAACACCAGTGCTCGGGATGTAAAAACCAGACCCTCAGCAGAAAAGTTCACGCTGTTTTCAGAACAAACCTAGACTACCTTCCACTGGCCTGTTGTGCTTAGCTCCCAATGTTTTGATTCTCCAGTTTCCTTCACCTCTTCGTCTGCCTAACCATCACAATGTACTTTTTATTCTTACCCTTTGCCTAAGGACAGTTTCGATGGTACCCTTATTTTGGCCTGGGTCCCTCTCCAGGATGCAATAATAGCTATTAGTAGTGAATGTTTGTGGCACCATGCTATGGCCAGGCATTTTGATAAAATCTTTGTCTTCATAATATTGTATAAGTAACACTACAATATTTTGATGTAGGTATTATTAATGGTATCCCATTTTACAAATGAAGGAGCCAAGCTCTGAAAGTTAGGTAACTGTAAGGCAGGCAGGTGAATTTGCTTTACCTTCGGGCCCTGCACGCTGTGGCTGTGGGAGGAGAAACCCAGGCCCTGTGTGTCCGACTGGCTGAGCTTTACCTGAGCAGAGACATCCAAAGACGTCTGCAACCACGGTACACTGAGTGTTGTCAGGAATGTGGGAAAGGGGATATTTCCTTTCTTAATTCCCTTAATGCCTACAGATTTAGAGACCTCTGCTTATTCTAGATATGAATACAGCTTTATGGAAACATGAAAAGCATAGGGGCAGGGTTGCTATTTATAGCAAAGCCTGAAATAAATATTGTATATGTACATGAGCAGGGATATTCAGGATTCCCCAGAAAAAGAGAATCAATAAGGTGCATGCGTGCGTGCATGTGTGTGTGTGTGTGCGTGTGTGTGTGTGTGTGCACAGAGATCTATTTTAAGGAATTGGCTATATGATTATGGAGGCTGGCAAGTGCAAAGTGTGCAGAGAAGGTTGGAGACATAAAGAAGAGCTGGTACTGTAGTTCAAGCTCGAAAGTCAGCAGCTGCAGCATCCACTTCGGCATAGGAGAGCTCCATTTTCTGTTCTACTCAAGCCTCTGACTGACTGTATGAGGCCACCCACATTATGCAGGGTGATCCTCTTCTCTTGAACCTCACCAGTTTAAATGTTCATCTCACCCCAAAACACCCTGGCAGGAACATCCGAGAACAATGTATCGGTACCGTGTTTCTGAACATCATGAACAAATCAAACTGAAGCGTAAATTCACCTTCACATGAAGGCAGGAGGCTGAGAAATAACTCAATTGGGAGAAGCTGGGTCTTGGTCTACATATATGTCCCCCCTCTTTACCATGAGGGAGGAAGGCAGAACCAGCTGCAGACGTTCTAATCAAGCAGGTAAGCATGAGATCATGTGCTCAGGAGGAAAGCTCTGTGCTACTGCCCAAAGTCTATGTTTTGGTTGCATGTAACCACATCTCCTCTCATGCCCTAGGGGAATCCAGTGTTCCACAGTGACAGCAGTTGCTGTCTCTCATTGACTGGTGCCTGGGCCTATGCCTGGCAAAGAATAATTTGTTATTGTAAACACTCACTAGATTTTGTCTACATCAAGGATCTTTTTTCTTAAATCATTTGCTTATCCATTTATTTCCTCTTTTACTAATTCATTAAACTCATGTTCATTGAGAGACGGCTACATGCCAATAACTTTCCTAGGTTCTGGAGATGTAGCATTGGATACATTTTGGAGTATATTGCCCTAGAGACAAGATGATAATACACCAATGGTTCTTCAAATGATTGTATTATAAAGGCAATAAATAAATTGAAAAAAGTATGTTAGGAACCATGAGAGAATATAACAAGTAAAACCAGACAGAGAGCTGATTGTCAAACCTATTTCCTTGTATTCCTGGGCACATAACTAGTCCGTGTTTTTATCAGTTGAATGTGGGAATATAATGGAGGTGTAGAAATACAGTGCGAGTAGAAAATTCATGTCATTGCGCAGTCTGACTCACAGAACTCGTCTTTATTAAGGCCTGAAACATAAGAACATGGTGAACCTTGAAGATGTATGTTGGAAAAATGGCTGAGTCACACACAGAAGTGGCCTGGGTCTCTGAATTTCCACTCAGAAGACTACCTACAAAACACCAGCATTTGATTTCTACAAGTGGGAATTAATTTATATTGGGTTTAGACACAGTAATGCTGTTATTTGTTTATCCTGAAGCTAGAATTACTATAACCAGTGTAGAAAATAGTTGTGAAGTTATGATTCTTGAAATGTCATGCCATCTATAACAAATATTTAAAATAGGAGATATTGAGTTATCTGTAACGTGTTAGGCAGCCAGGAAACAAAATTTAGGTGTGTACTGTGAGTTGGAACAGATATTTGCCAATGATAGCTGGGATGCCAGAGATGCGCCTGTTGAGTGTATAGTTTTGGTCCTTGAATGGGATGATCCTGTACCCCAGGCAATATTGGGCAATGTGAGGAATTTTTGTCATTACACGTGTGGGGGGTGTTATCACAGTCACATAACAGATGCTGGACAAGCATAATGATAAACATCTTACAATGCACGGGACTGACCCCAGCAATGTATGTTTGTCTGATCTAAAAATGTCATTGGTACTGGATTTAACAAACTCTGTTTTAAAGGATACAATTAGAAAGACAGATTAATCATATAAATTGGTTTTCATTTCTACCTTTTATAAGGATATTACAAGAACACAAAGAGAATGCAGAAATAAACAGTCTATAGGCAGTAAGGGAATATGGAGAATTTTGGATCTTCTTAAAAGTCCTGCTTCAAGACCCCAAACCATAATACATAAGATCTAAAGAGGCTTTGCCTGGCAATGGCTCATTTAGAGCCTTGGAGTAGGGATTAAGTGAAAGGCATAAATACACATCTTCTATTTATTCAAGAGAGATTGCCTGGGAGCTAGGAGGCAATGACTCAAATCAGGCTTCAGAATTTTATTTGGGAAAGAATTTTGGCTAGAGTTACAGGTTCATGGAAGTGATTAAAATCTAGACTGAAGCCAGTGAAGTAGTCAACCAAGAATTTGCAGGAAAGATATTGTTAAAGAAATTTTTTTCATTAGAAAATTAGTGTTAGCTTACTGAATAGATTTTATGAAGGAATCAAGAAAATGATCTTGTAGAGGTAGAATTTAAATGGAGTCCTCAAAAATAAAAAGGAATAATAAAAAGTTAATGGAGTAGAGTACTGTGTAGTCCCTGGTGCCGGAACTAAATGAGAGCCAGTGTAGTTGAGATACAGCAAATTAAGGGAGCAGGAGAAATGAGGCTGGAAGGGAAGTATGGAACATACAGGGCTTAAAGGTTATGGTGAGAATTTTGATAGCTTGTGTCTGTCTAAGGATTTGTTCATATCATCTAGGTTGTCTAACTTGTTTCATACAGTTGCTTATAGCATTTTGTAATAATTCTTTTTCTGTAGCTTGACTATATCATCCCACTGCCTCTTGACCATCATAGCTCCAGATGCAGAGTCATCTGTTAGACATACTGAGATTCCCTGGTACAGGATGAATCACTTTTGTCTTTCAGTTTTCTAGATTCTCTCTTTGTCTTTGACACAGACAACACTCAAAAGAAGGATTACACAAAGATGTAGGAGATAGCAGCTTTCTGTAGTCAAGGAGAGAGTTTCAAAAGACAAAAGCCATGCTGACACCTTGAACTTTGATGTGTACCTTCTGGAATTGTGAGAGCATAAATTTGTGTTATGACACCCACAGCAAGGATTGCATTATTTGTGAAAACAGTCCAGGCAGACTAGTGCAAGCCATGACTGGCTTCTCCCAATTTAATTCTCTTTTCTGGGTCATGTTTTTCCTCTGTAAGGTGTTCTATGAGTCATAAAAACTAAATGCATATGTAATTATTTAAAGATTAGCAAAAAAACCCAGAACCCTTGTTCTTATTAAACTTACTTGCTTATTTTAAAGAACGGACTGCTTTTATGGCCACTATTAACAGATACAGACTTTTAAAAAAATAAAATATGCCTTTCTCTTGCTCTTTAAAAATACGTATTTAAAGGAGATACTTTCATTTATTGAATACTGTTTAATTTAGCTTTGCAAATACAATTCACTCAGAATATTACTGATAATTCATGCAAGTAACAAAGAATTCTGGATTTGTTTTTCTATCCTAGCAAAAAAATTTGTTTACATTTTTTGTCTTATTAATTTGAGGCATTATGCATTGCCTCAATGATTTTATGATAAAACACATTGAGAAAAGAAAATAGGGCAAAGACTTTAGTCACACTTAGCTTTGTTACCAAATGGCCATGTCTTGGGTTGGCTAACTGGCTTTCCTAGGTCATCTAACTACTTTGTAATATTGTATTAATTTCATCATTGACTCACTTGGTCATTCATTCATAATTCTATAAATAAACAAATAAAAGACAGTATGTACTTTCTACATGCTAGGCACTATACTAGATATTGGTGACTAGATGAACAGCACAACTAGCCAGAGCTTGTTTTATTGTGGAGCTTAAACATTAGTGAAGATAGATATTTGTCAAAGAACTACAGAAAAAGTGCAAAATCACAACTTTACTACCCCTTGCAAGGAGACAACCATGGTACTTTGAAAGTAAATGTAGGGGGATCTTATTTACTCAAAGAGGTGTTTGAAGGGCTGTCTTCCCCAGGAAGTGACAAGTGAGTTGAGATCTGACAAAGAAATAGGTGCTAATGAGGTCACTGGGAGGATAAAAACAGGTCAAGGGACATGACATGTGGAAATATTTTCTTCTTCCATTATTATTTAATAAGTAGAGACCTAGCAGTTCTTTTCATGTAGTCAGTGAAGATGTGATAGGTCTTACGGTAATTTAAATGTTGCATTATTTCATAATTCCTTATTGGAAATAAATCATTGCAAACTTTAAGTTGATATATCTACAAAAATTCAATTGCCAGCTATCACATTCCTTGGAAGAGTTAGTAAGAAACTACTTATGATGGCTATTTTACATTTTATAGCTATTTATTGTTTTCTACCTACTTTAAAGAATTACTTTTATAGGTCCTGTGTTTCTCATGTGAAGTCTGAATTATGGAATTCTTTCTGCATATTCTCTCATGTAGTCAAAACAGAGTTAACTCTCCAGCTTAATCCCACTCATCATAAAGCTCTTGTAATAATGGACTTAATTTTTGAAGGCTTTTGACCAGTAAGTGCATACTTTTAAAAATGACCATCTAAGCCCAATAGGCACCATTCAGCAACAAAGTAGCCAATTCCTTAATCTTCAGAAAGTATGTAAAGACTGTGCAAATACAATAAAATGCTATTTCCCCCTCAGGAGAGGACTTAAAGAGGTATGTACCTAGTCCTCCTTCACATAACATGGCTCCTTTCCCATTGGACCTCATACCAAGTGAGCATGATTGCTTAAACTCTTTTCACTGATAACAAACTGAATCCAGATGTGAATTGGGGTAGGTAGGCTAATTTTGCATTTGGTCTCAGCAGTGCTAATACACCAATTTTCTTCAAAACTTTCCAGTACCTGGAAATTCTGGGCTTTGCTGTAAAGGTCAAGCTTATGAAGGTTCGTAGAACTCTGGTAATTCCTTGGCTACCATTCTCCAAATGGATGTAAAGCTTAAAAGATTTTATTTGTTATTCCTTTCATGAAGTACTTGCAGTATGTATATTTGTAAGGCAGAGATGCCAAAGAGCTAGATTTCAGATCATTCTACGGTAGCTTAACAGAACATCCTTTAACACAGAGAACACTCTGAGACTTTCAGTTGGTGAACCATTCTAAAGCAAATAACTTAATGGGTCTTCTGATCTGCTAATTTGAGGCAAATGTTTGACATGGTAACATGACTGGAGTGAGGTGGAATCCTTACCTCAGATGGAGTGGCTTAATTTTAGCAATTACCAAGGTCTAACATGTAGGTGCAAGATATTGGGATGTTTGGAAAAGATGAAAACATAGGTGAAAGTCTACTTACGTTGAGGAGAAAGAGCTTTAAGATCAATAAACAGCACTTAGTTGAAACCGCTAGTGAGCTACACAACATGTCTTAGAAATCACAAGTTTATTTTGGTTTTGTGAGACATTGGAATAACTTGTGGCTGAGGCTGTCGGCACACTAGACCATAGTCTTGTGGTGGCCTCTGGTTTTCCTGGCACTGGAGAAGGGTAGAGTTCCAAGAGAAAGGTGGAAGCCCTGCCCTCTGAAGCACGCAGTTCACCAGCTTTGTGACAGGACCACTTAAGCTGGATCGTCTCAGAGACTCAAAGAAGAACATTATGAAAACTAATTTTGTGTCATTCTTTCACATTCTCTACACCACATTTTAAAGAAAAATACACCTCTTGCCAAGCTGCCACTTTGAAAATGTGGAACACAGAATTTCACCCGGATCTCTCTCCCCATCCCCCTAATCTTTTATGAATTCATGAATATACTTAAGAAGATTTTTTTTATGTGTGTGGCAGGAGGAGTTAGGGGTGTGAGGAGAGGAAATAGAATAAAGAAAATTTATTTCTAATCTTCTATCTGGAATTCAGGGAAGAGTGGCATAGTCTGGGGATTTTTCCTTTCTCTGCTCTGAGATTACTGTGCAAAGCTCCATAATCCTTAGCTCTATACGTGGAACATATGAGTGCCCTCTGGTGGACATAACGTCCCTTTTGGTTTTGCATATATGGACCTCAATGCCGGCAAGTACAGAGAAAGTAAGTCTTAAATTTCAAAGTCCTCCTTCAACTTCTGAAGTCCCTGGGAAATTAGTTCCTGATGTGCTAGGATGGTGACAGCAGAAAATAGTTTCATAAAATGAGAGTATAAAAGGCAAATAAGAGTGGCACCCCTGGTCCTGTTTGCCATCAACACAATGTTTTAGAATTGAACAGAATTCGGAACCTGAACAGGGAACGCTCATGTGTCAGGAAAGGCCAACAGCCCTACTTCTTGGCCATGTGTGAATACCAGAAAATCTCTCATTAAGAATGAGACATTAATGACACGACTTGGCAAAGCATGTAAAGATCTGTGACTGTGGTATTCAGCGGCTAAAACTCTTTAAAAAGAAAGGAAGAGAGGAAGAAAAAAGAAAAGAAAGAAAACCACAAATATTTTGTTTCATCCCCAAATCATGTAAATGACCAAAGCCAATAGAGTCTTTTGCCATGAGGGCTTGTAAAGTGCATTTTCCCAGTGTTTGTTCAGACATTGTTTGTTTTCTTTGTTGCAGGATCATGCAGCAAAGTCTGAAAGCAGACTATCTAGTTCTTACTTTGACTCTCCTTCAATTTTTATTTACTGGAAGGATGGCAATCTGATTAAAAGTTTCCAAATGGATGTAGCTCTCTAAGTATGGACAGTGGTACACTGAGAAGTGTTTAAGAAAAGGCTGCGAGCCGTGCTGCTTTGTAACATTTGCCAGTGTCCACAATATGACATTACTGAATATGCAGTTAGTATGAGGTGCTTGTATTTGAGTCTCACAAACTGACCTAAGGCAACTCCAGTGTGCCATTATACAAACTTTAAGTCATTTTTTCTGTAACGTTAAAAATTTGCACCATGAAGATACATTATTTGTGTAATAAAAAAGAAAGCTCAAGTAAAAATTATTTGAAAAGTTGACCCCAACTGAAGAAATTATTTATAATTTCTATGTTTCATATTATATATAATTTATATATTATTTATATTTAATGGTCTCTACAATGTGGCCAAACTCACTATGTCACTGGAATTCTGTAAAAACTCTGCAAAATAAAACAGATGAAATGTATTACTCCTTACAAAGAAGGACTAAGAAGGCCAAGGAAATATCAGACACTTATGGAACTGATTCTAGAATTCTAGTTTTCTTGTTGTTAAATCAGTTACTTCCTTGATACTATCAAGGATTGTTACTATTTATTTTCCATAGATACTACCAAAATTGCTGAGTTTTAGACACATTTACAATTTCTGTTCTCTCTGTGGTGTTCACTCTGCTTCCCATAGAATTACCTGGCATCATCTCTTTTGGCTGCTTCTGACATCACAGACCTTCCCCAGAATAGTTACAAAACCATGCTTCCCAGCTTCCAAACACCTAGCAAATAAGAGTAGTGTCTGATCACATTTTCTACCTAACCTTTCCATTTATTCCATTCTTTTATTGGCTGTCATCTTTGACAACTTCTGTTTCTGCCAATGTCCTACCAATCCTTTAGCTGAAGAAACTCATGTGTCTAGCTCGCATATCTCAAGACCACTGCAAAACACTGAGTCCTGTGAGCATCAGCAGCTCAGGATGCTGGAAAGTGGACAGACCTTGAATCAGGAGCATTTTCTCTCGAATATTTACCATGTGAATTCATCACAGCACTCAACCTCTCTGGCCCTCTGCTTTCCCCTCTGAAATATAAATGCTTATTGCAGGAAATTTTGAGAACACTAAATAAGCTGGTGTTGCTTAAATGTCTATCAAAACATCTAGAATATTTTGAACTGTTGATAAATGGTAGTAGTAGTAACAGTAACATTCAATAATTAAATTAATTAAAATAAAATTAAGTTTAATAACAATAACCATTCAAATTCTTAGCTTAGTATCTGGTTTTGCATAACAGGTGCTAAATTAAGAGTAGTTTCTAGGCCAGCAGAAATCAAGCGCCAAATAGCACAAGACACGGAGAATGATGAACATTTCCTTCAATCTAAAATACAAACCCATATCAACAGCAATCTAACTGCTTTTGTAAACATTAGCATTCATTCAAATATTCATTTCAATAGCTATTTTGTCTCTCCTTTACAAATGAAGACAACCTCACCTTAGGTAAATGCAGCTCTGGCTCCCTGGAGGAATATTCAAATGGAGAAAATAAAAAAAACCTTCATACTCTTGAAGCCCATGACTGTATATTGTATATCCCCCCC
>NW_004624766.1:17922897-17974834 GCF_000247695.1 Heterocephalus glaber
CCTTGTCTCTCTCTCTCCTCCCCTAGCTCTTTCATCTATTGATTCAATATATTGACCTATTTATTGCATAAAACCACCTCCATCATTGCTTTATTACTATGGACTTGAATTGTTGAATAGTTGGTTAGCTGAAGCTGATTAAAATCTTCAATTCAGTTGGATTCCTTTTTTCTCCCTAAGTTGGTAAGATCAGCAACCAAACAGTCAAGGAGAATTTTCAAAAAATAAATACTAAGAAAGCAAAGCAAGGAGCATTTTTCTTCTGTGTCTATTTGAGAGCTTGTAGTTTTCCTTGAATTTGAGCATTTTGGCAGAATTCAGTCATGTCTCTGTCTTTATAATTATAATGTGAATTTTTTTTCTAAATAAGGAAAGAATTTAAGTTTAGTATAGTTGGAAGACTTCAGAAAAACTCAAGTAGTACAAATCACTCATAATCCTATTTCCTAGAGAAAACAGTCATTCATGTATTTTTATGTGTGTGTGCTTTGTGTATGAGTATCCATGGGTGTCTGTGGATATACTCATTTAAAAATAAAATTTGTGTTTTCCGTGTCATAAAGCTTCTTTGGAACCTAGTAAACAAGAAGATCACTTCTTTATGCCATTTTAACATTCCTCTTTCTTGTGATGGTATGTCAGCGTGTTGTGTGGCGAGACTATGAATAATCTAATCGACTACTGATAAAGCATCTTTGCTACTTAAAATGCTGAGCTTTGTGGCCTACATCTTGATTATGAGGTGCTGCTTGGTTCTATGTGGATGATGTATGGGTATGTTATCTCACAGCTTCTCTCAGGCACAAATATGCTATTTGTCGAATTTGTTTTTGGTCTGAACAAAATTGCTTGCACTTCCTTTCCTAAGGTGTCAACAGCTAAAAAGGCAGAGGAAAAAGCATTGTTTTGAGAGCTGGCATCTTTGTTTTAGCGAGGAAATATCTTTCAGGGAGAAGTAAGACATATCCTAGAAGACAGTTGGCTTTATTCCATGGTGCTGGTTTTCTGGTCAGCACCTTGGAGAAATTAATTTCTTTAACTGACTGGCTAGTGGGGTTTTCTGCTGGGAACAGAACTGAAGGCACCAATGTGAAAGGTGTGGTCAAGGCAGCCCTAGCAGGCGGCACAAACAGGACAGGTTGGTAAGAGGGCATGTGAACTCTGTGATAGTGCCATACCAGTGAGTCCAAAGACTCTAGTGAACTTGGACTCCAAGAGAGAAGAGCCAACCATGCAGTAGGGCAGTCCCACAGCAGGACCAAAACTCTGAAACAATCACTCCTGGATTATCACCCCTGCATGGATTGGTGGCCAATGCTAAACATATGTCAACAGGATGTTTGTATTCTTAGCACGATTTCACAGATTTAATTGTTTAGTAATATAGTACTGGTACCATTCCGTGTGTTATAGTAAGTAAGGAATAGAATGTTTGGAATAATTCATTCTACTAAGAATTATAAATGATATAAACATGTTGCAAAGGAAACATTTAAAATATATTAAACCATACATTACAAATATATGTATCTATAGATGTATGTAAGTGGACACATACATGAACACACACAAATTAACTGACTTTCCAGTGGCTAAATAAATAAGAGAAACAATTTAGAATTTAAAATGGGTTCAATGAAGAGAGGAACAGTACAGTGATTTTAATAACAATAGTTTACTGTAAAGAATTACTAACTATACCTAGAGGTTGAAATAACAAGGCATCCTGTAATAAAGTTAAATCAAAAAAATACAGGAATGGTACAAAGGAGAAGATGTTATAACAGTAGTGAGCTAGAATACCTCAGGAAGAGACCTCCTCCTTGCCCAGTGTCGAGATCTGGATGCTGTGGGGGCAGCATGGCTCTGCCTCTCTGGAGGATAGAGAAGTTGGTATGGTCCTGGCCATCTGCCCTTTGAAAGTTGCCCAAAATGTATCATGGGGTTGTCCAGGAAAGCTGTGTATGCAAGCATGTCTCACCAGTGGAAACTCAGAGAGATGAAGGGGGAGCTGCAGGTTCATAGGTCCTTCCTGCCACAATGCACTCTAGAAGTTTTATGTCCTTGGGGTCTGGAGCTGAAGAAGTCACCTGTCCTGGAGGGAGGAGGTAGTCACTGAAGAAGCCATGTACCCTGCTGGAGCCTGCGGAAAGAACTTGTAAGAACCAGAGAGCAAAATCTTTCTTCCTTCAATGTCCTCTGCCAAAAAGGCTTAAAAATTGGCAGCCGGCAAAGGAAACATATTCAAAGGGCTCAGATGCACTTTTTCAGAACAGGCAATGAAGGGTGAATTTAGATTTCAGAAGCAATAAGTAGATACATATAACAATCAATTATCATATACACCGTGTCTATACAACAGAGCATCCAGTGCACAATTCTGAGACATTTTTCTTAAATATCTTCATTAAACAACTATTTTTTTTAATTTTTAAAATTTTTTTAATTTTTTTTATTTTTTTCATTAAACAACTCTTAAAGGAGACATTCAATGGTATAATATGATATAAATGTTTTTCTCAACAAAACCCATTGAATTCACAGTGGAATTACTTAACTCCAGTCTTATTCACATATTTCAATGAAAGATTCTTAAACAGTTATTGGCTGATGTAGAAACACCTGAATCTGTTTGAATCTTGCCAATCATATCATCAACAGGCCTGGTGTTTGTCAATAAGAATTGTGACTTCATACTTACTTGTAGTCCCAGTGGCATGGAATGGAGATATTTGAGGGACCACAGTGGAAGAGGAGTAAGAAGGGCAGAACCATTGTAAGAAGTGTAGCTGCTATGGCCAATGTCTTTTAGACAAAGACCTTATCTCTCTGTTCTGAGCAGTCAGAGTCTACCAGTATTGAAGGAACATCACGTAGTGAGTAGCAGAAGTTTTCCTGTTCCCTTTATTGTGGAGCTGGCCAACTTTATGTTAAATGTACACATGTAAAATACTTTAGCTCAGAGGAAATCCTGGACAGCACAGAACAAGTGGGCATCACTGTGTCCCAGTAAACTTTTGTTAGTTTGCTATAGGTTGTTGAGACCTGCTTTTTGGGGAAAGATACTAATTAACAATGTTCTTGTGCTGGGAGATTCATATTTTCCTTGACTGTAGAAAGATAGCAGTTCTTTTACTGATCCTGAACAAAGGTCAACATGCTTTTCAGCAAAGGGTCAGATACTAAATATCTTATCATTGGTGAGGCACAATTTTTTGGTCATTTTTCCTTCTCTCTTCTTACCATCTTCTTCTTAATAATTCCTTGAAAACACAGAAAGCTGCAAGCTTTATTTATTTTATTTTATTTTATTTTTTAAATAAGGTTTCACTCTTTAATTCAGGCTGGTCTTAAGCTCATTATGTAGCCCAGGCTGGCCTTGAACTCACAGTGATCCTTCTGCCTCAGCCTTCTGAGTGCTGGGATTACATGTGTGAGCCACCACACCTGGCTTGCAAGCTTTATAAAATAGGCCATAGACTATAGCTTTGTAGTGTATTTTCTAAAAGAATGATTTCAAAACTTTTTGTTTTAAACACTATAGAGTTCAGTGACACAGAGGGATGAAGTTGCATCTGCAGTTTTCAGATGCTCTTCAGCATGCTGTAGCTGTCTGAGTACCATTAGCTTAGTACCCTGTCTTCACTCTCACATATGTTTATGCTCCAAGATTCACTCGTGCTCCCTTAGCACCCAGTGTTTCTTTGGTCCTCCTTGGTATTACCTAATATTCTTGTGTTTTATTCCTTGAAAATCTATACTTCATTCTACAGTGCGTTGTCTGTCCTGCTCAGATTAATATTTTATTATAGATATTACCTTAAAAGTATTAATGCTCTACTAAAGGAAAACTTTTTAACATGTTGAAAAAAATTTGGCATCCTGCTTTTGAAACATTTGCAGTATGCACTTTTGCTTCTTGATTAGAGTGTGGTAGTGTTTAAACTATGAGTTATATAACTTTGTGGTGTGATCAAAATATACAGTGAATGCTGAAATTTAAAAAAAGTGACAGTTGCCACGAATTCCCCTTAAAAATCTTCTCCCTCTTTTAACACATTTATACCGTCATTCTTGCCACTTTCAGAAGCACTTCTTGAAGTGCTCTTTCATGAGTGTCATCACAAAATGTGGCAAAAATAAGGTGAATGTTGCTGCTGACTTCAATCCAATGAAAGGCAGACTGGTAAAAATATTCCCATATGTCTTTGTCCACCTTATTCACTGACTCTGGTGCTGTGATTTCTCACTCTTCCTGAGAGTCAAAATAACCATGAGGATTGATTCAGGACATCAAGATAGCCACGACAGAGAAACCAAAGGCATTCATGAAGGAGGACTCCCAGAACTGCTTCCGAAAGGGGCGAGAACAGTGGTGAGTGAGGGAGAGTGTTCTGAGGGAAAGTGATGGCAATGTGTCTTCCTTATTACAAATTTTAAATTTAAACACTCACTGCACTGTTAGATCAGACTTTGTGTGTTGCTTCACTGTGCCTATGAGAAATCACAGCAAAGAAAATTGTATTTCCATGCAATATTTAACAGAGTACATGAAAAGAAAAGTTCTGGAAGCTATTTCTATGCCTGCCCAGCTCTACTTCACAGGCTATAGTTGCTCTCTCCTTTAGGTAAGTGCTGGAAGAGCTGGTAAGAAAAGGTGGAGGGCTACTGAGATACTGATGCAATGTGTGACTCAAACCAGTCTTTTTCCTGTGTCTCCTCAGTAGCCACGTGGGGAAACTCCAACTTTTTACCACTGTGAGCAGTGTCCTAATGAGCATCCACTGAGGTAGACTGTAACTGCGCTCCAGTATTACCTGGAGCTTCTTGTGGAGGACTATAGGTTGGGGTCCGATAGGCTCAGTGTAGAGGTGGTCACATGGGTTATTTTGGAAGTGATACCTATCACTTTAGGTTGAGGCATGTGTATGTAGCGTGAGCTTTTTCTCTGACTCTGTGACCACAATGTTCCAGACAAATTCCCATCCCATCATCCATGGGTTCTGAGGTCAGAGTCATTACTGTAAGTCAGAGCCCTCCTGCCACGTGTTATACCAAGAGCACCAGTGAGAGGTAAACCTTTGTTATAATAGTCGGCAGGATTTGGGTGGTGCTTCACACTGTGGCAAAGTCTGTTGAATTCTGCTTCATATAGAAACTGATGTCATGATTAGATGAGACTTTTAAGTTGGTTCTTTTCAAACAGACCTGTGAGTATTTTTCTCTATGGAAAGAACAATAACCAATGAACATAGTATTTGTAGCCACAAAGCTCCTTGCAGTCATCATTAGCCTTGTTCAAAAGGTCCGATCTCTCACTCTAGACACAAGGTGGGGTCACATGCAGAGCACCATTTGGAAATGGCTTCTTATGGATGTGGGTGAAAATTTCTGTGGCCAATATATTCCAGAGTGGGGTGGAAAGATCACAAACTACATTGCTCTCCATAGTGCATATACTTGATTACCTTCTCTTCATTAGACTGAAAACTCTTCCAATTTGGGATATTCTCAGAAATACTTGGCATACTCATGCTTCCGGGTTTGTCAGTCTTTGGAGTAAACATTGATAACAAATCTTGCTTTGCTCAGGTCTCCTCTGCACGCTGGGGAGCTTGCTACATGTCCAGGTCTGCACAGCTACCTTGACTCACCCATGGAGGTTTGGGTTTTCACCTCTTTGTGTCTCCTGTCCTTTTCTTGCATGTTCTCTGGAGTTCCTGGTCTAATTTGGATGTTAAATCTTTGTCAGCTTTTGACACTCTCAATATCTCCTCCCAGCTTGCCACCCATCTGTTAACTCTGACAGTGATGTTCATTAAACAGATATCTTCAATGATTATGTAAATTGATCAGCTTTTCTGCTAATGGCCTCTGCCTTTGGAATCATTTTAAGGAAATCTTTTGGAGATCTGTCATGGTGGGCTGGTGGCAGCAGCACTCACAGGTAGCTCTGAGTCACTCACTCAGATGAGTGTGCATGGGCTGCATGGAGACTGACTACTGGGATACAGCTTGGAGGAAATGGCAGATAGGAGAAGCTCAGAGAGAGGGTGCAGAGTGAGAAGTGAGGTGCCCTCCACTCCTGCACTGCTTGCAGCCCCCTGTGGAGAGGACAGCCCTGCATGAAAGTGCAAAGTCCTCCGGGGGGAAGAAGCACAGCTATCACCATGGTTGGGACCAGCCTGGCTGGGCAGAACTTCCACTGGGACTTGGGCCTGGAGCCTGCAATATTCACCCAGGAAACCTTGGAAGATCTGGATCCTGCAGGGATGGTGGGACAGAGGGACTGGGCACAGGGGCACAGGCTGGAAACGTGGAGGGCTAGGGGTGGAGAGATGGAAGGGACAGCCTGGGGGAAGGCAGGAACCGGAGCTAGGGAGAGAAGGGCAGGACATGTGCAGGGCACTGTGCACACTGTGGCCAGAGGGTGGCTACCTGGTGGGAGCCGTGTGCACGCTGGCAGGGCAGCCGCACTCCCCAGAAACCTGGGGCTGAGGGCAGCATTCTGGAGACAGCAGCACTGCCCTGCCCCCGGATGTCCATCCTAGCATGGGCAGGATAGTTATCCTCTTCTTTTCTTTTTCTCTTTCTCTTCTTGTTTTTATGTCAGTACTTTGGTCCATCCCTGTGGGAATAACTGAGGATTAATTTTCTGCTTTTGCTCCTGCATCATTCTTTGTTATATTGTCAGAGATTTATTTCCACACCAGTGGTTGCTTCATAGACAGGCCCAGCTTTGCTAGCTCAATGGTTGTACACAATCCCCCATCTGCTCTCTCGTCTCCCGTCTGTATTCTCTGCTTCTCTCTGCTTTCATTACTTCCTCACACACAGCTACTTCTGTTTCTCAGGGCTTTGCCTTTCTACTTTGTTTCTCCTTTTCCTTTATAATCTTTACCCTCTTTTATACATGAACAATTAGGGTTAATCTGGATATAATTAAAGTTTAATTTATTCTAGTATATTATATTCTCCCTGTCTTTTCCTGGGTTAGGAAAATAGTAGAGATCTCTGAAAATGAATTCTTAATTATCTAATAAGATAGATGGGTAGTTCTTCTATTGTTGATGTTACTGGTAGTTATTGTTCACTTTCAAAACAGAGTTGGGGGAAACTCTCACATAGAGACATACCCACAACCCTGGCAAATCACAGAGAGAAAGGCCCTCACCAGAAAGTCTCCCCTGGCAGCCCAAGAGCCCGCCTTCCATGTGATCTGCAGTGCAGAATCACAACGTTGATGAGAAAACAAGACAAGAGGGTTCCAAAAATTTGTAACTGCCCCAAACCTCATCCCATAGATACTGAAGTGAATGACATTTCAGACAAGGATCTTTAAAAACTGATAGTTAAAATGATTAATGAGATCAAAGAAGAGACAAATAAGGCAGAGTGAAGACAGTACAGTAAAGAGAGATTGCTCTGGTAGAGAGATGGAAGTTATAGAAAAGAATCAAGCAAAATTCCTGGAAATAAAAGCCTTGACAACTTAAATTTAAAAACCCAATTGAAAGCTCCAGCAGTAGGCAAGGTGAACAGAAGAATCAAGGTCTTGAAGAAGAGATGGACATACTAGAATATTCAGTCCGTAATCACGAATAAAAGAAAGAGAAACAATGAAAATATTATCCAAGAGGTCCTACAAATACTAACGCAACAAATTGAAGAGTCAACAGCTTCAAGGAGAAGTGCAGGTTAATGGCATAAAAACCTACTCACTGAAACACTTTCCAGACCTGGGGAATGGGTGAGTATCCATGTAGAGAAAGTATTTAGATCTCCAAACAGTCATGATCAGAAGAACTTCTCCATGACACATCAGAGTCGAAATTCTAGAAATTCAGAACAAAAAATGTTAAAAGCTATTACAGTCAAGTAGCAACCCACTTACAAGGGCAAATCCATCGGAATAACAGTATATTTCTCAACAAACCCTCTAAAGACCAGGAAGGCTTGCAAAGAAAATAATTGCCTACCTAGATTACTGTACATTGCAAAGCTATGCTATAAAATTGAAGGAAAAACAAAAAATTTTCACAAAAGGGATAAACTAAAGAAATTCATAGGCATCATGCTAGCATTGCTGAAAATATTTAAGGAAAACCTGAGGAGAGATAACAACAACCAGAATTCATAGGAAAAAAATAAATTTCACTGAGAGTGTAAGTAAACAAATAAGAAACAGAAATAAATAAAACCCTGGAAAACAACAAATGACAGGAATTAGTACATACAATTAGTACATTGAAATAAGTACATTTCAATGATAACACTAACTGTAAATGGTCTTAACTCTCCAAATAAAAGACATGGACTGGCAGATTGGATTGAAATTAGCCAAGTGGCTGGATGACAAATCAACACTCAAAAATCAAGTGTTCCTGTACCAATAATGAGTCCACTAAGAAATCAGGAAAGCAATTCCATTCACAATAGCTTTAAATATTAAATACCTAGGAATCAACCTAATCAAAGAGATGAAATTATAGAATAGAAATGGAAATTATAGAACACTGAAGAGAGAAATTAAAGAGGACTTTAGAAAATGGAAAAACTTCTCTTGTTTATGATTGGCAGAACTAATATTGTTAAAATGGTCATATTACCAAAAAATGATGTACAGATATAATGTAATTCTTATTAAAATATCAACCACATTCTTCACAGAGTTAGAAAAAAAAATCCTAAAATTCATATGAAGTAAAAAAAAGACTCAGAATAATCAGAGCAATCATCAACATAATGATTAGTGCTGGAGAAATCACAATACTAGATTTCAAGTTATACTACAAAGCCATAGTAACAAATATACATGATATTGGCACAAAAAAGACACATATACCAGTGGAACAGTACTGCAGACCCTAAAACAAACCATGCACCTGCAGCTATCTGATTTTTGCAAAGGGACCAAAAACATGTTGGATGTTTGTTCTTCATTTAAATTTTTAGGATATATTTGTTGAATTATTCGGTGTTGTTTATATTAGAACTACATTAAATTTATGGAGTGATTTGCACTACCATGAGCAGTTAATGTGTTTAAATTGCTATCATCTCTTCCATGAAGTAAGCATATTCCCTCATTTATTAAAGCTTTTGGGGAGGTGAAGTGAGGGATATTATTTAAAAATGTTTTAAATTTAAAATTTTGTGGATTTTGAGCATTTTCATTAGATTAATTTATAGACACTTGTTTTTTCATTTTTCAGGTCATTCGGCATTTTTACTGATGAAGACAGATGTTACTGATTTGTGGAGAAGGACCTTGTCCTGGGCTGGGGAATTATCATTTGTTTAGTGGTTTGCTTGTTGATTTTCTTGCCAACTCTACAGAAAGCTTCACGTATGTTTTTACACAATGGTGACAACTTTGTGGCTTCCCTTACAGTTTCTCTCTGTCTCTGTCTCTCAGTTTCTCCTCCATAGTAAGGTCCTGGTCAGGGCAAACCAGACTCAGGTCTGACAATTGAAATGATGGCACACATCTCTTATTTCTTCCCAACCTCAAAGATGTAAATTTAAAATTTCATCATGAAACATGATTTTGTCCTAAGTTTTTGGCACACCACTAGAATGACCATTTTTAAAATTACCCTGACAGATTCTTTCTATTTCCTGTTTCTGAGTTTCATAGCTCAAAAGAAAACATAACAATTTTATCAGGTGCTTCTTCTGCATTTATTAAAATGACCAAATTGTCATTTTAATGCTAATGTTGCAAATTACATTGTTGGATTGATAATAAGCCATCCAAGAATTTTTGAAACAAGCCTTACTTGCCATTTTTTAAAAAATAACCTATTATCCTGTATTTTGGTAGCCCACCCAGGCATTTTTGCATCCATTTTATAAATGATATAGTCTTAAATTTTATTTTCTTATTAGAACATGATGTTGTTTTAATACAGAGTTAACTCTAGGCTTTTAAAAATGAGTTGGTTAACTTTTACTGCTTTTACGTTTTCTGGAACAACTTGAATACATGGTTACTATTTATTCCTTTAAAGTTTGTTCAGTTCACCGGTGCAATCATCCAGGACAGAAATCTGGGTGGTAGGAGTGGGAAGTAGAAGAACAAAAAGGCTTTTTCTTAGGAAAAATACTACTATCGTCATTTCTTTCATGATTTGATAGACTCATTCTATTTACTTTGTGCCTCTATTGACACTTATCTTTTTCAAGAAACTTGATTAACCCATTTAAAGTTTTAAGTGTAATCAGTATGGCTGATAGTATTTTTCATAGCATGAAAGTGTCTGCTATTTTTGTAGTTATTTCCTATTTTTTAAACTGTTTATTTGCATTCACCGGAAGTTCAGCAGAGTCCTTCTTCTCGCTGCTGTCTTGCTTCCTATTGGAGAGATTCGCTTTGCAGTGACAGAGGTGACAGTTGTATCTCCCCATTGCTCTCAGAAACCCAGCCAGTCTCCTGCTGGGGACACCTGGGAAGGTGGTTCTTGTGGCTTATGCCCTGCTACTTCAGGCCTCTTTTGACTTTGGAGTCACTCTTTCATGTTGAATATAGAGACGTGTTTCCTCTAGGGGGCCCCTGATTGTCACAGACTGTCCCTTTTAACATCCTACTTGTTTCGTTTCTGTCATATTTTTTTCTTGATTAATGTATTCAGGGCTAGACCTTTCCCTCTGTGTACTGCTTTAGCTACTTTTCACAGATTTGGATATGTACGTTTACTACATTTCTGCTCAAATTATTTTGAAATTTTCTTCATGATTTTTCTTTTCCCAAAGAGTAAGTTAATGGTATTTTCTTTTCCCTAAAAATTCATTTGCTATTTATTTTCAGTCTCATTGTATTTCCATAATGCATAGAAAAATAGCTTGGGTGATGTTGGACCTAGACATCACAAGCAGAAGACTGACTCCACATACACATTTCAGACACTGGGGGAAGTGTGAGGGGGGAAAAATAGGAAACATTTGTGTGGTACTGGTGCTATCATCCACACCAAAAGGGTTTAACTTACTGGAAAGCTGGAAATCAGACTCTGTCCATATGGAAGGATAGGGGATCTGCAGCAGATGATAGAGCGAGGCCTAGAGAAATAGAAAGGTTCATCACATATTATTTTTGTCCATTTTAGGGCAAGTATTGAGTGTACTCTATGTTTGAGACAGCGCATTAGCTCTCCTGGGGTCCTGCTGGAGTCTGTGGCTGGACTGCAACAGACTGGCGAGACATCACCACACACACTTGCTCTTGTTCCTGGGCTCGCTGGTACCTGACTGTCCCACCTCACGTCTACAGGTGAGGCCACATGGCTCCTCCTCCTCCTTCTCTTCCTTCTCCTCTTCTTGTTTTTGCATCACTGTAAAATGTTTTTATTTTTGGACATTTTATCCATTTTTATGGCTATTAGTACACGTTTGATCTACGTAACAGTAATATTCCTTGTGGGGAGTTGGAACAGGTACACAATGCATCTAATTCTTTTTACTTTCCCGTGCCCTGCTCTCCCTCCATGCTCCTCCATCTCTGGATCCCCTAAGTGTAAATAATTTAAAGAGAAAAATAAAAGGTAAATAATGTGAAAGAGGGAAGCAGAGCCCTTGCAAATAGAAGGGAACTAGAGGAGACCACTTCTGATGGATGGACGAGGAGAAGGGCCGAGCATCTCTGCTACACAAAGGTATGGAGCAGGTATGGCTTCTCCACCCTCCCTCCGTTCTTGCTTTGACCAAGATGCATGGGACTCTGAGTCAAGGGAGGATTCCAAGGAGATGGCACAGGCAGCAGATGGGTGGAGCAGCCTGAAATCCTGAATGGCTGGGAAGAAGTTTCCCTCCCCACGCCATACTCACTGTGTCACTTCGAGTGATGATACGAGCCACGAATAAGTCTTCACTTTGTTAAGCCAGAGATGACGGGCGGTCTAGCACTGCAGGTATCATCTGCCCTATCTAATATGCGGAGTTTGGACGGATACAGAAACTTCTAACACAGGTTAGACTGCAAGAGGTACCATGTGAAGGGTGAGGAGGAGCTCAGCTTCCTTTGGGAAACTTGAAGACAATTTTATAGGAGGAGATGATAGCTTCACCAGATAACTTTTAAAAATAGAGGAGATGTAAGTAATTGGAAATGGGAGAGACAGAGATTGGGCAACAGTTTCAGAAGCAGAAATTCAGGGCCAGAGGTGGGCAGTGAGAGGGGCCCCTGGGGACCTGTCATGCTCATTGGGATGGCCAGAGAGCATCGTGATGGAGGGGACAGGGAAGTAAGCGAGGAAGGTGGAGTTCTGAACTGTGGCCCGAAAAGGAGATGGGATTTTCTTCTCAAGGGTTTTTTTGTTGTTGTTAAAGTAGACATATCAGAAAAATTACTTCAGAAGAATATTTAAGATATTTCCAATATGAGCTCAATTGCATTTCATTCATAACAGCTAAAACCCCTCATCATGCCAATGACTAATATTGGGGTAGAACACACAGGCAAGAAGCTGTACAAGATGAGCATGGAGGATGGAAGAAGGCAGATCATGGCTCCATCTTTAGGGACTCTGTTTTCTCCTAAGTGCCAGGAGTTTCCTTGGAAGGTGGCAGAAGTCTCCTAGACCAGGAGGGCTGAGTGGAGGCAGGAAGTGGAGAGGGCTTGGGTCAGGAGGCAGTGGCAGAGATGGTGAGGGTCCTCTCAAGGTGGAGCGGATAACCTAGTTTCAAGACAGTCACCTGGGAAGAGTAGAAGAAAGTCAAGAAGAAAAACGTATTTTTGCAATTCTTCAAAGTAGAAGAGAATCAAAACAAGCAAATGAATGAATAAATACAGAAATAAATGAGAGGAATAGCAGGAAAATATCATCAGGCAGGCAGTGACTCTTGGGTAGCTTGGTAGCATGGCAGAGGCTGGCCCTGTCTGACTTACTCACCCCACGCCCTCACTCTGCCGTGCTGTTCTTTACAGTGCTCACCTCTTCCTAGAACAATATCATCTCCTTTCCACTCTAATTCCTCGTTTCTCCAAATTCCACTTGCGCATGAGCTCTATGGGGCAGGATCTCTTTTCACCACTCTCTTCTCTGTGCTTAGGAGAGAGCCTGGGAAATGGGAGGTAGTATTTGGGCAAGGAATGAGTGAATGGATGGATAGCAGCACCGAAGTGTTTTCCTGGCAAATATGTGGCTCTGTTGGAAACCTTGAAGAGTTAGGAAAGCTAAGGAGTCACATCTGAGTTACTCTAAAGTAAAAGCACCTTAACATGTAAGAGTGAAGAGTAGGAGCTTTGAAGTCACATGGGAATGCATTCAAATTTTGCCTTCTATTTCTAGTACCTAATCCTTGGTACTTTAACTCACCTCTCTGACCCTTGTTCCTCATCTGCAAAATAGTACAACCACTCTTACTACAATTTAATGTTTATAAAGCTTTACACCTGACTAATAACTACAAAGTATTTTACCTGGCAAATAATCCCTATGTTTTCTTAAATTATTTTTGCTTTGGTGAAAAGAATATTTAGGATTTTTTAGAACTCTTATTTTCTCTAGAGTTCTTTTGTAGAACTGACATCTCAAATTCCCCAAATTTGGCTGTGACTAATGTGTGCATCTGCCTTTGTTCCTTCCATCTCTATCCTATTAAAGTAAATAATTTCATCCTTTTTTCCTTTGCTTTTCTTGACTCCAGCTTCCTATCTACGATACCACATGGAGACAGCGAACACTTGTTTAACTGCACAGCGTTGCCTAGCAATGCCATGCTCGCTCCTGGTCTCACTCTGGGGTGTGGCGGCTGGACTCCTGCTACTAATTCTCGCATCTTCAGACTCTAGATACCCAGTCTTTTAATAACCATTAGAAGGGACATTCTGCTTTTATTAGCTGAAGGTCTTATCGAAGATTTGCCGTTGTTACTCATTCTAATAGAATTAGGCTGAATCGGTTCTTTCTCTTTTCTCTAAATCACTCAGGTTCTATGTTTAAAAGGTCAATTACATTTATTTCATATTGGTAAGACAAACATTTCCTGTGCATCCTGAAAATCAAATGGCCCAGTGGACAGTCTCTTGAGAACATTTTTCAAAACAATTTACAGGTCTATCAGGTGCTAAAATGTTCCTCCTCAACCTCAAGTCTGTCTTGAAAGTGATACTGAGCAGATACTGGTGTTTGAAATGGAATCCAAACCCCAGGAAGCTGACACCAGGAGTGGCGTGGGTGAGGTGGCCTGGCCCTGGTATTGTACCCTTCACCACTACATGATCATCCTGGCCTCGCTAGGAGTTTGCAACTATTGAGCAGAGAAAGCAGCAGCCCGCTCCTAGTGTGGCATCATGGAACCCTGGAGGCGGTCCAGATGTAATGAATATAATTGGAAAGAGAAGTCATCTCCAAACACTAATCTGTAGCTGACAAAGTTATCTCAAAGAACTAATTGACGATCTGCTTGCTTTTAGAAATCCACCATGCAAGAATATTCAGATGCAATAAGAGAATTTGGAGTCTCCTACTGTGTAGAAATGGGATTCAATCCCTTACCAATGATACTTAGCAGAGTTCTCGTAAGTCTGAGCCCTTTGTTACATGCAGAATCAAGAAACAGACCCAGGCCTGCTGGAGTTCATGGATTTATTTACTACATGATACCTCATTGGCCACATGGGAAAGAGTGCACCTTTTAGAGAGTCAGCTTCTATTTATTTCCTGGTGGGAATTGCCTGTTGGAATCCAGGTCCAGGGAAAATAGATCTTCCGATTGCTTTTCTTTTACTTTAAATTTTGGTTTAGCCAATACAGGACAACTGTGCATATTGAAGAGGTGCCATGTGCCATTTCTACACTTGAGGGCTGAAGGAGAGGCAGGTTGCCTGCACTGTTTTGTGGAACATCCTGTCCCGGCTTTTAAGACTTTGTCACTTGGGTAAAATAATGTGGCTGAGTGTGCCACTGGGACAGATGCGGCACTGGGCCCAGCACACTGATGTCTGTGCTGTGTCTGCCTCTTGTGGGCAGAGGCTGGAGAGGTGAGGGTTATTCCTGGGGCTGCTTCACAGAGGGTATGGTGTGCTCTGAGGGGGCCAGCGCTGTAGACCAAAGCCCTACAAAATCAGCTTTCAAATCGAGAAAGTGCACAGCCCCTGCAATATGGGGACTCTACCCACAGGAGGACAGGGAGGACAGAGCTTCCCAGGGATGAGAATTAGGAAGAAGGAGGGAGGAAGAGTGGCATGGGGGGGTCTCTGGCCCTGCTGGGGCCACTTCCATGGACCCTCAGAGGCAAAGGCGCCTTCTGCTCTGGCCTGGTCAGCTCCAGAAAGCTAGAACTCCTTTACATAAAATAGTGGCCTTGGGCTGCATGTTTTGGGGTAAACTCAATACTACTGAGAAGGGAAAATAAAACCTAACATTAGCAATACTCCCTCTCCTTTCTCTGCCTCTGGAGGAATCTGCTTTTTGATTAACTACTGTATTCTTCATTTTCCCTGAGAAAAGGAAAAATAGACACAGGAGCCTACGTTAATTAGCCAAGAGATATCCCGTCTCACAACTGGATTCTTACGACACTTTCACCCTGACCACTGGGCTCCTCCTCGGGGCTGTCTGTCCAGTGCGGTAAAGTCAGTAACACCCTGTCCCTGCTGCAGCTCTCTGAGAATCCCAGAGGCTCCCACTCAGACCTGGGGATGCATCTGCAGTGCTGTTTTAACCTTTGATGTGTGCCTTCAAAATAGAGAGGTATAACACTTCACAAGATGATTCCATTTCAAAGCTTGGAAAATAAGATTAGCTGGCTTAAGAACCAAAAAAAGTGAAGCTGTATTTCCTAGAGCAGGGATGCATTCAGGAGGAGCAGTCGACAGGTCCTGCCAATGGTCCAGGCTGAGAGGAATGTAGGAGGGGTAAGAGTTTGAAGTCTGGGAGCTGGTTCACCAATAGAGAGCTAAA
Organism: Heterocephalus glaber; assembly: GCF_000247695.1. Next base: position 17,938,803 of record NW_004624766.1, read on the forward strand.
TTCCACACTGTGGGTCAACGTTTCCATTGAATAACCTTTCAGAGTAGTGTCCTAAGGGAGGATAGCTTCTTGCTTTTGACACTGTCGGGAGCAGAGACACAGTGCTGGATACTGGTGCCCAGTATGGAGCTCGGACCTCGGTGAGGGCTGAGCTTCGCAGCTCTTCAGAGTCAGAGCGCTGAAAAGTGGTGGAGAGGGCAAAAGAATGGTCCCCCTGTCTCCAACCTGTGATCACGTTCCCTTACACTGAAAAAGAGACTTTGCAGATGTGGCTAAGTTAGATGTTGAGATGAGATTATTTTGTGATCGAGTTGGGCCGGATATAAGCACAAGGGTCTTTGTAAGAGAGAAACAAGAATGTCAGAGTCAGGGATTCAAAGACGGATTGCTGCTGGCTTTGAAGAAGGGGCAGGCCGTTAGCCGGAGCATGGAGATGACGCCCAGAAATGGCAAAGGTAGGAAAACCAGCTGTCTTCTGGACAGAGCCCCGGGAGGGGCACGGCCCAGCCCACACCCTGCCCGACTTCAGCCCAGAGAGGTGCGTGGACTTCCGGCCTGCAGAGCTCTAAGAAAACATTCTTGAGTCATTCGAAACAGCTAAGACTTTGACGATCTGTTGCAGCAACAAAAGGAGAAGAGCACAGTGGGCAAACGTGCTGAGCATGTCCTTTCACACGAAAGCCTGCCTGTCTGACATCAAAGCACCCAGCTCGGAAGCTCCGTGCAGGCAGCCTGGCGCTGGGCAAGGGAAGAGTCTCCCAGCAGGTACGAGCTCCCTTCTCTGCAGGAGCATTGGCGCCAGTGCGCCCCGCGCTCCGCTCTCTCACTGTCCGGCCTCTTGCCATTTTCCGTGCCTTGTATCTCCTTGGCTGTTCTCACTCCTTACTGCAGCCATTGGACATCGTCCTGTCTGATAAGCAATAGGAATTTAGAATTTGGAGCGAGACTTCCTCTGTGGGCTGATGTTAGGGAACAGTTCGGACGTCCACGCCGGAGGACAAGGGTAGGAGCCATGCACAGAGTGCTATATGCAGCATGCAGCACGCCTGGCAATGGAGTCCTTTGCTGCTTGGTTTCTTCCCACATCCCCGGTGGAGGGGCACCTGAGAACCCCAGCTCTGCTTCGGTTTGAGCTCGTCAGGGACTCGCTAAGCTGTAGAGGCAGCTCAGCTCCGCCAGGCTCCTGTGCAGCCTGGTGCCCTTGGCGCTCTGCCCCTCGTTCCCGGAGAGGGTGGCAGAGCCAGCCCTGGTTACGTGCAGCTCCGGTACGGACGCGTGGAGGCCCTCAGCTGACGGGCACAGCAGACCCGAGGAACAGCAGCGTGCTTGGCCTGCCATGTGACTGGACACCCTTGCAGGGCAGGCTGTAGATGCAGAGCTTGGTGAGGAGCTAAGCTCCTCATGGCTTGTTTCCCTCATCCTCCGTGGGGTCACATTGGGTGCAGTTACTCCACTCTAACATAATGGTGCCATGGTGAGTTTCCCAGGATTTTACTGGCACTGATGTGGAATAGCTGTTTTATTTTTTTTCTCTCCAACACTATAATTTTCCATGTTCTGATCCTGCAATCATAGCACCATTTGGGTTAACTTGATTGCTTTGTCGCTTTGGTAAAGACAGCCCACACATAATGGCAATTTAAAAAATCATACAATTTTAATAATTGAGTGACTAAGACCCAAAGTGTCTGATACAGGAAGCTCATAATATTTTGTAATATGATTTTGAAAAGATAATAGAGGATAGAGAAATGAGTACGACAAGAAAATGGCAGCACTTTCTTAAAGTGCTGCTATTAAGCGGGCCTGACAAGCACCACTGGTTACCTATGATATTTAAAAAGAACAGGTTCCCTGCAAGCGATCGCTGCCAGGGGCAGCTTGTGCCCCATGAGAGGGACGTGGTGGTGCGTGTGCCTGCTTTCCCCTCGCTGCTGCCTCTGTTCCCAAGGCCCCCTTTGTCACTCTGCCACTGTGGCTGGTCCTGAAGGCCTGGTGGAGCTAAGAGCCCTGGACCTCGCTGCCATGCTAAGCTTTGTCTTTAATTTCTCCTGCCTGGGGCAATGGTTTCAAACTAGTTTTTGTTTGTTTGTTTCCCCCAAAGCACTAGAATTCTTTCTCCTAGAGAAATATTTCATGCGTGCGCAACATGGAACACAAACAAAGCCAGCACAGGCTGACGGAGACTCAGGGACATGCAGGATTCTTCTGCTCCAGGTTTTTCCTTCTCCCTCAACTAGAGACATAGGGAAAAGCACTGGAAGGCCATTGTTTTAGTGTTCTCTGAGAAATCTGGAAAATGCTTTGAAATGATGTTTCCAAGGGTTGCTTCAAGTCAGGGTTACAGGATTTCTAATTCAACTGCACTTCTAAAAATTCTGTGGTTTGAATAGTGCCCAAGCATGTATGTACAGTTTAGAGGGCCTTATTCAGATTAAAAGGGCATTTGTATTATGATATTTGGGGCATGTGCTTTGCTTGTAGGTGAGCTAGAGGGAAGTCCCAGAATGGAAAAGATTCCCCAGTGAGATGCAATGAGCATAATTTATTTGAAAAAATACCCTTCAGCTTGAAGAAGTCCTATACAATTACAGTATCCTGGCCACTCGCTGTTTTCTATTGCTTTCTTCTCTCTAGAGGTTTACAGAAAATGGTGACTACTTTTGCTTGATTCCAAAGATTCTGAAATGTGGATGCTAGCATCTTCCTAAGGCAGCATGTGCTCGGAATCATCCTGCTCAAGTGCTTAGAAAGGGCATAAGCGGGACCCCAGTCACATGGTCTTGGATCTCAGTTCTGCTGCTTTCAGAAGAGGCCATGGATGCTCCAGGAGGCCAGTTGATTTTCTAATGACATATATTCTTTTCCTTTTCTTCTTTTTTTTTGGTTTTTAATATGCCAAATTTAGAATATACTTAAACTACTCAAGGAGACTGGAAAAACTCTAGGTGGTGGAGTCCTCAATTTTGGTAAAGTGAGGCAATGAGTGAAGTTTATTCCAGGTCATCAGTCACCAGGTAGATGGCGCAAGTTATCTGAAGTCAAAACCAACCTTTGGCTTGCCAGGAAATGCTGTGGCATACACTGGATCCCTTGGCGCTGTGTAGTTAGCTTAAGGGATGTCTCCTTGGAAATAAGAGCTCACTATAAAAGTACAGAAAACAGCAGTGTTTTATTCTTTTTTTTTTTTTTTTTTTGGTACTGGGGATCGAACTCAGGACCTTGTGCTTTCGAGGCAGGCGGTGGAACCACTGAGCTAAATCCCCGGCCCTGCAGTGTTTTATTCTTGATCCCAGAGTGAAACTCAGAAAGTAACTTTAAGTCAATCTCACACCTTCAGGGACTCCATTGCTCCCCAGGGAAAATCACTTTAGATATGAGGGCTGCTTTAGAGAGAAGGGTGTTAATGGAGGAGCTGCCTTTCTTGCTTCAGTGCTGTAGACAGCGAGTGGCCAATTTGCTCAGACCCAAGGGCTGCGAGCTTAGACCGGTGGCTTTCAGTGCCCAGTTCAGCTCAAAGTCAAGAGAGTAGATCAGAGACCAGGTGGTGACTGCCGCCACTCTCTGAATTGTAAAGATAGAATTGCCAGACGTTTAGGCACACAGTGGGGAGGAGGAGTCTCCTGTTCTTTCGGAAGCCTGAGTCAGTCTCTCTTCTCTCCTGTCCTTTCATTCAACGGCCTCTCTCCAAAATACTGTCAGCTCAGCCCACAGATATTCCCAAGCCATTGTCCTTTTTGGAACCTCTTCAATGATTCCCCATCTTGATTTGAAATTGCACTCTCTGTATGCACATTAATGGTGACAGGAATAAAGTTACTTTCACTATTTTGAATATACTTCTCCATTTCCACGTGTGTAACCCTTGGTGTCATAGAAATCCTATGTCAGCCCCTTCTGAGTGGCAGCTTTGAGAATCATCACGTCATTCCTTCATTGTTCTTTTTCCTCTGCTATTGAAGGTATGTCTCATATAGGATATATTTTGTTGACCTTGTTGCAGAATAAAAGAAAGATGTATAGCTGAGCCACAAAACATATGTAATACAAGAAGAAAAAGAAATTGTCGCTGAGATTGTGTGTTATAACAGCATAGCATAGCCTAACCGGATTAATGCTGTGGTTCATGTTTCAAAGCCAATTCAGTGCCAGCTCTTCCATGAAATCTCTTTTTTCTGTAACATGACAGCCCTGGATTTGATATCCTCAATTGAAATTTTCTAAGTAATATGATATTGGAAAAGTTCATACATTTTTTTTGTACTGGGAATCGAACTCAGGACCTTGTGCTTACCAGGCAGGCTTGGTGCTAATGATCTAAATCCCCAGATGGAAAAGTTACTAAGTCTTTTAAAACTTTATTTACTTTAACTGCAAAATGAGAAGAATACCAGTACCTCAAGGAATTTCACAGATTTAATAGAATTCAGGTAAAGTGCTCACCACTTAGTAATTAACTATTATCATTATCTGTTTTCCATGTCTCATTCTTCATAACTGATATACTCCCTTGCATTTAAGAAGTTGTCAATAAGAATGGACTCAATAAATGAATAAAAAGAACCTTATATTTAGTATCAATCCTTTTTTTGCTTTCTTTTTAAGATTTGAGAGTGAGGGCTGTCATCAATGTACCAGAGGGTTGACCCTGAAATTTGCCTTTGGCCAGGCAGCTTTAGGAGAGAAGAGCACATCCTCAGTTTTCAAGCCACCTCGATTTCTTGAGAAGCCAGAGAAAAAGTCAGCAAAAGATTCCTCAGGTTCCCACCCAGCACAGAATATTTAAGATTATCTTTAGGTTGAATAAGACATAGGATTTTTGGCTCATGTATCTTCCATCACTCTTAGCCAAGCAACTTTATGAAAGAGCTGAATAATTATTATAGATAATGTTCTTGTTACTATCAAACAGAAAATATGATCATAGGCTAACACAATGTAAAGAGTTTTTATTACTCCCTGAATCTTTTATAACATGTTGTCATTTCACATAAGGAATAGTCATACTACTTTTTTATACTTACCCTTTAGAGTAATTTCCTTTTTCCATTCAGGATTAATCCTGTTTTTTATGACTCCCACAAGCCTTCTTTTTCTATTAGTTGCTCACCCATCTATGCATTTGTATGCCATTCTGTAGTTCTGGTTTCTAAGCACAAAAAAATTTTGTCTCCCATGATACTGACTGTTGGACAGATAATATAAATTAGCTTCTTAGTGATTACCCTCCCAGCCCTGTCACTGTGGATGACCCAATTCAGGGAATGAAAACATGAAAGAGATTTAAAATTAAGAATTCATCCACCAGTATTGTTTCTTCCACTCTGTCCTTGGAAGACTTTCTTTGTACGCTTAGAGAACTGAAGTAGAAAGATAGGAATCACTCCATCAATTATTTTTTGATTTACTGAGAATGATTTTGCCCAAGTGCCAAGCCTTAGCCCTGTAACAATGCTATCAAGTGGTATCCACAAAGCCAAGTCCAAATTCTGTGGCAGGGGGTAGGAATGAGCAGAGGTGAGTTGAATGGTCTGAATAGCTACTGTAGTGCCAGATGCCCAGGATTATCTGTATGCTTAAGGGATTTTGACGTGGTAAGAAATTAAGACAAAGGATAGGTCAGCGAAGACAGGAGGAATACAGAAGCGTGGGTGGCTTCCTTGGAAAGCCCCTAGAACAAGAGCCCTCATCTTAGAATGTGTTGGAAATAAAACAGTGATATGTGGTTGGAGAAGCAGATCACTGAGATCTGTTGAGTATGAGAGGTTTGGACTGGGAGAGAACTGGACAAGGTGGACTGAAAAGCCTTTTGCAGTGTTCAAGGTGACGACTTTGCATGACTGGAAAATATGAATAGAGGAAGACAGCTAGATGCTCCAAAAAGAAGACCAGGAGGAACGGAAGGGTAAGTAGCCTACTTTTGGGGTTTGGCTACTTCCCCTGAAGCTGATCGGAAGCTCCTCAGTCCCAGTCTAGCTTTAATCATTAAGGCAGGAAGATCAAGCTTTTGGAGGACATCTCTAATAAATTACACTGCAATGATTAATTTCTAGGTACTACTACATGTTTAGGGCTCATGTTCAGTGAATGGTCAGTAAATGAACAAATTTGATCAATTTTGTAACTTCTGCTGCCTGAGTAATTCAATGCTGCCTTAATTCAAATTTCCCTTACCCCATGCTTTGATTTCCATTGAGCACCACGAACATTCACATACTGTTGCTTACAGACAGGGGCTCGGCTCTGAGGGCTATGTATGTGTCAACTCGGAGAGCTCTGTAAGGAAGAAGGTACTTGCTCTTTATGAGTCTCCTCCTCATAGTCTTCTGAGGGAGATGGAAGATGTCAAAGCACCTAAGAGGCACTGCGTGCAAGTGCTCAGTTGGGAAAGGGCAATTGAATCCAGCCAACCTTAGTGTTGAGCCTTCGCACCTACCTAACCATGCTCCGCTGGTTCCTGAAGGCAGCAGACACGCTTGCTGGTGGAACCAATACCTGCTGATAGTGCAAGTACTTGTGAGCATCATGCTCCATAATAATTCTCCTGTTATGCTTGCTCTTGGGAACACACTGTTCCACATCAGAAAGGTGGAGTGGAATAAAGACCTGCTGTGGTATCACAGGCCCCAGTCACTAGTCTTCGGTCAGCTACTTGACTGCTTGGCCATTTTCCCCCAGTTCTTCCCTTGTAAATGGGAGTGGAAAGGTACACACTGCAGGGTGGTCTGAAGACTATGACTAGCCCAGGTGAAATGTTCCAGCGTATAGAGCCCTCAGTAAACATTAGCCAGTGGAATTAGTTGTTCCTGCAAATGTGGTGGCCACCTGCTTCTCTTGCATCCTAGGCGGGGATACTTTTGAGAACAGATTAAGTGCTAAATAAAGGCTGGCTGAGTGCTGGCTGATATTTTTGCCTTGCTTGGGGGAAGATATCCCAGAACAATATGTTACTATTAGTCATTTTTCTCTAATTTGTACACAGTCTCTATAATAACAATTTGCACTTGCATAGCACTTTCTACTAACAGAGTTAGTTTTCGCAGTATTAACAAGACCTACAGGTACCTGTGTTATGGCAAGATGATGGTTTCCATTAACACATTTCAAGTTAAAAATAGGTGAGTGACTTAACAGAAAAACCAAGACTAGAATCTTCGTAAACCACTAACAGTGCTGGCTGTGTTCTCACGGAGGTTCACCGTGTGAAAACCTCAGAGCTCCTCCTTCTCAAGACAGTTTCTTGCTGGGTTCACCACTGACATCAGTGGGCACCAAGTCTGGGAAGATTATTTGTGTGCATCATTCCTCCACCCTCTTCTCTGAGTGCGACCATGCTTTATATTACTTTGTTATTTATCTGCTGACAATCTCCCAGATCTGGTAGGTAACACGAGACAGGAATTTAAATCTCCAACACTGCGGTTTTATTTATTTTTTCTTTTTTATATTATGAAAAAAATAAAACAAAAATTTAAACTGTAACTAAGATAAACTGTTAGTATAAATGAAACTAATTAGCATATACATTGAAATATTTTTAACCAATGGACTATGTAATTTGGGGAAGTACTTGAACTTTTCCCTACTTCCAATTTATCTCTCTTCTATTTTGCTCTCTCTCTGTCTTTGTCTCTTGGTCTCTCTCCCTCTCTCTCTCTCTCTCTCTATATATATCTACATATCTCTATTTATCTTTATATATCTATATTGCTCTCTCTCTCTCTATATATTTCTCCCTATGTATTCTCTCTTTCTATATATTGAATTACTTTTGAAGCAATGGAATCCATAATTTGGGGAGTATTTGAACTTCTCCCTACTTCCAATTTATCTCTCTTCTATTTTGCTCTCTCTCTGTCTTTGTCTCTTGGTCTCTCTCCCTCTCTCTCTCTCTCTCTATATATATATCTACATATCTCTATTTATCTTTATATATCTATATTGCTCTCTCTCTCTATATATATTTCTCCCTATGTATTCTCTCTTTCTATATATATATATATATTCATATAAGAGAAATCATGCAATATTTGAGCTTGTGAGTTTGATTTTTTTCACTTCACATTATTTTCTCAAGTTGCATCCACTTACGAATGCTTCAAGTTTGTCTTTCTTTATGGCAATACAGCAATCTATTGTATATAAATATTTTTTATCCATTCATCTATCGATGGACATATATGCTGCTTCCAAGATCTAGCTGTTACAAGTTATGCTGCTGTAAACACAGGTATGTATGTATCCCTGAAGATGATTTTAACTCTTTCAGGAAGATAGCTAGGAGGGGAATAGTCGGGTCAAATGGAATTTCTACTCTTACTTCTTTGGAGGAAGCGCCACACTGGTTTCCATAGCGGTCACATTGGTTTACACTCCTACCAACAGTGCAGTAGAGCTCCTCATCACTCCCCACCACTACAATTTTAAATAAACAGCTGCCTAAAGCAAGTCACACTGTTGACATGCACCAAAGTCTACAATGTTACTACACAAAAGAAACCCGCCATGCTTGTGAACGGAATAGCTAGCTCTCCAGCTTGCCAGTATTCCAGTTTACAACCTAAACATGCACATTCTTTGTTCCAAAGAGTAAAGGAATCTATTTATATAATATGGGCATTTTTTAAAACTCAGACAACAGATAACGAGGCAGTCACTAATCCCCTGTGGCAAATCCTGCTCCAAGTGTACTTTTTCTCCCTTGCAGCCAATCTGTTATTTGTCATTGTATTTGTTATTTAGTATTCTTTTAAAAAATTGGGTAGAGACCTCCTACCCGTTTGGTCTTCAAGGCAGAAAAATGCTATACTACTTGTTACTCCTTGAAATCACCATATGCAGAACAGAGTACCCAAAGCTGCTTCTCTAACCCTTGTTATTTTTTCTCTCTCACTATTCTACCACATAGACGATCTACTGAGGCTTTCTGAACAGCTAGATTTGCACACATTTCCTAGTTGCTTTACTTTTTTGAGCTCCATTTTCTAAAAGTCTGTAATATGAGATAGAGGATAGAGGAAGTATCTTAAAGGGTTTTCCCCCAGCCCTGAGTTGTATACCTTTGGTCACAATGCATGATGTTGTTAACAATTCCGTTTTGCTCACTAGATGTAGTTAGAGTTGAAGTCAATCAAGAAGGGTATTGAATTTCTGTGGGCAAAGCAGTGGTGTGTGGGTTTTGCATTCGTGTCCTGTTGCTGTAACAAGCCACCACAAGCTGAATCTTAAACAATGCAAGCTTATTATCCTGTGGTCCTGTAGGTCAGAAATCCTCTATGGCTACACTGGAATGCAATCCCGCTGTTGGCAGAGCTGCCCCTGGTTGGCTCCAGTGAAGAAACACTCTCTGGCCCTTCCAGGCTCTGGAATCTGCCTGAGCCCTTGACCCTGCTCTTCCTTCCTTGTGTCTGAAGCTGAGGGTACTAGATCTGTCTGAGGCTCTTCTCCTTGCCACATTTCCCTGACTGATTCTCTTTTCAAGCCTCCCTTTTGTACCAAAGAGCCTTGTGATTATTTGGGACAAACTTGTTTTAAGGTTGACTAATAAGCGAATGAAATACCATCTGCAACTTCCAGTCCATGTTGCCATGTAATCTAAAGTATTGCAGCTTCTGGGGGTTAGGACATGGGCATCTTGAAGGGCAATATTATGCTGCCTGTGATGGTTATGTACACATTTATCTGACAGGATTTTCAAGGCAGTTATGTTCTAGGTACCCTGCTAGACACTGAAGTATACTAGAGAGCAAAGCGGGCTTGATCTCTGATGGCGAGAGATTTACAGCAAGGTGACACAATGTAGACTAGGCGAGCACAGATAAGTGTTACACTGCAGCTGCACTGAGGAAGGCGTGAGTATGACAACCTCTCAGAAGGGTCTTTGACCTAGTAAAAGAGACCCAGAAGGTTTTACAGGAGGAAGGAGCCATTGCGTTGAGCTCCAAAGGAGTGGCTGGAATTACTGAGCACGGAAGAGTAGGAAGACAGCCTGGGTAGAGGGAGAGGAGTATGCCAGGCCTTGGAGCAAGAGTGCTGAGCCTCGAGGCTGCAGAGCCTGTAGGAGGTGCCCTTCACCCTTCATGTCTTGGGACTTGGGGCCACCATAGGAGGGGCCAGGCCACGCTCTTCCCTGTTGTTGCCTGGGCCCACAACACTGTTTACAACGATGGCATCTGAAATCATGCGGGAGTTCAAGTACCAAGGTGAACTGATCGGACCCGATGTTCAGAAGATGATTATAAGGCTAGAAGAACCAGGCTCTGCCTTCAAGACATAGTCTGCTCAACAGGAGCTATAAACATACACAAGGAAACTTAAATACCAGGAGAGTTAAGTAGCCAAACAAGACAACAATAGGTAGTGGCAGATGGTACCGAGAGGAGCTGTGAATTCAGAGCATATTAAGGACACTGTGTTCCTTAGTGCGTGTTCTGTGACATCATACATTTAGCGGCTTAAACAGCATTTTAAAATGATTCCACAGCTCGGTGTGTCAGGAATCGGGTGGACCATGTCTGGGCTCTCTGCTCAGAGTCTCACAGGCTAAAATCCAAGTGTCCACAGAGCCGCTTCCCTTTTGCAGGCTCCGGGGAAGGCTCTGCAGCCCCATTTGTCCAGGTTGCTGGCAGGATTCAAGTTCTTGTGGCTGTCAGTCTCGGGGCCTCATTTCCTGGACATATGGCTCTGTCTGTGTTCAAGCCAGTGAGAACAAATCCTCCTCCCCTTTGCATCTCTCTGGCTTCTGCTTCCTCTTCTGCTCTTAGGGGCTCATGGAATGCATGGGACCTACCCACACAGGGCAGGATAACCTTCTTATTTGCAAATCAACAAATTGACCTTGATCACATGTGTAACGTTGCTTTTGCCAGGAAGGGTAATACTCTATGCACAGTGCCAGAATCAGGGCATGGATTATTCTTGGAGGTTCTATTTCTCCTGGCCAGAGACAGAGTGAGGAAGAACTGGAAAGTTCAAAGGCTTTGCCTTAGCATCACACTGTGGCTGCCTGGAGGTAACAGTGCTGTTATTGCTGGATTTGCTTGAGTTGTTGAGTGTATGTTTGGTATCATAATCACAAGTGCCTGCCAGACACAGGAAGCTATGCCTGTTCTAAACAAAACATGAGGGCTTTTGGTTAGCTACAGAGCACATGGTCAACAAAAATCTTTCAAATTCACTTCTTTTTCACAAAGATTGTGCTGACCGAACAAAATATGTTTGTGGGTCAAATCCGCCCCACTGGCCACCAGATGTGGACTTTAGAACAGATTCTCTCTATGCTGGAAAGAACGATGCGGAAAATGACACTTGGAATTCGGGGGGCTTGGATCTGGAGCTATTTATTTCTCTTGTCATCGCTGGCATTTGCTAAAATGAATTGCACCCCCCTCTTTGAAACATGCTCCTCTGAACGCGGCCTCTTCTACTGCAGGCTCCTTTGCCCTCACCCTTCCTGAGCTGCGGGTGCCTGGGGCGGCCCCTCTGACACCCTCTTCCTCTTACATTATTTCTAGGTGATCCTAGCTGGTCCCTGGGCTTGTCCTGCCATCTCTAGAGTAATGATCCCCTGATTTATCCTTTGAGTTCTCGCCTTTCCCCTGGGCACCTGTGGGATGTCTCCACGTTCGCTTCTGGCCGGGAACCCCTTCTCCACGTGTCCCAAGGGAGCTCTTCTCTTTTCTGTCCAAATCCCTTTTTCTCTCAGTTGCGCCCGTCTCAGTGAACAGCTAGCCCATCCTTTAGCTTCTCAGGCCCCAGTCCTTGCTATCATCCATAACGTTTTCTGCTTTTTCCTGCCTTACTTATACTCGGTTAACAAATCCTGCCGGCTAGATCGCAGAAACAGAGTCAGAACGCGCTCCTCCCTCACTCCTCCCAGTGCCCCCACCCCAGACAGCCCCAAGCACCTGTCCCCCGACTGCCAAACTGTCAGCTGGTCCCTCCTCTCCTGCCCCACGCTCTGACCCACACGGAGCCAAGGGGTGGCGCTTTAAATGTGAAACCCAAGTCAGAGGGCGGCACTCCTATCAGGACACTGAGGTGGCTTCTCATCGTCTCCCGAGTACACCCAGTGTCTCACCCTGCGCCCTCCTGCGCCTCTGCCTGGGCCCCTCACCCAGCTTTTTGTGCCTTCCTCAGTTTCACAGCTCCAGTCACACGGACTGTGCTGCTGTCCCTGAGAGGACACAGCACGCTCCAGCTTCGCCTCCCCACTGTTTCACCCATCACCATTTGGTTGTCTCCTCACAGGGTGGATAAATGAGAGGCTCTCCTTGGGCACCCTAGGTTCAGTAATCCTTGCTGTAAGTCTCCATACTTGGCTGGTGTTCACATGGCATTTACCCTGCAGGGCAAATGATATGTCATCTCCGGTGTGTTTATTGGTGTAGTGACTCGTTTCCTCACTCTGACACAGAACCATGAAAGTAAGAACCTTGCTTTGTTGGGAGAATAAGTCAGTGCCCAGAACAGGGATAAAAGCATTATTTGTGAAGGGAATTAATAAGTGAGTTTCTTTTTCGGGCAGACTTTCCCCTTAATCAGTGAGTCCTAAATGGGGCATTGAGGGAAGAGACAATCTTGGATTTATACAGAGGAAAAGTAAAGTATTTCTGGGAGGGAAGATAATTCCAATAAAGAAGTAAGCTAGAAGTGATCAAGAGCTGGATCATTTAAATAATTAATAAGCATAACAGCAGGAGCATTAGAAATAATTGTAGTGTTTACTGAGGCTCACTGTGTGTCAGGTATTGCTTTACAGTTTAAGTCATTTAATTCTTGCAATGATGCTGGTAGGTTGTCAATACTATAGCTGTATTACTCAGTGTTGGTTTGTCCAATTGTTTAATATATAAAAAAACCTGTCTTTCCCTTGGGAAACAGCAATGATACAGAGGATGGGTCTCCCAGACACTCATCTGAGTATTCAGCCAGAAATTGACGATGCCAGGGCATGTAGGCAGAGCCTATGTATGAGTGGGGTGGTGCTGACATGCACTTCCTGCAGCTCCCTATGAGGAGAGAGCAGTGGCAGGGCCACCTTTACCTCTCACGGAGCCAGTCCAGGCATGGGAAGGGCTCACCATCCACACCATCCAACACGCATGTGTGTTGTTTTCTTCCAAAGGAAGTTTGACTGTGCTCAAGAATTTAGACAAGTACAAGGACTGATCCACAAATACGATGTTTAAATTTTAAAAATTTGTTGCAGTGAAAGCCACATAGCCATTAATCTTCCTCACCTTGAACACACTTATCCCATCATTCTTGAGATTTTCTTTTTTTCTTGGTATATATTTGGGATACATAATAAACATTCATTGTGGAGAACTGGTACATATACCTATTGTATCCTGATCTTTTTTTACAGCCCCCTTCCCTCCCCACGGTCTCCCCCATCAGCAGCCCCACTTTCCATTCTGGAAGTCCTCTTTCCTGTTTTTATGAGCTGTGATCAAAAATTCAGTGAGTGCTTCTGCTGAGTGCCATCCAGCGGAGAGGCAGGCTCATAAAAATAACGCTGGTCCTCAGCCACCTTATTCACTGGACCCGGGGCCTACGACTTCTGCCTTTTCTCCAAGGTCACAATGACTGTGAAAGGTCAATGTTCTGAGTGCGTTCAGGACATGGAGGCGGCCACCCCAGCATGACGAAGGTCGTGCATGAATGAGGACTTTCAGAGCTGCTTCCGGAAGTGGCAAGAATGGTGGGAAGGATGTGTTCAAAGCGAAGGGGAGGATTTCGAGGGGTCTTCGTGGCAATGTGTCTTTTACTCTAACAACTTTTAAATTTAAATGACATTTCGTAATTGGTTGAGTTCTCAGACTTTGGAACTTTAAATCATAACTTACTATTTTAACCTTTAAAGAAAGAACAAAAACACACACACTCTAGCCCTAAGCTCCAATCCTGGCTGCCATGTGTACAAAGAGGCTCTGCTTCTTTCTCTGTAAACTGGACTTGGCCATCACACAGGGGGAGAGAACTTACAAGAAGGCTATTGCTCATTCCTTGTGAACTTAGATCCCTTCCTCTGTTCCTGTGTTCTCCGACATGCCTGGCACTGCCCTGTGTCAAACCGTGGAGAAGACCCTCCTTCCCGGCCCCAGACCCTGCAGGTGTTATGTGTTCATCTCTGTCTTTCCTATGTCCGTCCCACCCCCGCTGGTGCAGACCCTCGGCTCTTGCCTCAGTAACGTAGTAGCCTGTAGCCTGCGGCGGAGGCCCCACCGTCCACCCGGGCATTCTTTGTATCCACATCCACACTGAAGTAAACGCAATGTTCCCATGGTGGAATGTAATCAAGTTTCCTTCCTCTAGACTCTCAACTTTAAACTTTGCACTATTTTCTCTTTGATCATAGGCAGCATCTACAAATGTCTACCTTATCCTACCTTGGCTAACTCTCTCATCTCATCATGCATTCTCTCCCCCTCTCTTTCTATTCTCTGGCTTGCTGACTTTCTTTGAATTCTTCAAACCTGCCATGCTCCCTACTGCCTCTGAGTTTTTGTGTTGCCTTTGATCAGAATGGTTTTGCCTCCACCCACCCTACTTCGAATTCAGGACCTTCATAACTCAGCCTCTCTTTACTTACAGCCTCAGACTCTTTGTTTTGTTAAAATGTATTTTCTAGTACCTTGCTGTCATCCCTCATAATTACGCACTATTCCTAGGATCATTTGATTACTGGCCTCTGGGCTCCTTCAGAGGATAAATCTGCCCATTTCTGCTGATGAGTCTCCCTGCTTTGCTTAGCACTATGTCTTCAACATAGCAGGTATTCCATTAACATTTGCAGAGCGAATAATTAAATAAGGCCTCACGTAATATTTGCCTCATAGTAGCTTCTCAATCAGAGTAGTTGTTTCTATTATTACCTTTTAGTTGCTTCAGTCATAAAATCATCTAAAATATATTCTCTGAAGAATATAAGTTTTTGCATACAGCTTTATCCTAATGGGCTCACCATTTTGCAAGAGAAGATGGTGAATGAGCTATTTATGGGATGTTTAAATTATATTTAAGTCTGCATTGGATTATGTAATAATAAGTGCCAATAAAATGATTTATATTTCTGTACAGCATATCAAAAAACTAAGTCTCTGGTAATTAGCAAAAGAATTCCTTCCATTCTTAAGACCACTTCTAGTTTATAAAAATAAAAATGTCATCAGCAGAAAAGACAACCCCTGGCTTCCTTTGGTAAGTGGGCAAGCGGCCAATTCTTCTAACAGCAGAATCACGCTCCTGAGCATAAATACAAAAGGAAGGAGGTTATGATCCAATTCTCTCTTTCATTAAGTATAAATTGGAATTCCATTTGTTAAAAGATCATGTCTATCTATTCTAATTTTTAGGCATCTTTCTAAAGTCATTCCCACTACTTCCTTTCATTGTACAGTGTTCCATTCTAACAGAATCGCTTTCTGCGTTCTAGCCATACCCTAGAAATTGCCCTTCTCTCTTTTTGCAACGTGCAGGCTGTGAGCAACAATATCCCCTAAACTGTGTTCGTTATTGAATGAGAGAGACAGAATCATCCTAGGCAACTGAATGGAATACACTTTTTTGCCCTGAAAATGATAAGTTGCTTGTGAAAGGCTTGAGTTTTATAGGTGTGTGTGTGGGTGTGTGTGTGTGTGTGTATGAGAGAGAGACACACACAGAGAGAGAGACACAGAGAGAGAGAGAGAGAGAGAGAGAGAGAGAGAGAGAGAGAGAGAAAGAGAGAGAGAGAGAGAGAGAGAGAGAGAGACCACGTGCACTGAAGTGTTACAAACTTTTCCAGGAATGCAGAATCTAGAATTCAGTTCTGTACTCGGGTGCTCTGGTCTGAGCACATAAGGGGAGATGCATTGGTCACACCTGCTTATTGATGTGGAGGTCTAGACTGATAGTTGTAGCAGTTTAGCCCCACAAGCCTCCTAGCAGATGTCTATCAATGTCTGGAGACAGGTTTTGGTTGTCAAACCTGGGACAACCTTAGGAGGTAGAAGGCAGAGTTGCATCTAAACATGTTCCACAGGACAGGACAAACTCTACAGCAAAGACTCAGGTGGCCCAAAATGTCAATAGTGCCATTTCTGAGAAACCATGAGGAGCTGCTTTTCTCTGAATCCTTCGTACCTGCCTGGAACACGAGAGTGCTTACTGTTGCTTACATACTGCATGAAAGAATGATATACCTCACATTTAGGAACCTACAATGTTACTGAGGAAAAGAAAGCGACTTTTACTTTATCCTCAATCGTGACTTCAATAGTCTCTCTTTCTCTCTCACCAAGGAGCATGATCCCATGTAAAGGCAATAAAGACAGAGGGCCTAGAATACTTACGAAACAAACACTTCTGCCTTGGCCGAAAATATCAGCTGTGGTTTGGAATTAAACAATGGTAAGTGGCTGGATGAAGGCTCTGTGGCACCGCTGCTGTCATCAGAAATGTCAGACTTATTCTTTGGAGCATGCAGGGTTCTCACCAACATCAGAAGAGCAGATCTTCCCAGACCATCTGCAAAAGGGTTGTGGCTTTGACAAAATCGTTTCCAATCACATTTTCTCCAAAATGCATGGAGCCAGCTAAAAAAGCTTTAGTTTAGAAAGCTCAAGAAACTGTTGGAAAATTTCAAGGAATTAGAACACATACTATGAGTTCTGTATTCCCAAACCTTTGCTCTCTTGGAAGTGAACTTTGACCGAGAGTGCAGCTGAGGTAGGGCTGTATGTGATTCAGCCACAATTTCTCCATAAACCACCTCTTGGGATTTCTCTTGGAACTTCTGGAAGTCACTGAATCCAGGAAAATAAAATAAAAATAAAAGCAAAACATAACACCACGCACATAGGTCAAACAATAGGATGATGTTGGGTTTTTAAAATATGCCTTTCCCCCTCTTTATAGTTATTCCATGAATAAATATTATGTTTAACTCATTTTATAATTGAGGAGATTGATGCTAAGAGATGTTAATTACCTCCATCAGCATCATTCAGACATTAGTAGAGTTTGTATGGAAGCCAGGTCTCCAATATTTCAAAGCCTCCCTTCTTTTTGATTTTTCCTATGTAATGTTTGTTTTGGTGACCTGATAACTACAAATGAGTTCCTTTAGCCCAGTGCTTCATCTTCCTTCTTTAAAAGAATAAGATATATATAAAAATGGTAAAATACATGGCAAATGGTAAAATAGATTGAAGATAAGTGTAGCTTATTTTTAAACAATGAAGCAGCCTTGAGTATTTTCCTCCTGAATTAATGTATTTAAAATCTGTTTTTAAAATGCCAAAGGCAACTACTGTAACAGATCTGATTTATTTTCAAGAGAAATATTTGTAAAGGGCTGGGTTGCAGGCTAAAGCTTTTCCTGAAAGTTCTATACACAGCTTCATTTTACACATTTACACACACACACACACACGCACAATCTTCAAAGTAGGTTTAAAATGCTCACTATCGATGACTTGTAAATTACCTACAATTTTGGAACTCACAAGTTATGGGAATACAAGTTAACAACCAAAATGTGATATGCATATCATCAACAAGAAACACTCCACAGTTCTTGAACCCACCAGATCTCTAAAATTCCTTAAACAGTCTGGTCACATTCCCATGGTCAGGAGCAGAGCTGATTAGAATACGGCTTTGTAAGAGCTTCTTTATAAATCAACTTTTATGTGTTCAAAAAGATAGATCTTACTTTCTCCAAATGACATCTCTCAGAGGTGAGACTCTGTGATCTGTATCTAAGGAAAATGTGTCCATACTAAACTTGACTTTTATTTTAATAAAGGTGGGAAACATTACTTTTTTTTGCTTCGCAATCATTCCTTGGACAATGCAACTGACATAGAGAACTGTGCTCTCTACATGGGTGTCAGAGTTCCAGAAGTCTGAAAAAAAATTGTCCTTTTTTCTTATCATTTAGGTGACCCATCTTAATGATTCTAGTATGATTCTCCCGTTACTAACCAAACGCTTAATTCCATATGTTTTGATATTAGCATAGAAAGAAAAATTGAGTTAAAATGTATTTCCAGTCTGTTTGCCTTACATGTTAATACTCTCATTTTCTGTCAATCAGGAAAATTATTTTCCAAGATAAAACTGTGATTAATCTTGAGGAACTCAAACTTGTATAAATCATTGTACTGATTGTTTTTAAGATGCGATGAAAGTGGCTATCAAGCAGATCAAGGCTTATTCAGGAGAAAATAATTCTATAGTTGTTACCTATTTCCCCCAAATAGTTCACCAGATCTTGATTTTTCAGATTCAGTTTTCATTCGGAGTCATTCTCAGACTGCAGGTAAATATAGTACTTTTAATACATACCAAAATGTGATTCCTTCAAAGTCGATTTGGAAACATTTAATTGTCACAGTTATTAACAGAGTGACCAAAGCAGACCTGTGACTTTATTTCAGAGACAAGTGCCTGGCGGGAAAACAAAGTGATGTTTCATCAAAAGATTTTGTCAGGGCAGTGGAAATGTGATGTCTGAAAATATTACATTTCTATTTCTTTGTCTTTTAGATGCTCCCATTATGGCAAGAACAAACAAGCAAGTGAAATTACAATAAATTCAAACAACCAGTCACACAATGAAAAAAAGCGCATGCGCGCGCGCGTGTGCGTGCGCGCGCGTGTGTGTGTGTGTGTGTGTGTGTGTGTGTGTGTGTATACTTTGGGAATGGAAAGCTCCAGGGTGGGTTAGCAAGGAGATGTCTGTGGAATGAAAATAACATCACAAAGGCTTTTTGGAATAATAAATAATAAACTGTGGGGAGTGCCCTGCCTGGTCAAGATTCTGCTTGCTCTCTGCAGAGAGCTTCCGACCTACTCTGGCACCAGAGGAAAGTTCTCCTCTGCAAAAGCACAGTTGGAGCAGCGCACATGGGAGGGAGCGGAAAGCTTTGTCTTTCCTTCCTCTGTCCTCCTGTGGAGGAGCGGGAGGCTCCAGGGCCTGCTGGCCAGGACTTCAGTCCTTCCGAGAGGGCCAGGGGCACGCAGCCTGGCTGGAGCTTGCCTTCAGTCAGTGATCTGTGAATAGCTCCTTCCCTGTCCCCAAATGACGTGAGCACAGCTCCAGGGGGAGCGGTGACTCAGAGTGCGGGAGGCCTGAGAGTGCAGCCAGGAGCCTTCAGCGCGTCATCCTAATCCCAGTGACACCTGGCAGTCCTCTGCACTGTCTCCAGCTCTCCTTGGAAGGAAGGCTGTGCGAGTGTTTTATTTAAGGGCTCTGCCTCTGCCTGAAGGGTTGCTGTCTGCAGGGCTTACTAACCCTTGCAGATCTTCCAGGAGATGAGGGCTGAGTGTGTGTGTGTGTGTGTGTGTGTGTATTCCTGATAGGGCTGCAGACCATTTCCCTGAGCAGATGTGATGCTGCTGTTCCTATTCCTTGGCAACTTTGCCTGGGGAATTAAACCTGGAACCCTGGCCCCTTCACTTCGTGGCAGAGTGAAGCGAAGGTTCACAGCTCAGTGTGCAAAGCACAAGCTGCTGAGTCCCATGAACACCCGTGAGGCACACAGTAGGAAAGTGGCTTGCAGTAGTGGTTGAGAGCAGCCCCGAATGCCAGTTCTGTTGGTTGGTTTCTGTTCTGTGATGCTAGTGTTCATTTCTGAGCCTCAACGTCTTTGTCTGAAAAATGGAGGTAACAGTGGTCTCCTTAAAGGGGCATTGCAAAGATTAGATGGTAGGAACATCTACATGAGCACCTGGCAGATCATAAGCATGTAATCAGTGATAACTATTTTATTTCTGTTTACCGGGGACCAGGCTACATGCTAGACCAGCGTGGTGCACGTGCCCCTATTCCCTGGAGAGGAACTTGAAGGCAGGGCAAGCCAGCCGAGGAAACAACTGGGATGGGGTATGGTGAGCCTGTGTTAGCACCGTGGTTCTTCAATTTTACCATGCACAAGGACCCTCTGAGCATCTTGTAAAAATGACTTTGGGGCGAGGCGCCTATGAGCCTGAAATTCTAACAGTCACCAAGGTTGGCTCTGTCCCAAGGACTGTGCTTCGGGAAGCAGGAGCCTAGAGCAACGGTCAGGTCCCTCAGGTGTCGGGAGCAATGCTACATAATTTAGGGAACAATCATTTGGTTAGCTTAGCTCTGCCTACAGCCCAGCTATGGAATTCCGAGACATAATTGCATTTTGGCCTCTGCTCACAACTGGAGACCTCAGTGATCCCGTGATGTTGTGATTCTCCAGGACAAGAAACATCCGGGCAGCTGAGAACATCCTGGGAGAACAAACATCTACTCAGTTCCTCCTTGATCTTGGATTGTTACATCTTATTTATGCAGGATGTACTGAACTCTCTCCAAGTCATTTGTTACATTTGTTTCTCCCGATGTACTGAGTACTGAATAAAAGGTGCAGTAAGCTGGGGGCTTTCGTCTTTGCCGCCCAGAGCAGCACTGATCAGGCCCAAAGCTGAGCTTCTTCTCAGTCTCATTTTTCTACCTTTCCTGTAATTCGCCTTGTGCTGTCATGGCTCGCAGGAGACTAGGACTTACTGCAGAGGTTCTAGTAATGTCCCCTTTCCCTGTTCCCTACACTCAGGCGCACCCCAAGGGCACAGAGTCTGACTGTCCATCTCCAAGTTTTTGCTTCTCAGAAGCTGGGCATTCTGCACCCTTTCCCCAATTCTTCCCTCTCCCTGCCAGCTGCCTGATGCCAAACACCAAAGCAAAACGCCAAGTGAAGGCAAGAGGAGGTCAATGAGAAGCATGCTTAGTCGAGAGCAACTTCTGGTAGAGGCAGAGCTTGAGCTGGCCTTCCAACACTGTGACAGACGTGAGCTGGGTCGACCAGAAAGCCAAGGAAGAGAGCGGGAAGGGAATGTTTCCCGGGAAGTGCACGCGATTGCTGGTTCAATATATTTCAGGAGCTAGGGAGTATGCAACGGGAGTTAAATATAGTTATTGAACATTTGCCACATTTGTGAACTTCAGAAATGTTAAGAGAACATTTTTATTTTTTCCTTCTCACACGGGAGGCTTTGGAAATGTGTACAATTAGCATGGATTATCAAGCTCAGTGGGTGGGGAGTTCCACGTGCACCTCCCACGATTTCTTACGAGTGTAACTCCAGCAAGCAGCACCAAGCAAACACGGATCTGGCTGCTTTCCTTCTGACAACTGAAGTCTCCTTCCAAAGCCAACTGAGATATTAAAGATTAGTCTAGGCCTTTCAGAGCTGGGACTATGGGGTCTACCCCGCTGCTCTGGGAAGCCACGCATGGAACTCTGACTCTACCACGGCTTTTCTGGGGCCCCCATATCTCTCCTGCTCCTCCACCTCACCAGGATTCTGCTCACTTGGATTCTCCTGCCCACGGTACACTTGCAACTCCCCTCATCCAACTGAATTTTAAAACCCAGTTTATGATTCATTGTTCTTGTCTAGGCAGTCTTCAACCCACACTCTGTTCTTTCCTGCTCAGACAGTTGTCCACCAATTGTCCATCTCCAGCTGTGAAACTGTGAGTCCTCAGTGGGCAAAAGCTGTGCACCCTCGCATACTCCAGGTTCCCAGCCGCCTGCATGGGTGGGGACCCAAACCGTAACCTGACCGAAACTGGGAGACTGAGGTGCAGTTAGAAAATCCCGGATTCCAGTTCCAGCCCTGCTACTCAGTAGCTGCGTGATGCTGGGAAAATTGCAATAGCAGACACACAACCACATGCACAGTGTTAATCACAGTCTCTGCGTTCTCACTGTGTGCCAACTAGTGCAAGTGTTTTGTCTAAACTCTCCACTCAGCCATTATTATCATCACCGTATGAGTCTGCTGCTGTATTGCTTGGTTGAAGTTTTAATTTCTTCATCTAGAAAATGAAGAGAGTAAATACTTCAGTAGCTACTATTGCTTCTGTAAATGATACGTGATAAAGATGTTCTAGTGTGTTACACTAGTGGGCATGCATGTGTGAGCCCAAACACACACACACGTGCACACACACACGGTGAACCTTCTACTTAGCCCAAGCACCTCAAACTCACTGTCTTGAAACAACTGGTAGTTTTGCTTCCTCTAGTTTGGTTCACATCACTGCTCACACACTCGTCCAGGCCAGGGACACAAGAGGTGTCCTAGGCAACTCTTGTTCCTATAGTACCAACAGTGTCTCATCATGCAGTGTTCTAGGCACTTTGTCATAACAATCCCATCAGGCTGTGCCCTTATAATCCACACTATAATTTAATGAAATCTCAGCCATCACAAAGACTTGTGTTTGCTTTTATTTTCAGGTAAGTAAACTGAGGCACACAGTGACGAAATAACTGGCCGATGGATGGTCTCAGCTGGGCTGCAGTGCTACTGCAGGCCTATTTCTAGTTGATCACCATGCCCTATCACTCTGCATTTTAGTGGCTTTCAATCTCTGCCCTTCTTTCAATTCTCATTGCTTGGAACTACTGCCACAAGTACCTAACTGGTTTCTCTGCCTACAGCTTTTCATCCCTAAGAAATGTTCCCCTGCCATCCATGGCCTTGTGCTTGCTGGAGTGCACAGTCAGTTGTCAATCCTGGTTTGGTTTATTGTCTTTCAATGATCCTAATTGCTCGTAGAATAGAGTCTGAGGTTCAAGGTCTTGTACTGCATGGCCTCACTTTTTGGCTTCTGCTTTCTCCATTTGTACTGTGGAAGCGAATTGAGCTATTAGCCCTTACCAGAATTTCCCATATAAGAACAATGGTATTAATGATACTAAGTAGCGACTGCCCTTTATATAAGGAAATCACTCACTCAGTCCTTTTAACAATGGAGTGAGGTCCACAATTCTGAAGTCCCTGTTCTGCACATAAGGCACAACGTGGCTCACAACCAAGGCACGGAGAGCTTAAGTAACTTGCCTGATTCCACACAGCTTACATTTAAGTCCATGCAGTCATGACTCCAGAGTGTACGCATGGTCTTGGCCAATATGCCTGGAAAAGCAAGTAGGATGCGCTGAGGCATGGGAATGTATTTGGAGGAAGAATGTCTCCCTTCTCCATCAGGAGCCTGAAAAGACGCAGTGTGGCCTGCATTGCTGCAGGTCCAGAAATGTGATTTCAAAGCTGTTCCTGCCCACACTGACCATGACCTGATGCAGAAACCATGGTGCCATCTTCTGAAGTCATAGAGATCTCTAAGGTTCCACTGCTTCGGAGTGACCACGCAGACACATGGCCCTTTGGGGCACAGCATCCACAGGGGAACAGTTAGGGGGTTTGCATGTGCTTCACACCCCGAGAGCTCCGACAGGCAGTCACACCCATCTCCACGTGAGGACACATCTTGGAGGTGAGCAGGGTGCTGGGGCCAGCCTGAGGGCACCCCGCTTCCGGGACTCAAAGCCCAGATGTGTGCTGCGGTGCTGGGCCTCACTCATCTTCAGGAACACCCAATGACCAGTTCTTTGTGTGTGGTAATACTAGCATCCTTGGTACAGGTGCGGGAGCCACCTTTCCTCTTCTGGTCCATTTTGCACATTTTAACTCCAGTCTATACTGTGTGGATTTCATTGTTTAGTGCCTGGAGTGCCCGCTTATTACTGTAGCTGGAGTGGCTTGTTCTTGCCTTAGCGCACACTAGAACCTTAATGTCTGAGGACCGAGTGATTGAATGTGGGAGCAATGTGTGTATGAAGGAGGGCTGAACTGCACTTGCCTTATCCACTGACTGGGAGTCAAAGCTTTCTAGGACAAGAGCTGGATTGTTTCCTCCTTTATCCTTATCATGTCTGTTATGGTATTGAGTGCACGTTAAACCCACCAAATTCTTCTCAAATTAGAACACAGATAAATGAGCGGGTCACAGAAGTCTCTGCCTAGTGAAGCTTTGTGCATAATTTTAGGTAATTTGTATGGCTCAGGATATGAGAATCAGCATGGAAGGCCAGTTCCTCTTCTTGGTCTTTTTCTCACATGAACTGCCAGGGTGGCAGGGATGGCGCTGGAAGATGACGTCTGGGGCAGGCCAAGTCTCTGCTGTTTTCAAGGTAAATATGGTGCCTTGAGGCATCTAAGATTGGTCCTCAAATGGGAGCCGCTGAATTCCCTGGCATTCTTATTTCAGATGATTTTGGTTTTCCAAAAAGCCTTTGAATTTATTTCCTACAAAGGAAATGAAGGCTCTTTACTTGTGTGGTCTTTAATAGGTCACAAGATACTTTCATGTTTAATCTCTCCACTCTATGAACATAATATGGGGTAGGTGATATTATTTTTATTTTTTAGAGTTGAGAGGTTGAAGTTTTGCAAGGCTATTATTGTCCAAGATCACATTACTTAGGTTGCAGCTGAGCTAGAATTAGAAGTAAAGCCACTGCCTTCCAAGTTCCCACCTTTCTCTCTGCACAGACAAAGAACATTGTGTGTATGTGTTTTTGTGCCCTTTCTTTCCATATCCCCCAAGCTCTCTGGTGTTTTCATTTTATTCTGAAAACGTGGTCCCACCCCTGTCACGGATGGCTTTCTCAAGAAAGTGGCTGACAGGACAGAGCAGAGCAGGAAGCCTGACGGTGCGGATGAAGTCCAGGGCACATGTGTCTCAGCTGGAGAGCAAGGCTGTGTTTTGAAGGAAGCTGTTAGAGGGAGGTGGTAGGAGGAACTGAGAGAGTCTGCAGAGATACTCAGGAGCAAGACTTTGATTTGAAGGTAGGACTCTAGGCCTGTGTCATGGGCATGTTTGCTTGACGTACAAACCAAAAGCAAAATACTCACATAACTTTCGAACAGGGGACACGTTGTGTGATTGTAGAAAAGTTCCCTGTAAGCACAATCCTGGAATTGCAGCCAAATGTCAGAGGATCTGGAAAATCATCACCCAGCTCCTCTCTGTCCTTTCTTCGTTTCTGGAGGCACACGGGCTCCCATCTTTCCTTCCCTTAGGAGACTTGATCTCAGATCCATCTTTTCTGTTTGCTTATTTATAGCCTATCTGCCTAGTCGGCAGTCTCTGTTGTGTGTAACCTTTCTGCCTGGCTTGCTACAAACTGCCATAACCTTTTAATGTCCAGATTCCAAATGGATGGGAGAACACTTTGGGCAGACGTTTGCCACTAGTTCAATCATCTGTGATCCAGTCGTGAGATCATGTACAAGTGTCTGTACTCCAGGGCCATAGACTCGGGGCCGTTCTCTAAGATGGAGACATGGATATTGAGGATACAATACAGCCTCTGGCTCACCTAAGCCTGAAACCAAAGCTAAGAAGAGCAAACCCAGGACATGGTAGAGGCACTGGGTGCAGGACTGAGTATGACTGTTAGCACGCTGGACTTCCGAGTGACTTACACAGAGACCCTGGATTGCCCTAAAGATGGAGTTGCCCACAGAGCCTGTGGTATAAGGAGCTAAAAGCAAAGGGATAAGTGGTTTTAGCTGAGAACACACAGTGCCACAGGGGCAGAGGGTGAGCACATCATTAGGCCCTCTGAAGCCAGTACAGCAAGTTCCTTATCTGGGTTAAGGCTCCTCTAAGACAAGAATTTTGGCTCTCTGGGCAGGGCCAACAGATAGGACTGGTTGTCTTAATAAAAATAGAAGCCTAAAATCCCTGGGCAGTGTCTGGAGCTCTAATTGTCTTTGAAGAAGGCCGAAAACCAACATCTGATGAGCAATTCCTATGTACCAGCTCCCTTTCTTGTGTTATTTAGCTTTCTCACAGCAACCCTTTGAAGTTGTCATTAATATCATCCCTAATTTGCAAAGGAGAAAGTGGGTTAAGTAGCAGTTCTCTGGAGCTCAAGCTATAAGCTAGAGGGTCCAATCCAGCGGAGGCAAACCTATGGCAGGCATGCACAGCGGGCTGTTTGCATCACTGAAAGCTCTAAGAGGTTCACCCTCTCCGGACTCTGAACTCATTTTCCCTCCAGTTGTTCCCCTCTCCCCTCCCCTCCCCCTTCCCTCCTTTCCTCTCCTCTCCTCTTTTCTTTCACTTCTCTTCCCTTCCTTTCTTTTCCTTTACATTCCTTTTCATTTTGCTTTTGAAGACTTTGGATCAGATTTTGCGCTTTCAGGACCTTTTTGAGCTTCCCATTTGCTGCACTCACAGTGAGACCGATTTGTTTTAGTTCCACCCTTGAGCTGTCCCACGGATGCTGGTGATGCTGTAACTTCAGGTTCCACCTGGAGATATAGGGTTGGCTGCTCCTAGTTCCTTGCTGTCCCCACGTGGCTGCCCTTCCTAGGACACTTGGGAGCCCATTTTGGTCCAAGCACTGTTGTTTTGAAAGTTGCCCATTGTTATTAGCATCACAGTCACCTTTTCCCCTTGATAGGTTGTAGAGCCCCTTGTCTTTCTTACCAGTCAAGAATTAGCAGTTTTTTTCAAACTAGAAATGTCCAAAGCAGTCCTCATGATTAGCACAAGGGTCTCAACTCTCCCACTTTTGCTTCAGTAGGATGTGGGTTCAAATGTGATTACTGGAAGAGCAATTGTAATGATAAATGTGGCCGCCTCCTCAGTAACTCAATCAGTTAGACACTAACAAAAGGAATTAGAAGAGCTTCAGGGGAGAGCCAGGATGGCAATTAAGCGCCTGGCCTTTAAAGGAGATATTGGAAATACTTAAGTCTTTATTTTTGGGCCTCATGTCCCAGAAAAAATGATTAGGACCACAAGTACCCTGCTGGGAAGTAATTCCTATGTGCTGCTGAGCTTTTCTGGTGTTGGGGAGGGAGGCCATATTGGAGTAGGGCCTTTGTGGGGTTGCACGGGAGGCCATTTTGGTGCATGTGTGAGAGGCTTTCTGTCACCTTTTCTTGCTCTCCCTGTTTCTTCCTCAAAAAACACGACAATATTATTCCTGTTTTTAGGAAACAGAGATGCAAAAGTAGGTTTCTCTCTTTATCTCACTCCAGTCTTGCTCCAGGCCTTCTCTACCAATATCTCTGAGATATAATGAAATGTAAATGTTCCAGTTCTCATTGAATATGAACTTTCAACAATATTTGACCCTTATATCCATTGCCCTTTTACCTTACTTTTTTGATTTTTTTCCCCCTTCTATTATTTTGCCTTTTCCTCTGTAGAATTATTTGGGAGATTCTCATACCTGACCTTCACATAACCAACACTTAATTACATCTTACTACATGTCAACCCCTCTTCTAAGGACCTTATAAATATCTTCTCAGTAAATGCTCATAAACATGCTGGGAAAAGTTGTCCCAGCTTATTGATAAGGAAATTGAGACATAGTGAAGGTTATAATTCTCAGAGGGGGGATTTGAACCTGGAAAAGGTTAACTGCAGAGTCTCTGTTCTTAACATCTACATGAAACTGCTTTTCTATTTATTGAAATTCCTTAATATCCTATTCCTCAGTCTTATCTTCTAATTCTATCCTTCCTGTCAAGGCAGTCATGGAAATTGCCATTATTTAAATTACCCTTGAAAATCTAATAGCTTCCATAATTATGTTGGTAGTCTTGACCTTTCTTGCTATCTCTAGACACTTATATCCAACCATTACCAAACTGAATATTTCCATTGAGTATACAAAAGACACCTGAAACAGAACATATCCATGTTCTTAAGACTCCTTGTACATCTCTTCCACACCTTGTCACATTTGCAATTAAATAATAGCTATGTAATTATTTACTCATCTTTATTTGAGCTAAACCTTCCTGAGAGCAGAAAACCTACTGTGCTTATCAAGGTAGGCACAACTCACAGTTCTCCAAACCCTCTAGCTGCTCCAATATATTTTTGAAAAAACAAATAAAGTACTACTCAGCTTTCCTAATGCTGGCACAAAATACCCAACACTCATGATTTACAGGAGAAGTTTTATTTGGCTCATGGTTTCAGAGAGTTCAGTCTACAGTTGGCTGGCTCCGTTGCAGGAATATCACAAGGAAGGAGCACAGGGAAAGAGCAGCTGCAAGAGATAGACCCACCAAAGACACAGGTTTAGTGACTCACCTCCATCTGAGCCTCATCTCCCAACATCATACTGGGGTATAAACATCGTGAATTATTCCACTGATAAAGATTGGGCCCCCGTGATCCAGTCACTGTTTCAGGAGCCTCTTAATCCAGTCAAGTTGACAAGTAAGCTTAACTATCTTAGCTTCATTTCCACCCCTTGTCACTTTGACACCCAAACACATCTTCCTAATCCATACTTCATCTCCAAAAATAGACAATAACGAGGTCATTATTCTACCTAACATAATGTAACTATCACACATACAACCAAAAATGTGCTAATTCCTTCCCAAACCTCAGCTTTACCAGCATTGCTCAAAACTGTAGTCAAAGTCTCCTCTGAGATGCAAACTAAACTCTTAACTGTGAATCTTTGTAAAATTTAAAAAAACTATTAACATATTCTAAGTATACAGTGGTATAGGGTAAACATTCCTATTCCAAAATGAAGAAGTGGAAGGGATAAATCAGGACATAGCAAACACAGCAGGGCAAACATTATGCACTATAGCTTTATTTTCCAGGATTCAGGGCAAGGTGATGAGATGCATTCCAAAGGGCTTGGGCAGCTCTCTCCCTGTGGCCTTGTCAGTTGTAGCCTACATGGCCTCTCTTTCAGGTTGGCTCCATCCACTGCCTGTGGTTTTCCTGAGCAGGTTTTGTATGTTCCTGGAACCTCTAACTTCCTCGAAGCTCAGCTATACCTTCAGCTTCATTCCTATAGCTTCATCCACTTCCTTCTCTGATATACCTTGCCTAGCCTCCCAGATCTCCCTTTGAAATCTGGGTGGAAGCTCCCCTGACCCTGCCACTTTTGCATTTCTGCAGGCCTAAACTCTTGCATCTTTGCATTCCTAGCATCCTGTAGACATCGCCAGGGTCTGCTGCTAGAGAAAGCAGTAGCCAGGCCTCCTTGGACCATCACTGAAGTAGCCTCTGAATGTCTGGATGGCTGAGCATGGTGAAGTGAATCCTGGGAAACTAATTCCTTCAAGACTCTTTTCCAGCAGGGAACAGATGGATTCTTTTCTTAAGTGAAAGATTTATACTCTTACACTCCTTGAGCCTGGAATGGATAGAGTCTTCCTGATTTCTGAGAAGCCCTCAAGGTGTCTTTCTTCTTCTCTACATTCAAAGTACTTGGATTCATTTTAATGGTATCAAATTTTTTTGCAAACCTACCTTCTTTGGCACAAACTTTATATGTGATTCTTTTTGGGTCAAAATTAAAATTTTTCAAGGGCATCTCTGCTTTTCTGCTCTTTATTTTCATTATACATTTGGCTGAAACATCCAATAGTATCTGTGCTACAGCCTGAATATTGAGCTGCCATGAAATTTCCTCTGTCAATAGTCCACCTTCTCTTCAGTCAATCTCATGCAAATACAGAAAAAATGGCAGAATGTAACGTGCATGGCCTCCAGCCTAATTCTCAAAAGTCCTCATTCCCAACTGAAACCTCATGTGCCTGGCCTTTACTGTCTGCATTACTATCAGCATTCTGGTGTTCTGTCTTCTGACAAGACTCACCTATCAAACTCTGCTTATAATATTGTAACACTTCTCTAGCCTGATTCTCCTAACTGTTCCAAACTCCTCCCACAGACTAGTTCTAAAGCCTTCTCAGGCACATTGTCAGATATACTCACAGCAATTACTCCACTCTTGGTACCAATTTTCTGTATTAGTCAGGTTTCCTGTTGTCAGGGTACAATATCTAACACCTAAAACTTAAAGGAGAGGTTTAAATAGCTCATGGTTTGGTGATGTCAGTCCATGCTCATCTGGCTCCAAGGCAGGAACATCATGGAGGAAAGGCCTAGTAGGACAAAGCTGCACACTTCATGGTAGTTTCTGGGAAGCAGGGCAGGGGAACAGTGCCAGCTAGGAAGGGAACAGGGACCAGATATATTTCTCAAGGTCACACTCCATGACCCATCCAATACACTGAGAAGTGTGCTTTACTAATCTCCTAGGCAGCTCTCAAGCTATTTAAGTTGACAATCCAGTTTAACTGTCACAAATAATAAAATAATTTTTAAAGGCAAAAATGTCACTTAAATCCTATAATACTTTCCATTTCAGTATACAGCTCTCTAAAGTGAATTAACTCCTTGCATATATTTTAAAGAAATTGTATTCACAGTGACTTAAAATTTAGTATTTTTTCACACAACACAAAATCTTTATATAGTTTCCATACATATATTTTATTATGCTAATGTTGCATCTGTTAAATAGCAATTCTCTATACTGTTAGGAAAAGATTTCCTCCCAATATTTAGTTATTAGCAGCATATCTGTAATAAACATTGTATGTACATCATTATATTGTTCTTGTGAAATACTTCTTTAAAATGAATCCTTAGAAGGATTCCAAGTTTAACTGGCATGAACACGGTTATGGTTCCTGACATATGTTATGAAATTACTATAAAAATTGTCATATCAATACTACCAGCAGCAATAGATGAGGACTTGTTCAGCGCTGGCTATAGTATCTCTGTTTCTGGATGCAAACTTAGGCAAATGATAGAAATGCAGATGGAAAAGAATGCTTTTCTTGAATAAAAGAATTTTTTGCCTGCTGACTGATAGATCCATTGAAACAATCGTAAGGTGTATTATGAGTAGCATTAATTACACTAATAATGTCATATAATCAAAGTCACTATTTAGTCCCACAACTTATTGTTCATCCCCAAAGCAATTCTGTACCTCTATCTACTTCCTAGCTCACTTTTTTTCCTATATATCCTTCCTCCTCTTTCTCTGGAAATCATTAATCTGCTTTCTGTCTCTATGGATTTTCCTAGTCTGGATTATTTCATATAAATGGAATCAAGTGTTCAAACAAAAATTTGTTATGGAAATAATCACAATAGTTCCATTCACAATAGCCCAAGGATAGAAACATTTCACCTGTCAATGGACAAATGAATAAGCAAAATGTGATATAGCCACAGAATGAAATATTATTCAGCTGTTAAAAGGATTGAAATACTGATACATGCTACAATGGGAATGAATTTAGAAAATATGTTAAGTGAACAAGGGCTGATACCCAATTATTTTATACTTCCCCAAAGTCTCTGAAAAGTGTGCATTGCTGCAAACAGCTTAGGAAGATTAAATGCACTTGAAAAAAGCAAAAGACACAGCAATAGTTACAAACTCACATTGTCATTGGCTAGGGCTGGGTTTATGCTAATTGAATTCAACAAGCATTTATTGAGCTTTTCTGGAACTTGACTCTGTTCTATGTGCTAAGGTGCAATGTGCGTGAAAACAGCTCCTGATTTAAAGGAAGGCAAGCCCGAGTACACATGTAATCATGTAACTAAAATGCCAATATGGCGCATTGTGCAGAGGTGTGTATTTCGTGCTGTGTGAACCCTGATGAGGAAAAAACTAATTCTATTCCAAAGGGTCAAGGAGAGATGAAGGAAGGAGACATCAGTTTTGTTTGGCCCCAAACACTGAGTGTGGGTTGTCAGCAGGAGAGTGGTTCACGTTCCTATGGGCAAGGAAGTCCAGGGACAAAGAATGGCCTCAGTGCTCCCCTGTCTCTGTCCTGACTCAGATGTCCTATCTCTGTCGACATCGGTGCCTCTCACCTCATCTCACCACCACAGTTTTGATGTGAACTGAGCACAATTTTGGTTTTCTTTCAATACAAAGGATGACTGGAGCTTTGTATGCTTATGACATTAATAATTTACCCATATTAACACTCATCGATGATAATGTGTGTTGAGTGTTATCTTTTTCCAGTTCATTTTCATTGCTCTGTAAGATGTAGGATATGGATTTAGTGATCATATTCCATGAAAGGGAGAGTTTTACTAAGTGTTTGAATTGTAGTCTTTTACTTTCGAATGCTTACATTTCATCCTTAAAATGAATGAAGACCCAGTTGTCTGCAGAATCTGCAGTCTTTGACTCCGAGTGTACCTCGCTCACTCAAATGGGCACCAAAATGTGCAGCAGCAGGCACCCTCACTCTGCGCGACAGTCTGATCCTGGTTACATTCTTGTTGAGGAGCCTGGCTGTGCTTCCGAATTCCTGTTCAAAAGGCAGCTGTGTCACAGGGACTTGGTACCAATTGATTTAATTCTATTTTCTACATCAACTAGAGAGGACCCTGAACTGGACTGGGAGTCAGAAGTTGAGCGTTTGAAGCGTAATTCTTTCTTTAGCAAGTTAGGTAACTTCTCTCAACCTCAATTTCTTCCCACCAGGAAATGCTACCACGTAAACTTTGAGGATTGTTGGAAGAGAGTATGTGGTCAAACATGTGAAAGACACAGCTCAGGTAATGTAATAGGTGCTCCGGAGATGGGTTCAGTTACAGATACCGGGACCCCTGTGATTTGCCCAGTCTTTCTGAATTGTGCTTCTTTATCTCTCTCTTGTCCAGAAGAGAAATGACAGCTGATCCTACTATTCCAGGGTTGCCACCCCTTTTCCTGTCACCTCCGGGGAAAAACTGGGAGCTATCTTCTATTTTCTTCTCTTTTGGCCTTTATCACTAAATCCTCTTCATTTATTTTGAAGCAACAGTAATTCTTCTCCTTCCTCTGATTGAGCTAGCATGGCCCCAACACAGTGGTGAGCCCAGCTCTTTGTTAGCTTGCTGTCTTTCTTTCCTTTACCCAGGGTTCACACCCCTGTGCCTGATGTCGGGGCTGGACCATCGTCTGCCATGAGCGGTTGTTCTGTGCGCTGCAGAGTAGTCAGGAGCACCCCAGCCCCCTGCCCCCTGGATGCAGAAGGACTCTCCCACTCGTGACAAACTGAGTGGCCTGCAGTGATCTCTCAATCTCCCTGACAGGGGAGAAGAAGAGAGACCGTCCTCACATGAGAATCACTGCATTCATGGATTGTTTTGGACCATTTCACCCAGCTGAGAGATTATCTGTGACTTTTACTCTGGCTGTGACAATTCCACAGTTTAAAAACTGTCAATAGATCCCCACTTCCCAAACATATCACTCCCTTTGCCTAGCTCTCAAGTTCAAATAATTGACCCTGCTTGTCTTTCTTTGTACCAGAGATTTTCAAGTTTTAGTGTGCTTATGAATCATCAATATATCTTTTTAAAATGGAAATTCTGCTTTCTATTAGTTCTGGGTGAGACCTAAGACTCTGCTTTTCTAAGTTCCAGGTAAAATTGATGCTGTTGGTCTACAGAGTTGCAAAGCTGTGCAAGACCTCAACTGAGAGTGTCCAGATCTTTGGAGGCTCCCTAAGAAGCTACGTCTTGATACAGAGGCCACAGGGCCAGAGCAAGAGTGATCAATAAGCAAATGGCTGCAATGCAAGGTGCACCTGTTACCCTGGGAGTATGACACAAAGGTGCAACCGAGCGAGCAATCTGCTGTCGGGGCTGACAGGTGAAGCCACAGAGGAGATAAACGATGAGAGAGGAGGCTGTGGTGCAGAAGCACTTCCTGATTTGAGCCTGGAGCACATGTAGGTGGCCCACATGATGGAGAGGAGAAAGAAGTGTCTTTCCCCGAAGGGAAATGTGAGCAAAAGATCTATCCTCTCCCTATTTCCAATTATCTATGTTTTATTTTGCTCTGTATTTATACTTTGGGTTTCTCATACAAGAAAAACCATGTGATATTGAAGCTTGTGTATCTAATTAATTTCACTTAGCATTATGGTCTCAAGGTGAGTCTATTTTCTACAAATGACTCAAGTGTCATACTTCTTTATGGCAGAGTAGTACTCCATTGTGTGTAAATACCACTTTTTCTTTGTCCATTCATCTGGGGAGGGGTGAAGACAGCATGAAGATGTGTTATGTACATGGATCAAGGCCCTACTTGGAATGCAACCATTCTGTACTGCAAATGTGGACTAATAAAAACTGAAGAAAAAGAAAAAAGAAAGAATGAAAAAGACCAAAAAAAGGTTATTATTACAGTAACAAAAAATTGGGTAAGGAAGATTGTGACCACATTTCATGACCTTCATAATCATTTACAAGGACAATTATTCATTCAACTACATGATGTCTTTTTCTCTATGTATAAATCATGCTTTATAATTTGGAAATTATTTTTCTTTTTAATGAATTTTATTGGTATATTTTAGGTATATGATACAATGACATTCATCATTGGAAATTTCCACCTTTACATAATCTCTCTTGGTTCTTATTTTTTCGCCTTCCCCTGCCCTCCCTTCAACCCCTCCATCCCTCCCTATTTACAAGGACTTTTGTTTCCATTTTTAAATTTTCTCATATTAATTCTATTCCCTTCTTTCCTTTCCCCTACCCCTCCCACTTCCCCTTCCCCTTTGCCCTTTTCTTCTATTTCACATTATCTATTATACCTTTTAGTCCTTATTTACACTTTCAGTTCCTCATACTAGAGAAACTATTCAGTATTTACACATGTGTGTCCTATTTATTTCACTGAAGAGTATCACCTCAATGTGCATCCCTTTAGTTATAAATGTCTCTAATTTCGCATTGGGTTACTTCCAAGTTTTGGCTATTACAAATTGTGCTGCTATGAGCATGGGTGCACCTATATCACTGTGGTATGATTCTTTTAATTCTTTGGGTAAGATACACAGCAGGGGAATAGCTGGGTCAAATGGGACTTCCATCCCTAGTTCTTTGAGGTATCTCCATACTGATTTCCACAGTGGTTGCACCAGTCTACGCTCCCACCAGCAGTGGAACAGGGTTCCTCTTTCCCCATAGTCCCACCAACATTTGTTATTGGTTGATTTCTTGATTGCAGACATTCTTTCTGGGGTGAGGTGGAATCTCAGTGTTTTCATTTGCATCTCTCGAATGACCAGTGATGGTGAATATTTTTTCATATGTTTGCTCTTTCAACTTCTTTGTCTAAGAAATGTCTGTTCATTTCAGATGCCCATTTTGGGATTGGGTCTTTAAATTTGGGAGGTCTGATATTTTAAAGTTATTTATAGATTGTAGATGGTAGACCTTTGTCTGAGGAACAGCTAGTGAAAAATTTTTCCCCCATTATGGGTTGTCTCTTCACACTGCTGGTGGTTTGTCTTGCTGTGCAGAAGGTTTAGTAAGAAGAGATCCCACTTGCTGATTGTTTGTGCTAGTTCATGGGCAACTGAGGTTTTGTTCATAAAATCTTTTCCTACACCAATATCTTCAAGAGTTCTACCTAACCTCTCTTCCAGCCAGTTCAGTGTTTCTGTTTTAATATTTGTATCTTTAATTCATTTTGATTTTAGTTTAGTGCATGGTAAGATATAGGTCTAGTTTTAATCTTTGGCAAGTTAGAAACCCAATTTTTCAGCACCATTAATTAAAGAGGCTATCTTTCCTCCAGTGAGGTTGTTTGGCTCCTTTGTTGAAAATGAGGTGGGTGAGTATGTCTGGCATTGTTTCTGCATCTTCTAATCTGTTCCACTGGTCCTCAGGTCTGTTTCTTTGCCAGGACCATTCTGTTTTTATCACAGTAGCTTTGTAGTATAGTTTCAAATTGAGGGTTGTGATACCCCCTGCCGTGTCTCTGTTGCCTAGAATTCCTTTTGCTATTCTAGGTCTCTTCTTGTTCCAAATGAATTTTTGAATTATTTTCTCAAGGTCCGTGAAGTATGCTGCTGGAATTTCAATTGAGATTGCATTGAATCTATAAAGCAGTTTTGCAAGTATGACCATTTTCACTATGTTGATTCTTCCTACCCAGGAGCAAGAAATGTCTTTCCATTTTCAGATATCATATTCAATCTCTCTTTTCAGAGTGCCATAGTTTTCAGAGTAGAGGTCTCTGATTTCTTTTGTTAGGTTGATTCCTAGGTATTTTAGTATTTTGGATGCTATTGTGAAAGGAATTGTTTGCCCTATTTGTCTCTCAGTGAGTCTGTTGTTCATGTAGAGGAAAGCTATTGATTGTTGTCTTGACCTTGTATCCAGCTGCCTTACTGAATTTGGTTATTAAATCTAGAAGATGTTTGGTGGAGTTCTTGGGGTCTTCTATATAGAGTATCATGTCGTCTGCAAATAATGACAATTTGACTTCTTCATTACCTATCTTTATTCCTTTTATTTCTTTCTCTTGTCTAATTCCCATGGC
>NW_004624766.1:17975794-18049824 GCF_000247695.1 Heterocephalus glaber
TGTATGAGCTTTGGGTTTGTCCTGCTCTTCTTATCCTAGAAGCTTGAGGTTCAGCATCAGGTTGTTTAATTGGGCACACTCTGTTTTCCTAATATGAGTATTCACTGCTATGAATTTCCCTTGTAAGACTGCTTTCACTGTGTCCCATAGATTCCAAAATGTTTTATTGGCATTGTCATTTAATTTTAGGAACTGTCTGATTGCTTCTTTAATTTCCTCTTTGACCCATTGGTTATTCCAAAGTGTGTTTTTCAATTTCCATGTGTTTATGAAATTCTCATGATTTATTTTGCTATTGATATCCAATTTCATCAGATTATGGTCTGACAATATACAGAAGATAACTGCAGTTCCTTTGCACTTAGTTCAACATGTTGTATGAGCAAGTATGTGGTCTATTTTGGAGAATTACCCTTGTGCAGCTGAAAAGAATGTGTATTCTGATTTTGTGGGGTGGAACACTCTGTAAACATCTGTTAAGTTCATTTGCTCAAGAGTGTGATTGAGTTTTAGTATTTTGTTGCTTATTTTTTTTCTAGTTGTTCTATCTATTTGTGACAGTGGGGTATTGAGGTCCTCCACTACTATTGTATTAGTGCTTATTTGATTTTTCATGTCCGTTAGTATTTGTTTTATATAGTTGGGTGCACTAGTGTTTGGTGCATATATACTTATGATTATCATCTCTTCCTCTTGGGTTGTACCCTTTACAAGGATGTAGCATCCTTCTTTGTCTCTCTTAATCAGTGTTGGTTTGAAATCCACTTGATTTGCAAAGAAGATAGCTACTCCTGCTCTACTTTTTTTGGTTCCTGTCACATGGAGTATTGTTTTCCACCCTTTAAATTTCGGTCTGAGTTTCTTTTTGAATTAAGTGTGTTCTTGTATACAGCATATTGTTGGATCTTACTTCTTGACCCATTCTGCCAGTCTATTTCTTTTGATTGGTGAATTGAGACCAGAAAACTTTGATGGTTATAACTGATATGTATTGACTTATCATTGTCATGACTTTTTCCTTTTGTTGGATTCTCCCCCTTTGGTTTAATTTCTTCTTGTGCCCAATGGATTCATTCTGCTGGACTTCCTAGGGTTGTGATCTTCATTTTCCTTTTCTAGGATATTGTTTAAAATTATTTTGAGTGCTGGTTTGGTATTCATGAAATTCCTAAGGTGCTCTTTGTCATGAAAGTATCTTATTTCTCCTGAAAGACAGTTTTGCAGGGTACATCAATCTGGGTTAGAGGCTGTTTTCCTTTAGGGCTTGAAATACATCACTCTAAGCTCTTCTTGCCTTGAGGGTTTGGTTTGAGAAGTCTGCTGTGATTCTGATGCGCTTTCCTTTGTATGTGATTTGTTTCTTTTCTAGAACTGCTTGCAGAATTTTGTTCTTCTGTTGGGTCTCTGGAATCCTAACTATTATATGCCTATGTGTAGATATTTTTTGGATCAAGGCTAGTTGGAATCCTACATCCTTCACTTATCTGTATGTGAAGTTCTTTTTTTTTTTTTTTTTTTGATACCTGGGATCGAACTCGGGTCCTTGCACTTGCAAGGCAGGCGGCAGAACCACTGAGCTAAATCCCCGGCCCTGTATGTCAAGTTCTTTTCCCGTGAATGGAAAGTTGTCTGCCATCATTTCTGTGAACAGTTTTTTTTATTTCATCTACACTCTCTCCTGTTTCTTCATTGACTCTGATCAGTCTTATGTTATTCTTCTTTGCATTGTCTATCAGCTGCTGGATTGATTTCTCATAGTCCCTTCTTATTTTAAAGAAATTTTGTTTTTCTGGTCACTAATTGCAATCTTATCTTCTATATCTGAAATTCTGTCCTCACATTAGTTCCTTCTGCTGCCTAAACTTTCAATGGAGTTTTTAATCTCCTGGAAATCTGTTTGCATCTCTTTTATGGATTCCATTTGTTCCCTGTGTTGGGATTCCATCATATTCCTCAGCTCCTCTATTTTTTTTATCTGTATCCTCTCTAGATTTATTAATCATATCTTGCACTGTGGGCACAATCTCTGCTGTTATATGCAAAATTATTTCTCATTTCATTTTTTCCAGATCCCCTTTCATTGCCCGTTCAGGGAGTCCAGTTGGTTTAGTATCAGATTTTTCCATCTCGTTTCCCTTTGGGGTTGCTTTAGGTGATCTGGAAATCTGGTTTTGAGATTTGTTTATGTGTCTTCTCATTTCAAAGGTGGGGCTGGTGTGCTTCTGGTGCCCATGCGGCTCACCTCCTTGGCACTGGGGGTGGTGGTTCGGCTGCCTGGAAGGCTCCTCCTCAGCACTGGAGCAGCTCTCATGATTGCCTTTTTTGAAAGCTAATTTCAGACTTCCCAGCCGGTTTGGCACTCTCCATAGGCTGCCAATTCTTCACATCAAATGCCTTGTTTTCTGTGTTCTCAGCACTCAACCAGTTGTCCTAATAGAGTCTCATCTGCCCTTGCAATATGATTGGTAGGATCCCTTCCAGGCAGCAGCATTTCTGAGTCATCCTGTAAAGTTTGTACAGGTTGCAGTCCAGAATCAGCTGGCTCCAAGGCAGGGATGGCAAACAGGCATTGCAGAGGAGAAACAACATGGCACATACAAGGCAGCAAAGACAGCAAGAGGTGGAAATTCTTAAAATATCTTAAAATGTTTAAAAATTATATTACACCATAAATAAGTGCTACCTGATAGGGAAAATCACTTGGATATCATATACTGTCATAAATATTGCCAAATAGCATTCTCTATAAATACTTGGATTTACATAAAAATATGAAATAAAGTGAAGGTCACAAGGTCACACAACACGTGGGAGGCATTGGAGGGTGGATGGGGCTGCAGGGCCTTGGGAGCTGCTTCCCTGTGAACAACCTGGGTCACACCATGGTTAGGGGTCTGTTCTGTCAGCAGAGGAGCTGGTGAGGTTTCTGAGAGGAAACTACATGATCAGGTGTTTGCTCCTGAAAGGTCCAGGTAGTGGCAGTGTAGACAGGAGTGTCTGGGAGCCAAGCCAGCTCCTGGGGGTGAGGATTTGAAGAGGCTGTGGCTGGAGAGTTAGGTTGGACCAAGTCCACAGCTGGCCACGTGCAGCCAGCAGTGACACACACCCGAGTTGCTCTGGGACGACCACCTGCCAAGCGAGGGAGGAGACTGAGGAAGAGAAGATGATTAATCAGAGGTGGCAGGATGGAGGGCAGGATGCCCCTTGGAGACCATGGCTCTCTTCCCCGGCAATTGAGTGGGTTCCTTTATGTATGCAGCATATGCTAAGTGAGGCCTGGTGTGTGCCTGGAAGAGCCCCTGTGTCCCCATGGGGATGTGGACAGTGGGGACAATGGGAGATGCCTCTGCAGGGTGATGTGCATGTTATTCAGATGCAGTTTTCCAGCCAAACGGACAGACAGATACTTTCCCATGCTTTCCAAGGCTTGGACGGCGGTTCGTGTGGATTGTGACTTTGTGGGCCAAAAGGAGAGGTTGCTGTCATCTCCAGGGGAAACCAAGGGTCAGGGTTGGGTGAGGTGGGCTCCACCTCACTGAGCAAGTTGGTGCCTCATCCTCCTTGCTGGCCGCTCCGTGCCCTGTGTGAAGAGGAGTGCTGCAAACAGCAGACGGAGCTGCCACGCGTGTGCTTCCCTAGCTGTGCTCTCAGTTGCTGCTCACAACCCAGGTGCCACTGGAGGCTATGCCTCCCGGCTCCTGGCTAGGCGAGGGCTCCGAGCTGCTGAGTCGCAGTTGGGGTTGCTTGGCCATGCTCACACTGGCCCCGTCTGCTGTTGCTAACAGACACCAGCACCCCGCTCTCCTTTCTGCTTCCCCTGTGCCCGCTCAGATGGCGTGCTATCTCATTCATTCCTGTCTCACAATGACATGGCAATACCTCAGGAGATTACTAAATAATAATGATGATAAGAGCAAAAAAAGGAGAATGGAATAGTAGATATTTGTTGAATGCTGAGCACAGTATCCATAAAAATATCCTTCAAGTAGAAAATGTTCCAGATTGGTTCAGAAATTATGTTACAACATTACAAACACCATGTTTACAATAATCTACTATGATAAGAAAAAGAGGGAAATATAAGGTCTAATGCGAAGTATTTAGAAAAGGGAAGCTCTGATTGCTCGAGAATCAAGAGTCAATAAAACCAAATGCTTCTTGTGTCCATATAGGCAGAGAGCTGGACCTTCTAAGGAGCAGGAATGATTTCCCAAATGGCTCATCACACGAACTTTCCGAAGTACAGCTCCTTGGACATAGCAGCTTCCTCTTTTCCTTCTGGAAAATGCTTTTGCTTGCGTGCACATGAGTATATGTCTGAATATATATTTATATGTGAGACTATATATATAGATATGAGTGTATCTAAAGCAGACACAGTAGTGTTGCTTGGCTGAGTAGGAGGTGATACAGGGCTGTGCTATTAGTGAGCCGGAGGTAGGGGGTGGCTGTGGCTGATGGGCAGGAGTGTGAGGTAGTTGCAGGATAACACTGTCTGCAGGTATTTTTAGATGACACCAGAAGGAGAGGATGTTGGTTGGTGGTGATGGTCTTTCTTCTTCTAGAGCTCGGTGATGAAGATGCATCATCAGAGCATAAGGATTGCCAGTTTGGAGCAGACCTTTTGCCCGTCTGGCCTGGAACAATTGATGACAGAGGCATCAACAGCTGCGTTGAGGGGAGAGTGGGTTTCTCATCTCCTCAGCATCTCCTGAATGTGGGACCATGCCCTTGCAACCCTGGGCTTCCCTTAATAAGTCACTGCAGCTGTGTCATCTTTAACTGAAGTCTTTTAAATAAATGCTGGCCAGGGCTATTTCTTGGGGAAAAGTATTTCTTTTCACAGTTTGTTATCTCTTGTGTCAAGTAGGGTGGCTTTAATTGATCCTCAACTTATATGTTCTTCCAAAGTTTTACAAGACACACAAATTACAGGGGTCCAGAACTCAGCATATTTTGTAGGCTTTTGGTTAATTGCTATGTTTTCCCTGTGAGAAATAGACCAGTTGTAATTATATGAGATTACATGATGAAAATGTTCTAGAAACGATAAAATTTATCACCATTTTATAATTTTTTACTGTTATTTTAGTTATGACTAAAACCTATGACTTCTCTCTACCTCACACCCAAGCATTCTTTAGATCTTGGTCCTTTCTCCAACCAGCTGCCTGGTCATATGACATTATTTCAAAACACAAATCTACATCCAAGAAAGGAAGGTTTTGGAGAACTGCATCCTTGAGAAGAACAAGATAATTAAAAATATGTATTGGGATAAACTAATCTTAACGTTTTCCGATCATTTCTGTTATTCTTCTCAGAGATGGCAGCACTAATTCTCTTTCATTTGAAAAGTTGGTATCTGAAGTCCAGAGTTTACAAACTGAACATTTAAAGTATTCTTTTAATATGAAAATATTCTGAAATGGCCCAGAAAATTTAGACAGATAATCTGTATTAGAATGGCACTTTATGGAGCACACCGTTCATAAGTGTTACTGGTGAAGTACTCTCATAATCTGGTGATTCGTTGGTATACTTACTCCTTCTACTTCAAGCTCAAGTATTGCTCATTTTCACATACAATATTCCTGTAAGTTTGTTTGCTAAACTTATACACACACACACACACACACACACACGCACACACACACACATCATCTGGTATCCTCAAGGGGTTGGTTATAGGACCCACTGTGGATGCTAATTTGTAGAAGTTCGTCCCTTTTATACAAGAGCACAGTATTTGCATATAACTGACACACGTCCTCCTCTACTCTTTCAATCAGGTCTAGATTACTTTTACTACCTAGCACAATTCCATGCTGTCTAAATAGTTGTTCTGCTGCATTGTCCAGGAATAATGACAAGGAAAAAGGATCTGTCCATGTTGAGTACAGATGCATTTTTCCCAAATATTTTCAATCTGCAGTTGGTTGAATGCAGAGCCTGCAGATACCAAGGGCCAGCCATATGTGTATGTACAGTTCCTAGACTTACTTAGGCCCCCTCTAGCTATCTCTTCCTTTACTTCCCACCTTAGAAGAGCGCACTGCTTCCAGAGCCTCACTCACATCACCCTGAGAGCTAACCACTTCCGGGTCCTCCAGATCCCTCCCACCATTTCCATTGCCCTCCGAGGCTGCAGTCCAAACCCTGACACTGTGACCTCCTGCATGGGCCCCAGCAAAGCCTCCGAAGGCCTCTCTGCATTCATTCTCACCTCTCCCAGTCTCACCTCCAGATGGAATAATTAAAAAATACAAATCTGATGATGTTAATTCCCTTTCTTAAAAGGTTTCCTCCCATTTTTGGGTTGATGCCCATTACTTTAAAAATAGTTGGCAAGGCTGGCAGGATCTGGTCCATATCCTGTTCTTCACCTTGTCTCCTCACACTGTGCCATGACTTGAGCCTCACAGACTTCTCTTTTCCCACTGTGTCCTCCAACCTTGCTGTCCTCTCCTCATAGAATGCTACTTTCTTCTTTCTCTGCCATATGCCTTGCATATACACACCCCTGTGGTCTTCATATGCATAATTCCAACTATTGTTTTAGGCATCTCCCGAACAGGAACTTCTCAGGTAAGCTTCCTCCCTAGATTCCCAGTGCAAGTTAGGTCTTCCAAGTCTCATCTGCCAATGTCCTCTTTCTAATTTCCCATGAAAACACTCAGCGCAGTTCTGGATATATAGCTTTTCTCTGATTGTTTTGTGTCTGTCTTCCTCACTAACCCATTGGCTCAATGAGAGCAAAGAAGTCATGAGTCTTCACTGCTATATCCCCAGTACTTATGATTGGTCCCCACACATTGTAGCCATCCATTCAATAATTATTTATTGGATTGGCAAATGATTGCTCTGGAGATCTTATAGTAACCTCTTCTAATGTAATCTATTTCTACCTTGGTATGAGGGGACTTGATAGTATCAAATTAGTCAAGTGACTTCCTTTCTGGGAAATACCAAAGTCTTATGCCTTAGATAACAACACCAGCACACTGTGAGGAAAGAACATTAACATCACTGACTTATGCTGGGAACCTGGAAGGCATCCTAAATGACTTTAAGGATCCCTCAGAACAGACAAGGACTATTGGATTCTACTAGGGAGAGTTTTCATACATTGTCCTATACCATTTTACCTTCCAATTCTATTGATTGCATTGTCAGGGAAAAAAAAAAAGGAAGAAAGGAAGCCAGTTTGTCTCTATCACGGTATTGAAACCAGAAATTACAGCATTATTTAACTTGTGTCTCTCAATCCCCATGTCCCTGTCATATGTAGCATTGGGGCTGAAATGTGTGGCATGCACATTCTCTCTTAAGAAGTTTAGGCCCATGACATTGGAAAACTGTGTTTGTTACTTATAGCAAGAATGGGCCTTGAAGAGTGGCAAATTAGTGGCTGTTGTCCCTTCCAGAGTCACATATTGGGTGCTGTCTTTTGGATTTAGTCCATCCTAAGAGACCCAGCAATGAGTAAAGAAAGGGGGAATGCATTAATGTAGACCAACAAGGTCAAATTGAAAGACAAAGCTTGTATCATTTCCTGCAGCCAAGTTATGGAATTTGTAATTGGCCCTCCACTTCTAAGGTTGACTGGAAAAATAAGTACTCCCAGCCTCCTGGCCAGATTGGGCCAGGGCCACAAGGGGAGATCAGATGCTCCTTCCCCTCAGCCAATGGAAAGATGATGGCAGATTGTGTCCACCCAGAGAGGGGCTTGTGCTGATCGTGCGGAGAAAGGGCGTTCTGGCCAAAACAGAGTGTTGTGGAGTCATGGAATGGATGATGAAATGCTTTAAGGCAAAAAGGATCATTTTTAAATCTCCATTAGGTCACTTAAAAATACTTTGTTCTGTGTTCCATGGTTTCAAACTCGTAGTTCTCAATTATTAGCATCAATGGTTACAAAGAGGCCAAGTTTCTTTTTATAAGTCATCAACTCGGGCGGGATCTGGTCCACATTCAAGAGAATAGCGTCACTCTTCCTTCCTCTTCCCATCTTCCTTGACCTTCTTGACTAGAGCTTGCTGAAGTAATGCTTTCATCTGGTCCCAAGCCAAAAATTCTCCTCTTTCATAAGAGAATGTACTTTGAGTTAGTATTTAACTTAAGGTGAAAAGAAAATATGTGTTGGAAATAAAATTTAAGATCAGAAAAGTTGGGACTGAGTTCTGACTGGTCCTTTCTAGACATACCATAGTACCTCATAAGGTAACAAATTGAGCCTTTCTTTCTTTGTCCCTAAGAAGACTGATGCTGAAATCTGTCTCACGGAATTACAATAAAAGTAGATCTACCATGTGATCCAGTGAGCTGGGTTTTGGATGTATATCCAAAGGAAATGAGATCAGTATACTTAAGAGATACCTGCCTCCCCATGCGTATTGTAGCACTTTCCATAATAACGAAGGTACGGAATCACCATAAGTGCCTGCCAGAAGATCAATAGAGAAGGAAGATGTGGTATCAATGCACAACAGAATATTATTCACCCATAAAGATGACTGAAATCCTGTCCTATGCTGCAAAGTGGATTTAACTGAAAGACAGTATGTTAAGTG
The DNA here is from genome assembly GCF_000247695.1 of Heterocephalus glaber. The sequence goes on from NW_004624766.1 coordinate 17,984,368, forward strand.
CCACAAGAGAGACAGAAAGACAAATACCACACGACATCTCACATATGTGGAAGGTAAAAATAGTCAACCCAAAAGTAGAATAGTGCTTATTAGAGGAGGAGAAGTTTGGATGTGGGGTCAATAAAAAGGGGTTGGATTTGATTCATGCATACTAGATGCATATAGTGAAAAATAACATGGAACTCAATTACTAGAAACAATGTATGTCAATAAAGAATAAAACAAAATATTAAAAAATTATCAATATGATAATAGATATAGAAAATGCTTGATGAGCTGAAAAAAGTTCTATACTTGCTTTTTATCATTATCATTCATTAGTAAATCAATCATTTATATCATTGGCAATTACTCGGGCATCCGTTCATAAGTTTGTCATCAGCCAAATGCTCTCTAAGACAGTTGACATTTGGCTAAATATTTCCATAATCTGTGGAACTAGAGACTTCACATTTTCTACCTATAGGAAGTCAAACAAAATATTTAAATGATATTTATATTTTCCTGCAAAAGTGCCCTATGTCAATTTTAGTTTATGATACTTTCTGCTTTTGTAGAAATTGGACATGAAAATTATTCCTTTTGAGGCCTTTCTCTGTCTTTTGTAGAACTAGGTTTGAACAGTGTCCATACCATTGTTAAGTGGCATCCTTCTTTTACTAGTTTTGCATAAATTTCTCTTTGATGCTGTTTCCAAAGAAATTTTTAATTCCACCTAGATTTAAATCCTTCCCTGTCACTGGAAATGAGACTGCTATAACTCAATGTGTTTTTGCAGTTTTGTCAAATTTGGCAGACTTTTTAGAGCCAAATTTTATGAAATTTGTCAGAACACTTGTACAGCCTATTCACTGAAGTGCATAGGAACATGTTTTCCTTAAGTTTCTCTCGGTTAAGGGGACCTGTGGTTTGCTGTAAGTTACACTGTGCATTGGGCAGTGTATTGTTTTCTGGATTCAATGGGTATAAATTTTAAATATAAAAGGGAATATACTCAGGGCAAGGATGTTACACGATTCAGGCTTCCTGTGCCTTAGTGAGTGTGCCTTAGCACAGTGTGTGTTGAATTCTGTATCCCTTCAGGACTAAGCTGGTGCAGAGAAAATGGAGCACATTATGAGGTGAGTAGTTTACAGTAGAACTTTACCAGCTAAAAGTGATTCCTACATTCCTGAGAAATGTAATGGTTGAGTCTTCATCTCTTTTAACTTCCCCTCTCCACCCTGCTAGTTAGAAACAATCACAGGCATTTGGTTTTTCTTCTCTCTTTCCTCAGCAAATCCACGTGGAATGGCCTGTAGCATCCTAGCCCTGCCCGGGGTCTCCTGGCTGAACCTGGACTCTTCTGAGGGTCTCTCTGAAATCTGGTGCCCTGTGGGGCACCTGTCCTCAGAGGGAGCAAAGCAGGACTGGGTCTACCATGCTGCCTCCGCAAGAGTCCGCCTCTGCTGCAGCACTTTCATATCTTCCGCACAATCTCCTCAGGCTACTTTCTTTTAAGCACTGTGTTGAGTGAGATAAAAGAGAATTTTATCCATGTGAATATGCCTTGAGGTTTGCATCTGGTGGAGGCCAGTCTTGTTCACTTTTGAGATTGACCTTTCTCCTGTCAAAGGATCCAAACTCCAATTAAGACCCATTTGAAGAAGAAGCCATATCCCCTCTGACATTTGGAAATAGTAAAAAAATTATAACCAGGTGTTTTACAACTTAGGAAAATTTTTTATCTATTCCATGTCTTTCACTAAACATTTCAAGCAATGAATTGGACACTTGAGACACAAAAGCATGTCTTTTCTAACTCTTACCCTCAAAGAGCTGATGGCTGATGATTGCCATAGCAACCAGCACCTAATCCCTTGCCTGCCATGTAACAAACACCCAAGCGATGCTCATTGTTTTTCATCAAGAATTAGACTTTTAGACTCTTGTGAATTTTGGGATCATAGCTATAGTATTTTATAGAAAAGTAATAGAAACACACACTGGTATATTCATTCAGTCTCAGTATGTCTGACTAGGGGTTTCAATAGTTTACTAGGATCTGCATTCAGTTTTAGATTATCACCTCCCCACAAATTACCAGAGCATTGTATCAGAGCCAAATCAAACCAAGTCCCTTTTGGTTTTTTCTGGACAGAACGGGTGAGATGGAATCATTGTGTCAGTTTCTATCTTTTCCAGCATGGCACATTTCCTCTGAAATGCCCATCTCTTTCTGTAGCTATTTCCTGAGAAGTGTCACCTCTATCAGGTAGGACCGGAGGTAGCATGCAACTTTGGAGAGAAGTTCTTCGGGCATACGTATTATTCCTTTTCCCATGTGGTCAGAGCTTGACAGCAGAGCTTGAGCTTAGAATCAGGAAAGGTATCCACAAAAGAACACTGTTCAGGAGGTTCCAGTGATTTCCAGGCACCCAATCTCACGTGTATGGAACATTCTTTAAAGATGAGATGAATTCGAATTATGATTTTCAAAGATAACTCAAAAAATTAGTTAATTTTGGAATTTATACAGAGATTTTGAGATTTCATGCTAATCTTTAGTAAATGTCATTATTGGAATGATCAGTAAAATAGGATGCTTTCTGTCATTGGTTCGAGTACATCCAGTTAAATGAACTTAAAGAGCTAAGTAGCTTCTCTTAGTCACACCCGATTAGACTGGGCTGGTTTTACATCCAGAGACAAAACTAAACTTCATTGAGACAGGATCCTGTAAGAGGCAGCTTCTTTCTTACTCCACTGGGGGACCGTGGTCTTTACTATGATCAGTTACCAATAGGTATTTCATTTCAGATATAGAACTAACAGCAATGGGGTGGTTTTGAACTCAGATCTTATAGGAGCAATAAAAGAGACTGTGCATAGATGGATGACTTTACATGCTGTGAAGAAACCTGTATCTATCTCTCGTTAGACAGTAAACTTCACAAAAATTTACGTCCAATGACTATGAAAACCATAGGGTGCTTATCTTCTCCATGTCCCATACTGGCTTGTACCTTTTCGTAATGGAGCCTTCACTTTTATTTATAGAAACAGCTTGTTATAGTTATTTGAAATTGTTGGAAGTTTACTTTGGCTTTGTAAGTCTCTACCTAGTATGGTTAAGAGTGTGGACTTAGCTTCTGTGCCTGTCTTAGCCATTTCCTGGCCATGAGAGTTAGGCTAGTTAGTTAACATGCAAACTTCTTCACACATGCAAGCTGGGAATCCTCATAGTACTTAGCTTATTGTGTGGTTGTGACAATTGATTAGTTGGTACTTGGGCTTAGTACGTACTCAGCATTTAATAAGTGCTTATTATTATATTCAGGAAAAATAATGTGCGTAAGCTCTGAAAATACTCTCAAGTGCTTGCCATTTGTTATTTATGACCCTAAAAATGACCTGAGTGGTCCATGGAATTCATCCTTCATGGTTTCACACCATGGCCATTGTTCTCCGAGTTACTGTGTGGACTTCCATTCCTATTTAAGGCCCTCTTTGGGCTACTTAGCGCCCATCCCTGCACAATTTATTTACAAAACTATGGATTTGAGCCAGGCAGGGTGGTGCACACACACTTGTAATCCTAGTACTAGACTAGCGGGTGGGGCTGAGGCAGGAGGATGGCAAGTTCAAACCCAGCCTGGACTACATAGCAAGACCCTGTCACAAAAAACCAAATCTCAAACCAAAACAAAACTATTGATTATTTTCAGTTCATAAAGCTCTATCATCTGTAGACAATGTAACCATTTATCAGAAAAGTCAGACTTGGGCAAGGATAGTAATCCTTTGGATAATCCTTCGGACAATCCTTCTTTAACCATATAGGCAGCTAGAACTTTAAGTTGCTCTTTGTTCAAATTACAAGTTTTGACTCTTAGGTCAACAGTTACCTACTGGATGGAGGATGTGTTCTGACCCTACATGCAGGAGCCTTCTATGCTGCTGTTTGGGACAGAGTGTCTATATTTTCTAAAAATCTATGGTGACAACATGGTATCTCCCTATTCTTGCCCCATATTGTCTAAGAACTTTTCCTGCATGTTCCTAAACTTCAGACTGCCGTCGATTGCATGAGTCCTCCTAGATTAATGCTGACTGATTCTTTCAGGAACTCCTGGTGTAAACAGAAGGAACACTGTGAAGGGAGTGAAGGTGAAAGTAGCTCATTTTTAAATTTTCAGGAACCCCAACCTAGTTTCTCTTCCTGTCCCTCTTTATCCCATTATCTCCATCATTTCTGGGAATGCTGTGGATGTCAGAATGCTTTTGTGTAGAAATAAAATATTATGGTGGTCCTAACTCTTTCTCCACATCATCTGGGTCCCTTGTCCTTACTGTAGAAATAGAGCTGTTGACAGAGGAAGGGCCCCTTCCCCATAAATGAATCAAGGCTGTCACAACAAGCTAAAGCTCATTTCTGAAGGCAGAGCTGAGAAGCAAATAAGGATTTATGGTATGGGAACTCATCCTGAGTCAGGTGCCTCTGAGGTTCCCAGGGTACTCAATATTCAGTTGTCTCGGAGGTAGAAAGCTCTCTGGGGTTTGCAGTCCCCAGTCAGAGCTGACATAAACATTATCACAGGGCTGAGGGGAAAGATCACCTTTGGGCTATTCTTTCTTGGGTTTTAAATAGACAAACACCACATCCACACATTTCCTGGAGCTATGGCTTTCTTCCCCTGCAGAGCCAACTGCGATTGCGCAGGGTTGAGGTCCTAATGCTACTTAGGAGCTCTGGTATTCGATTCAACGTCTCTTTGAGACACTGGCTTGGATCTTGCTGGGGTTGCACCTTTGGCTTCATCTTTAAATTATGTTTTCCTGAAAGTGTCCAGGATTTCATCTTTGCCCAGAAGCTATTTCTTAATTTTAGTATCATAAGTTGGCTGGAGAGGTTGAGTGTTTTCAAACCCAACAATTGTTGACTCCTCTTAAAATCAGTCTCTTCCTTTAACTTTCTCCCTCTGCTTACATTTTCCTATAAACATCAGGAGAAATGAGGGAGACTGGCAACACTGCTGGAAACCTCTTTGGCTAAAACCTGGCTCAGTAAGTGCCTTTCCTGTCTCTCTGTTACCAAAGGAGACCAGGCTGCTCGATGTTCTGTCATTCCATAACCGAGAGTCCCCTTCCTCCAGGGTCCAGCAGTATTTTCTCCAATTTCCTGTTGGTTCCCACCTGCAGTCTTCCACCAGCAGACTTTTCAAGACTTCAGGACTTCACTGACATTTTCCCAAAATTTCCACCAGCTTCCTTCCACCATCCATTTTTGATATGGTAGCACCTCGTGCTGGGTGCCTCAATCTGTATTAGCTGTCTGTGTTGCATGAAAAAGAAAAACAAGCTTCCCAAAACCTTTATGACCTAAGCACCAATAGTGTATTGTCTCCTACAGTTTCTGTGGGTCAGGAATCCAGGAACAGCTTTGTGGTTAGGTCCTGGCTCAGAATCTGTCACTAGGTTGCAGAGCAGAGACTGAGCTGGGCTGTGGTTATTTGCAAGTTGCATGTAGCTGAAGGATCTACTTCCAAGCTGGCCCAGTCACTTGACATGGAGAGGATTCCACAGACTGCCTGAGTCTGCTTCTGACATAGCAGCTGGTTTCACCTAGAGAGTGATTCAAGGAAGGAAGGCAAAAGCCATAGTGCCTTTTATGAACTGGCTTTGGCACTCAAATATCATTATTTCTGCAATAATTATTGGTTACAAAGGTCACCTTATTCACTGCGTGTGGGAGGGGAGTACAGAAGCATGTGAATACCAGGAAGATATTTGGGGACATCTTGCAGGCTAGATTCAACAGGAGGTAACACAGAGATTAGCAGTAATAGAAAGCAGGCAGCAATGTGCTGATAAACCAGCTCTCTGAAAAACCAAAGCAATACTTCTACTCTGGTAGCAATTTTAGGCTACCAGTGGTTTAACAGCAGGCTTCTAAAAATTCCCAAGCACTTAACAATTGACTCTCATGAGTCAGCAAAGCCAACTCTAGCATACGATCAGAGGCAAAGGGGAGAGACTGGGAATTGAGGCCTCTTGAGGAAAGCTGCAACCCTAGTAAGCTTATGGGATATGAGCAGGATACTTACGGAGAGACCTTACTATCTCTCCATGCAGAATGCAGCCTTAGGACTCAACCCCTGGGAATTTAGAGCAGACAGAAGGACAGAGGCAGGGTGGACCAGATGACAGGCTAATGCTGGACTGGATCATTTTCATGGAAAAGATATGGGACAAATCTATTGGGACAGAAAGCACGTTAGTGCCTCCCTGGGACTTCAACTGAGAACGGGAATTGGTTGTATTTGACATAAGAGATCGTTTTTGGTGTGATGGAAATACTCTCAAACTGGACTTTGACGATGGTTATACAACTTTGTAAATTTACTAGAAACCATTTATTTTTAAATAGAGAAGCCAGGATTCTACTGAGAGCTCTCTCTAATCCTACAAAACTGTGCAGCTATCTCGGGTATCACAAAAAGAAGAGGCCACCCTCTGTGTTGGGCTTGATACTTCAGCCTTCAGCAATTCCCTTCTGCAGTGGACACCCTTGAATAATCCTCTTCCCGAGTGTGGGCAGGACCCGGGACTTGCTTCTAAGCCATGGAATACAACAAAGCTGATGGGACACGACTCCGGAGCTTACTGTGTTACGGAGGGCCCCATCTTCCTAGCAGATCCGTTCTCGTCTCCTTGCTTGCTTTGAAGAAGAAAGCTGGCATACATCCTACAGTCACAGGGAATAAATTCTGTCGAGGATCTGATAGAGCATCCCCACAAAGCCCCCGCTGAGAAGGGGACCTCGTTGACCTTGTACAGTGCCCAGGGAGCCTGAGCAGGGACTCAGTGAACCTCCGCTTGGGTTTCTCACCCCCAGAAATGTGCAGGAATAGACGGTGTTGCTCCAAGATGCTGAGCTGGATCATCTCCTATACTACGAGAGAAGACCAGTAGGCCCTCCTTTGAATATAACTATCAAAATTTACATTCAGTGTTGATGCTATTATAATTTTCATAAATGAACACACTCTCCAGGAGAGTGATATAGTGTTCTGTAATTACATTTCCTTTCTTTCAAAAGCTCTCATTTTCTAGGACAAATAGTTACACTGCACTGTTTTCCTTTGATCTAGTTCCTATATGCCATTTACTAATCTGTCTCCCAATTCTGTGTGTAAATGTGTATTATCAGTCCAACAAGCTCATCAGAAAGACCAACAGTGTTGCTATCAAGGGGGTTGATTTCATTCTGATTGTCTCTTCTCCATCCCAGAGAGGTTTTCAGTACCTTCACCTGCTGAATTCTCACTTTATGATGCTGTGCTGTGGGTACTTTCTTTTGTTCATCCTGTAGGAGCCCCAGCTTTCAATAAGGGAACGTCCAGCAAGGGAACATGTGCTAGTTCTGGGACACTTGCTTTTGTCTTTACTCTTTCTATCTCTTGTAATGTCCCCTTCTCCATTTTCAACTAGAAAGACCTCCATTCAACTAGAAACAACTTCAAGTCCTGTTTTTCTTTGGCTCTCTCTTTCTTGCCTTCTCATGGATGTCATTTAAGTTACTCATCTATTTTCCTCTGTAAGTCTGTATTTTGGGATCTGTTGCATCAGTTACCACTCACTCATCTGCTCTCCAGGTCCCAAATGCTGCTGCATTATCCCCTCCTCTTCCTCTCATCCATTTGCTCCTTCTCCTTCATTCCTGAGATTTTCCTTGTTTAAAAGACAACTTAACTGCCATGTAGTAGAATTTTGGGAAGACAGGAACACAAGCCTTTTGCTCATTCTATCTTTAATCAGAATCTGACCTCTCTACATTTTACTTTCCTCTTATTCTCTGATAATAGTCCTGTGAGTTAAGCAGGGAAGATATCTTTGTCCCTAGCTTCCTAACAAATACTCATAATTCAGAGAGCTCAAGTGACTGCTTTAGATTACTAAAACTGGCCATGGAATAGCCAAGTATCAGTGGTAACCATTTGTTATTATTTTCATTTGTCATCTATTGTTCCCTAATTCTGGCTCAAATGTTAGTAAATTTGGAAGTGGTACTCTATTCCAGTGTTTTCCAAAATGTACACCACAGAACACTAGTCCCCCAAGAAGTTCTGTGAAAAAAGGATTCCATAATCAATGATATTTGAGAAATACTCAACACTAATGGATTCCCTTAATTCTATGACAGCATTAATTATAGGAAATGATCATTAAAATTTAATAAGAGTGCAATAGAGTTTTTGGTAGGGTGGAGAAAAAGCTTATTAAGCACTCTATTATAAGAAACACATAGGATTTGAGAAATATAAAATTCCTTTGTATAAGCACATCTTAGAATCGAGCAAATGCAATGTATCTCCTTTCCATAGCTCTTCCATGCTCTTTTGCATAATAAGGACTCTGAAAACGGTAACAGAGAAAATTGAAAAAAAATAGTTAATGCAGTGTTTTTCATTTAACACCCACCAATATTCTAAGTAATTTGTTTATTCATGTAATATCCATTCATTGAGCCTCTGCTGTTCTCTGGGCATTGTGCTGGGTGCTAGATATTAGCATGATGTAAAAGGTCCCAGTCCTTCATGGAGCTGCCACAAAGCTCCCTGTAAGCTTGGCCAGTGAGGTGGGACTCAAAGGAGTGTTTTTGTGGGGGTCTCACGTTCCCATCTCGGAGGTGGAGCTCAGCCTCCCCCCTTGGGCTGTCTTCTGGAAATGAATGGAGGGGCCCCTCTCTCCTGTCCTTCAGAGAATCTTTAAATATTTGTCCACACTTGTGTGTCCCCAAAGCTGCTAAATTTCTGATGGCTTCTGAGTTTCTCAGGTATCTTATTTTCCAGGACCTTTGTCCTCCTAATTCACCTGAAAATGTCACCAGAAAACCACAGGCTGCACCCATTGGGAGGAAGCAGCTGTGTCAACAGTGGGCACTGAAGCTTGGTGCGGATTTGCTCACTTCCTGTGTGGGGCTGAGTTAGTCTGGAGCCCTTGGGCTCCTTTTGCGGTGACTGACCAGATAGTTCTCCTACTGCAGCTCTGTCCTTGTCAGCACCTTTCCCTGGATAGAGTGGGCTATTCCAGGAAGGCAAAACTAGTTTGGATGTTTCTCTGCAATCTAGGTGTTTAGGTGGACCCTGTTTCCCTGTGAACCTGTATTTCAGCTGGGCTGACACACCCACCGACCATACACATGTCAGTCACAAAGGTGTAAGGCTGGGGACTTCATTTCGGCTCACTCTTCCTGCCTGGTTTCCACTTGACCCAGTCCCTGGGTAAGAATTAATTTCTGTGTGTGTATGTGTGTGCACACACATGTGCATATATGCATGTGTGTGTGTGTGCGCGTGCGTGCGTGCGCGTTGAATTTTCACCTGGCTCCAACTCAGCACTCTTTTGAGTGCCTTGATTGAACCCTGCTTCTTGGCTTGTTCTCTTCACAGTGACCTCACATAAAACATTTTCCTCCTCATTCTGGCCTCTTGGAAGATTTCCCCTGCAGCACCTTTTGTGTTTATTGCACTGGGGAGGCCAGTTTTGGCCACCATTAGAGATGAAAATGGACCACACGAGTGTGTGGGAGAACCAGTTTCCCATCCATTGTAGTGTATCTCTAGTAGCCGAATTCCTGGGACACTTTTCATTAGAGATGTGCAGCTGTTGCACGGTATAAATACAGCTTCCCCGTATGTCTGGCCTTCGTGTGAGTGTGGGAAAGACAGGCCAGGACAGGGAACACATACATCTCTGAACTTCTTGGGAAGCATCAGAACCCAAAATACTGTAAATCAAGATTTGATAATAGACTTTACAAGAGGTTCTGGATAATTGTTTAGATTCTTCTCTTCTTCTGCCATGCGCCTCCTTCTAGAGGGGATGGAGCATCTTTTCTGGCCCCCTCGTGTGTTGGGCTAGGTCACATGAGTGGCCAGTGGACTTGTCCAGAGGTGATGCAGGCCTTCGATGTGCTTGCTAGATGGCCTGGCTCCTCACACTTTGGCTGTCCACTCTGAGACATGCGTCCCCCAGAGCCCAGGTCCTCTAACAAGAGATCAAAGAAAGACCTGGCTTCACCGCCCCTGGAGCTGAGTGATCTTGCAATTGCTTTGAGAATGTATTTGCTGTTGTAATCACTGAGTTTTTAAAAAAAAATTCTTACAGCTTTCTAAAAGTGAACTTGACTAGTAAAATCATTTTACACCACTTTAAGAATGAATTTCTTCAAAGTATTATCCTTTTTTCCTCCTCCGGGACATTTTCTGGTCACTTCTGGTCCCTTGCTGTGATATTACTTGGAAACGCAGGTGTTGTCCTGTTAAGATGAAGGCGTGTCTGTTCCGAGTGGGGCCGAGCCCAACAAGGTTATGAGAAGAGGAGGCAAAAACAAAAATGATGGCAGAGATGGTGAGGGCTGGGGTGCAGGAGCAAGTCAGGGACACAGCCCGCAGGGTGAGGAGGAGGGAGGACTGGCCCGCCCCGCATCCCCCAGGGAGCCCAGCCCTGCTGACCCCCGGATTCCGGACTTCTAAGCTGCAGAACTCTCAGCAACTCAGGGTCTGGCGTTTTACCCCACTGCTCATGTATGTTTTTTATGGCAGACCTGGGAAAGGAATTCGCTTTCCCTAATGACCTGGACCCAGGGTTCCTTCTGTCTTCACAAGGCACTGTATTTGTAGAGCTTTGTCACCTTAAGCCCACTGTCAGGTAATTTCTATCTTTCCCACTCAGTTGTGTACCTGGAGGGCTTGCAGAGACACATCTGAGGCCACAGTCCACCTGTGGCCCATAGCTCTTTGGTGGGTGATGTGGTTGTGTGGGACAGGGTGCAGGTATGAAGTGCGAGGACCCTCATCCCACGCCTGAGCTGCTCTCCTTACTGTTTTTTCCTCACATAATTTACTCAGTTTCTGCGAAGCTCCTGATCCTTATCCACAGTAAGCACAAAATTTACCTCACAGGATTTCCATGGCAGTTAAACCAGTGAATGGATCTGAAAAAGTTTTATGAATGGGAAAATCACAGCAAACTGTTGGGTTATTTTGCAATGATTGTGTGGAGTTTGTTGGCTGCTGCCATTTACCCAGCACGTGGGAACAAGTGCATGGCAGTGAGTATTAAGCATCCTGCAGCAGGCACAGCAAGTGGGAAGGGTTGGGCTTGCCCATGAAGCGACCCCATCTTCAAGGATTGAACGAGGTGCCAGGGGGATGCAGTGTATTTGGGGGGATCAACTTTATGACAGTTCTCTCAGATGCTGTGATCTTCAAGTGGAGAACTCGCTGATAAAATGGTATCGCTTATGTCAAAAGCCAAGGGAAAAGTATTCCAGGCAGAGGGGAGAGAGCCAGAAGGCCTTGTGTGGAGAAGAGGTTGGGCCAGGCTTAGAGACTGACAGAGGCAGAGGAGAGCAGACTGGGAAGGGGCTCGCATCGCTGGACATCTGAGAGGCAGGTCGGGACGGAGCTGCCAGCATCTTCCAGGCCGTGCTCGGGAACTTGAATTATTTTATTCTAAATGTCACAGGGATGCAATTGCAGGATTTTCTGTAAAGCAACAACTTGAAATCTGAAGCAACCCCCTGTGGCTCCTGTTCTGGATGCAGTGGTGGTACGGATGGGGGGTCAGGAGGTGGTCAGTGAGGGATGGGAGTGGGGAAGGCAGTTATCTGGGGAGAGGGAGTGGATGGTACGAACTTCGCTGCCGGTGTGCTAGTTTCAGCAGTGTGTACCAGGAAGGTATTTCAAAAACAGAGCTGACAAATCTCTTTCTTAAATGAGGAGTTGAGAGTTAAGGAAGACTTCTGGGTGATTCTGTAACTGTGTATGATGCTCCTTTCATTAAGATGCAGAAGATGGCGTTTGCTCTTATGAACTCATGTTCACAAGAAATTTCACTCCATATTTTCCCCTAAAAATTTAACTTTGAGCCTTAGCACAAGGGACAGAAATGTGATTTAATTCACATGCAATTCAGGTGTCAGTGGGTTAAGAGCAGGTGTTGGCTAATGGTCCATAGCTAATTCCACACCAGAGACTAGAGGCTCATATACTGTAGACCTTTATTTCTTGCAGTTCTGAAGTCTGAGAAGTCTAGGGTCAGGTGGGCTGTTGTCTAGTGAGGGCTCACTTCCTGTTTCTTTGTACCCTCACCTGTCGGGAAAGCATCACCTCTCTCGTGTTCCCTCTTACAAGGCCACAGACTCCATTCCTGAGGGTTCTCCCCTCCTAACCCCATTACCTCTCAAAGGCTTCACTCCCGATTCCAACACCCTGTGGGGTAGGATTTCAGCACATGAATTCTGAGGAAACTCCAGCCTGCAGTCCATAGCATCACCTTTCCCTGAAAGGCGAGGTCATTGATGTTTCAGGTTTTGCAGGAAAAGCCAAACAGTAGATGTCGTGTAGATGCTTTTCTTCTTGTTAGAATGTATCCATTTAGACATGTAAAATACATCTGTGGCTCATAAGACCATGTATGAGAAGGCGGCTGGCAGGATGTGGGCTGTGGAAGGTAGTTTGCTGACGCCTGGTCTGAAGCTTCTTTTTCAGAATAAAGCCTTTTTTGACACACAGTCAAAACCACTTGTTTACATGTCATCTGTAAAGGCTGCTTGCTTTTACACTGCAGAGTTCAGTAATTGTAACAGAGGCCGTATCTCAAAGCCTAACAGATTTACTATCAGGCTTTAGAGAAATAGTCTGTCAATCCTGATCTAAATAACATTGCCAAAGAGGTCCTTTTCCCATTTCATGGGAAGGCTATTACCTCCTTAAATGTTTTGCAAACCTCCAGGGAACTTTTATTCTCCAGGTCTGCATCCCAGTGTTAGTCACGTCTTCATCACTGTGACAAAATACCTGGTGATGTCAGCTAACAGGGATAGAGATTGATTTCCCTCTGGCTTTCGCGGTTCCCAGCTCCATTGCTCCCAGGCCTGTGGCGGGGCAGGAAGATCATGGTGAGAAGTGTGGCAGAGGCAAGCTGCCCTCCTCAGGGCAGCTGGGGAGCCCTCACCAGGAAGGGGCGAGGGACAAGCTGTGGTCCGAAAGGCCATGCCCGTGCCCTGTCCTCAGTGGCCAGCATCCTCCCCTAGTGCCGTGGAAGTACCATCCCTGCCGTAGGTTAATCTACCAGTGAGGTTGGAGCCCTCATGACCCAACCCACTCTCCAAACCATGTTCTGAACACATGAGTTTCTGGGAGACGTTTTAGCTCTTCCATCTCAGCCCTTGTCCTCCTACTTGGATTACTTCACCATGGCACAGATGCGCTGCCTGGGGTGTGACTTTAGGGGGAATCCTATCTCCACTCTCAAGGTCCACAGCCATTTCACCACAAGCCCCAACTAGGGAAGCATTCTTTTAGAACTCCGAGGAATAACTAGGCTATGTGGATATGGCAGGTACTACTATCACAGAGTAAAACCCTCAAAGTTGGTTATTAGACTTTTGCTCATTTTTCTTCAAAAAGTCCATTGACCACATTGGCTAACTTACCCTGCAGCATTCTGCATGGTGCTGCAGCCTCCATTTTTCCATCTTCTCCTTTGGCCATCTCTCTTTTTCCCTATCCCTGAATTTCAGTTTCTTCCTCTGCCATCCTGTAGTAGGCTTTGTCTTTACTCCCCAAGAGACCTCCTGAGATGTCTTATTGAAACTAAAACTATTCTCTTCTTAAGACTTCAGATTTTAACCTTAACAAATTCTTTTTATTTGTAAAACTAAAATGGGTGGTGAGTGGCCATATTCTTTGCCAGTGGTAGCAAACCTAAGGCACTCATGTTATTGTGTTTTTCTTTTAAGCTTAAAGCTGTTAATGGATGAACTGTTTTTTCTAAATGGAAATTTCAGTATTCAGGTTTAATTGTAGTGCTGGCACTTTGTAATAAATAAGTGGGTTTAGGTTGCAGTTTGGGCATTTGGTATCTAAAGTTTCACCATCACTGCTGTATGAAGATACCTCCCACCCTACTGCCTTGCTATAACCCTAACATTTCTATCATTGGAGACATTGCCATTCCCCCAATGTTTGTCACATAGTGTTAGATGTGTGACCTTCAGTGCATGATCTCATTCAATTCTTACCCTGCTGTTCAAACCTTTGTATCTCCATTTTACCGATGAGAAAATTGAGATTCAGATGTCCTCATATCCAACATCACATTTCTGTGAAGTAAGATTTGAATCTGTCTTTCTGTTGCTAATTTTTCAAGCTGTTTTTTTCTGTACCACAGTTTTTTTTTTTTTAATCTGGCCAATCTTTTATAGAACACCAGATCCAAACAGAGAAATTATATCATTTCCCAAAGAGCAAGAAAATAACAAAGTATTAGTTGGTATTTACAGGCACGGACAAGTGTGGGACCAGATTGTGGCGAGTGGGGAAATGACAGAGGTCAGACTTGTGTTTCAGAAAGAGCAGTGAGTCCTGTGAGCAGCCCTCCTTGGGTGAGTATAAAGAGCTGGTGCGGGGTAAACTGGAGGTGCAACCTAGTGCGCTGAGTGTGGAAACACTGCAAAAAATGTCATTTGATTAGAGACAGACGCATGATCCAACAGGGAGGCAGAGGAATGCCTCAGAAAAGTCTGAGCTAAATAAATACTAGGTGCCCGTGAAGCTTGTGGAGTGGCCAACTTTCTGAAAAACACGGCAACAGCAAGCATGCGTAAATGGCAGCCCACTCTCTGAAGATGAGTGGGAAACAGCAGAGGGGAATTTTTAGCTTGCTTGTTTTGTACTTGAGCGGAGTCAAGTGATGCCATTGGAAATATTAAGAAGGATGAAAATGTGTTGGTGACGAAAGAACACTTACGAAAATAGAATCGCGTCAGGACGTGGTAACCCGACAGAGACGGCTCAGCCACCAAGTAGAGAACATCGTTGAGACCTGGAAAATAGTGTTTTTAGCCAATTAACCAGGACGGGCCACCTTTCCTGTCAGAACACTGGTGTAGAATTGGCCTCTACATCCGGAGGCCTTTTGAATTGGGCTTCATTGTCTTCAGAGAACAAAAAATCTTGATGGCATAGATTTCTGCAGATTGGGGGATTCTGGACCACTGTGATCCCTGATTATTTATTTAATTGTTTATATTATTTCACAAATGTCCACATTTTCTTTTCTGTCTTTTTAATAGACATCACGAGAATCTTGCTATGCTGCAGGGTTTATGTGGGTTAAAAATGACCCTGTTATGGATTCTATGGATTTTCATCGAGCCATTGCCGTGTGGTTTATTTCATGGAGCTGTGGTAGACACAAAAATGAGTAAAACACAGCCCTGTCCTTGTAGAATTGGAGGAATGTTAAAGGAAACTGAAAGAGATTGAGACACTTGCAGGTTGAAACAAAAGCTAACCTTAAGAACCCTATGAGAGTAACTTCTTATTTTTGTGTACTGCAGATTGAACCCAGGGAGCATTGAGCACGTCCATAGCTCTTTTTACATTTTAACCTTCCTGTCTCAGCCTCCTTAGCACCTAGAATTACAAGCATATGCCAACAAGCCTGGCAACCAAGACAGTGCCTTTTATGCCCATTAGACTCTGTTTCCCAAACATGGAAGGCAAACACGTCAGATTAAAGGACTAGACAGCTGCACAGGTTTTACTTAGCTGAATTTAGTGTATGTTACAATGTAAGGAAGATGTTATCAAACTTAGATGTCATCCTATGAATCTTGGATTATTTTTCATTACTTGCTTGGTTCCAATGGTAAGAACCCATTGTCTCAGATCATTTGCATGGACTCAGGCATTTCCACCATTTTTTAAAAGCAAGACAAAACAAGCTATCTTTTAGCAAAGAATGTGGCCCAGGAAACTTTCTGAGAGTCAGGCATATTTTGGAGGGGAAAAAGGTGATTAGGAATTTGAAATTAGTATCTACTTGAGGAATATCACAGAAGATTTATTTCCTCATGAATCATCAAATAGCCACAGTTGACAATGTAAGATTATGTTTGTACTACAACATTTTATTTCTTTAAATTAGAAACATTTTAATTGGTTCTTCTGAACTATGGTCTACGAACATTAACATATCAGATGAGGAATGTTTAGCAAAGCAGAGGTCGAAAGCACACCCCTTTCCTCCTTCCCTTTAGATTCTCTAATAAAGCAAGATCACGAAGTTAAAGAAAGTGGTATTTTGTGTTTGCTTCTCTGTTTCATAAGTGCTCTGTGCTTATTTTGTTTCCCAAGGGTCTTGAGCTCCCCTTCATGCAAGCAAATAGTTGTGCTTGGGTCCTCTCTGCCCTTCTGTCCTAAAATCCACGTTGCTCTGTCTGTCTCACTAGTAGAGCCCTAAGTCACAGTAAGGTAACATGGAACAGTTCACCCTGCTGGAACACCGGAAGGTACTGCACCTGTCCAGCACATGTAACCCGCACAAACAGGCCTGTGACACTTTACCGGCAGCTTCTCACAACTGCTCCGTGAATAGTCTCTAGAAAACATGGGGAGAGTGGAAAGCAGGGAACAGAGATGAGTAAAATGTGAGGTCCAAGATGCAATCGGGTGGGGAAGAAAACACTCCGCTGTGGCTGGAAGATGGAGTTGAAGGGGGTAGGTGTTTCTAGAGAAGACCCCCAAATTCGGCTGGAATTTGAATGCGGAGGAAATCACAGCTAATCACAGGATCAGAGGCCCCGTCCTGTGGATGAGGTCATGTTCAAGTTGAGCTTCGTGGTTGGTTATTATCGGAACCGATGAAAAGCAGGTGCCATCTGCAGGTTAAGAGAAAGGTGTGGAAACGCACGGCAGCAAAAACTTCAGGAGCTGCTGCAAAGAGCATATGGTTCCATTTGGCCAAAGTGGTGGATTTTAAAACTTTGGCTAGTGATACAACTCTCTTCTCCTCTTCTACAAATGAAGGTTAGACCGAACTGAAAAACAGAACTTGAATACCAGTGACCAAGCTGCGATAGCGGAAGGATGTGCATGTGCTGGGGACAAGAGGCCACCAAGGAGGGGTGCATCAGCGTCCCAGGGCTGCATCACCAGCACCGAGAAAGGACGGCTCAAATGAGTTCTGTCTTGTCACAGCGCTTCAGGATCCAGAAGCTTGCGGTATGCCAGAGCTTGGGGGCCACACTGCCCTGCCCAGAGGACTCTCGCTGGCCACGGCCGAGGGAGCTCAACCCTGAGGCCCAGCTGTTCCGTGGGCCCCGCCTACGGCTCCCGCAGGCCGAGTCTGTGGCCCAGGGCCGGGGTGCACTCAGGCCCGGCCGGGCTCCTGGGGCCACGCAGGGGATCAGAGGGACCCAAGGGGACCGAACCGTGCCCGGCAGCTGTCGGAGCCCGGCCTGTGAGGCTCACCCGGCTGGGGACCAGAGCAGGGGCCCGGACCAGCCGCCCGCGCTCTGCCAAGCAGGGCCGAGAAGCCAAAGCGGGCCACAGAGCCTCTCGGAGGTCCGGGGTGGCGTTGGAATCTCGTCCGGGGGATGCCTCCCATTTTATAGGCGAGCACACAGAGGCTGGGGGTTGTTCCTCTTCTGCACCATCTGTGCACCGCAGGGCTAGTTTTATTTATTCAGTTTTTAGTGCTACTGGAGATTGAGCCCAGGGCCTTTGCACAGAGCTATGTGCATCCCTAGACCTTTAAAAAAATTGTTTTTAAAAAATTTGAGACAGGTCTCCCTAGGTAACTAAGTTGTCCAGGCTGGGTTCAAACTTAGAGTCCTCCTGCCTCTGTCTTGCAGAATGCTGAGATGGTAGGTGTGCATCCTGAGGCTTGGCTTGTGGAGCTATATTTGTATCCCACTCTGTCTGGAGCCCAAACCCGAAGGCTCAGCCACCTGCAGGCCCCTGCAGATCAACCCCGAGGCTGAATCTGCATCTCCTTCCACCCATCTCAGCTCAGGCTGGCCTTTCCTCCGGGTAAAGGCTTGGTCTCCTCTCTCCTGCCACATCTTACTGATCTTCAGAATCATCTGCAATAAGTGAGCAGACGTAAGTCCAGAACGAAACAGCCCTGATTCTAGGCTGCCCCTGTAAGAACCAGCAAGGCACTACTTACTGCTTATTTATTATCTACTTCCGACAGCTCATGCTGGGTACTTGCTCAGTAACTACAGCTTGAGTGTCAAAGTCATCAGACTTTTTTTTTTTCTTTGGTACCTGGGATCGAACTCGGGTCCTTGCGCTTGCAAGGCAGGCAGTGAAACTGCTGAGCTAAATCTCCGGCCAATCAGACGTTTTCTTTACTTAGACACAACCCCCACTAATGGATCATTGTTCTTTTCTCTGCATCTCAGGTACTAAAAGTTTGGTTTCTTCCCACAGGATCCTCCTTTTTTCCTTGGGTAACTTCCAGGTCATCATTACTGGAG
The DNA here is from genome assembly GCF_000247695.1 of Heterocephalus glaber. The sequence goes on from NW_004624766.1 coordinate 18,002,690, forward strand.
GGAGCACTGTGTTGCTGGCCATCAGTCAAGGCTCCTGGGGTGGGCAGGATAAGAAACGGTAGCCACCAACGGCCCAAATCCTTGGCTAAGCTCATTCCACAATTCCCAGGGAAGATGCGCAACAGAGACCAGAGCCGCCTTGCCTGTGTGGTGTGTGACTCCCTTACCTTCCCTGCAGAAGCCCTGGCTGAGCTGCTACACTTCTGGTTTCCGGGAATCCAGGGAATCCTGTGGAACAGACAGCGCACTGCTCGGTGGTCACCCACTTGACAGTCACTCAGGAAGCCACTGCAGGGAACAGCCACATGTGTCTCCAAGGAGCGCCTGGAGAGAGACCCTCCGGAAAGGCACCTCCAAGAGGCCAGGATTCAGGCACAGAACTTACGCCCAGGAAAGCAAATGTCTGTTAGAAATCATGTCTCCACTGGAGCTCTGCTTTATACTGTAAGAAGGAACACATGTGCGTATTTTAAGACACCCTGAAGCACACACGTATAGCCAGCAATCACTTGCTCTACTCTTTCTTATACTTCTGATCCCAAGATCCACTTTTCAGGGAATTGCTTTCAGTTCCCAGACTCTTTATCTTGGTGCTTATCTCCACATTTCTAAATAACGTTCTACTGTTTTTTTTAATATTTTGGACATTAGTTATTAACTTATGTAAGGTGAGTAAAAATTTACTTCTTTTTCTTTTATGCTTTTAGTTCTGGGAAATATTCACATATCTCTTCATAGATAAATTCATCACTTCTGGATTTTAATCTCTCTGTAAGCACAATGGAGTACTACTCTGACATAAAGAACAGACCGGAGTCATTTGTCGGCAAAAGGATGCACCTTGAGATCATAATGTTAAGTGAAATAAGTCAGACACACAAGCTTAAATATTTCATGGTTTCTGTAAGACAAGAAACCCAAAGTATAAATACAGAGCAAAATAAAAGAAAGGTGACAGAAAGTAGGGAGAGAGATCTTTCTCAAATGGGAAGGGGATTGAAAGTTGGAGGGCAGGGAAGGGGTGAAAAACGGAAGGAAGATGTGTTGTGTACAGGGGTCAATTCCGCACAAGGGTGGCAACAGCGTGAGCTGCACTCATGGACTAATGAAAGACAGGAAAAGAAGGAACATGAGCCTCCTCTTTGGCCCTCTTCCTTTCTTATTCATTTTCCTCTTCCTTTTCCTGTTTTCTCTTTGCTCTTTTGAGGACTTTCTCAGAAATTTCTTTGACTCTTTCTGGTGAAGTTCCTATTGAAGGCTTTATTTTGCCCACAAGAGTGTTTCTCCTCCTCTGTTTCTTTTTTTCCTGTGGAATCCTCCCTTGTGTGACGGAGACAAAATCTTTATATCTTTCTCTAGTCATGAGGATTTTAAGTATAGTTCTGCTCGTTTGCTTGTTGGAATACTTTCCTTTTGAGTTGGAAGCCTTCCTAAAGTGCCTGTTAACCCGTAGTAGTCAGCTCCTAGTTAAGTCGAGGCACTAAGAGACCAATTGACACTTCTGCTTCTGGCAGTGGACCAGGGGACCACTGTTAGGTGATTAAGTGAGGAGGGGATCTTTTGATAGAAAGGTCCTCAGAATGTTGTAGATTTTCTGGGAGCCATTCAGCTTTCTAAGGGAGAAATCATGCAATATTTTGCCTGGAAAATAAGTCTTACAGAGACTGAGTGCCAGGGCAAGAGGCTTATGCTGAATTTTAACCTAAACATGGGCAGCCTTGTGAGGATCTTATGTAGGAAAGTGGTGAGGTGAGACTTGGCTTATATTTTTATGTGATCCCTATAACTGTAGCCTATAGCAGCAAGTGAGAAATCGGTTACATCAAGAGTACTTCAGAGCAAGATGGAGGGCCCACACCCTTACAACCATGGTCTGGACATTCCTGAAGAATTTATGTTGTTTTCTGTAAGAGACCTTAAGCTCTCCAGAAGAACAAAGGATTTTAAAAAAGACAAAACAACAACAATTCCTCCACCTAAACTGTTAAAAACATAGGTCCATGGCTGAGGAGTTAGCATTCGGAATCCTCAGACCGCTTGAAGACCAGAAGATTAGAGTAGGTTCATTGAATTTGTTTTTGGTGTTTGATGTTTGGAGTAGCCTAATGCAAAGCTACCTGCTTCTAGCCTGCAGAGGTGAACTTAAGAGTGTATTTAATTCTGGCTGAAATTATACGAGCCAAGCTTTTCTACTTATTCATTTATTAAAAAATAGCTTTGGTAGAGATTCGTCATCCAGTTATCACTGCAGTTCAACTTTATGGATGGAAGGTCTATATGTCTTTGGTTAATTAGAAATAGAAAACAAATTCATATTTAATAAAATTAGGTAATTCATGGCTAAACATTTTATATAGAAGGATGTTTCAAAACAAGGTTTTCATGAAGCAAAAATGTGATTAAAAGTAGTTCTTGGGGAGTGGTAGTGGATAATGGTTAAGAAAGACGAGTGTCTGAGTTCAAAGCCTGACACTTCCACTTTTGAGCAGAGAGCCCTCGGGAAAATGGCTTCGTCTCCCCGAGTCACAGTTCTTGTGTCTACTCAATAGGAGCAATAATGGAACCTACTTCATGGGATTGTGCTGAGTACCTGGGTGAGGTTATTATTGTTACCTTGAGGACAAAATACTTGGAAACTCACAGCTTTAGATGACTTGGCTTGAGAAGGTGTCTGGATGGAAAGATTAGCACTTCTGAAACAACCAGAAAGCAAAATAAATCCGCATTTGAGTCATCCACATCTCCAGGGCGGAGGAAGTGGGGTAGGAGAGATGTGCTCCTTTTGATATGGGACTTGAGACAGGAAAATCCTACAGGCTGAGCCTTAGATTTTCAAAGTGTAGAGCTTTAGAAATGAGTAGAGAAATCAGCCATGGATGCTCCTTCGTACCACAGTTCAGTCCTCATGGGAAAGAAACGCTAGTGGGGGAGTTGGGTGGCAGCTGGTTGATTCACAGGATTTCTGCTGTGGGCCACTGGCTCCTATGATGGGTGGGGATGCTGTGGGTTTGGTGTATTTAGGAGGCAGGAAGCAGAGCTCTTTTTCTGCCCCTCTTCCGTGCTTGTGTTGTTGGAGGCCTATTGTCCAGGACTTCTAACCCTGCCTCTGTGTGGCCCAGGCACCCAGAGCCCCCAGGCCCAGTGATGGGAGCCTGCAGTGAGCCACTGGGAGCATCCAGGAAGTCAGGTAGCGGCAAGGGACAGGGACCAGTGGCATTTCCCACAGGATATCTGTTTCAAGAGCTACCAGTGGCCCGTATGAAGTGTTTATCCTCCTTTGTGGTGAGTGACCACAGTACCCTCTTTGTAGATGGTCCTCAAGCTACTGCTGCTATTTACCATCTTCCCTGCACTGTCCATCTGCACATCTCTTATTCCAGTCACACACTGATGATTTTCTGGATTGCTTGACAGACAGGATAACCCAGACCTTCATTGCTGAGTATTTCTGTTTTCTCATCACTCTCAATGAGTCTGAGCAATCGATGGCTCATGTTTACCAACTGCCTGGAAATACTGAGAAGTCCACAGTGACTGAGTTCCACACACTGCAAATGTGTGGCAGAATCTTCTCTCCTCACAATAACTGGGGTTAATCTTTGGAAGCTTCTAATTGTCCCTGCCCATAGACAGGCCCACTGAGCAAGCAGCAGGCGGTTCCACTTCCGGGCTAGAAGGATTACTGTGCCTATTTGTGGAAGTAGCACCCCCTACCTGTGAAACCCGAAGAACCTAAAATCATGGCCACGGACGCACAAAGCCCCAGTAGTCCCGGAAGAAAGTGGTCCTAGCCTTTGTCCCTAGCCTGTATTCCCTGCCTGAATGCTGGCTATGGGCTACAGACGCCCGCTGCTCTGTGGAGGGTGATTCCACACGGGCAGTTTCCACATTGGTGCTTTACTCCTCCTTCTAAGGTATCCTCATATCCCATCAGGCCAGCAGTGCTCCCCGATGATGCACGACGGTAGGGAAATTAACTCACCACGTGTGTCTTCTGCATCTTTGCCTCAAAGTGAGTCTTTTGCCTGGTGTGAAATTATGTGCTATGTGGGCCAAGACGCTGTAGGCAGGAAAGGAGACCCAGGCCAGCATGTTATCAATTTCGGTTAAGATGAGTCAATGCCCGTTCTAGAGTGAAGTCTGATGTAACTGACTTCCCAACAAATGGATGTTTGGTTTCAGAGAGTGACAGTACAGTCAAGGGTTCGATGCTGGTGTCTAATGCCAGCAGGCCGATGTTCAGCAGTGGGGATCATCCCGTCAGCCTCGTGAGAAGGGCATGACGCCCTGGGGCGTGGATCATCTCAGTCCCTGCCACTGTCCCCACTCAAACCCCCAAGGTGACAGTGTGGCGGCCCTTGGAGGGATACGCCCAGTATGGACTGGAACACTGCTCTTCTGCCATTAGAGCCATGAAAACAAGCCTGCTCTGCCGGGGTGAGCATAGCCGTATTTTTTCTACATGAAACAATCGATGTAATTATTTCAAAAGCTGTCTATATTGCCATGCGTATCCACAGTTCATTTAATTTTATTGCTGAGTAAATTCCCGTATTAAGGGTATGCTGTGGTTTCCTTTTGGCCACTCACTCATTGATGGATTTATAGGCTGATTAGGGCTTTTGAGCCTCACAAGTAATGCTGCTCTAAGAATACACGCACAAATGTTAAAATGGCCATACGATCTCTTCTCCCCTGTTCAGCACCCAAGGCTGTTACGATGCCATTTATTATGGTTGCATGACATAATAGGTGTGTGTTAAATTAAACTTTTAGAAAGTACTGGTATTTTCTAAAGTGATTGTTCCATGAGAGTTCCGGTTATATAACATCCTCTCTGATATTTGGTACCATCAGATTTTTAAGTTTCAGCAATTATTGTGGTTTGATTTGCATTTCTCAATAACTAGTGATACTGATTGCCTTTTTATAGGTCTTCAGTTTTCTTCTTTGGCAAACATGTTCAAATGTTTTGCTGATTTTGTATTGGTTTTGCTGTTAGAGTTATGTTTTAGTATTGAGGGTTATGTTTCCGTGTTTATATTTTTGCCGTGTAAGCCACACTGATGCGTGTTTGCTGCCCTCCTACCCTGCCTCTGATGGGTCCATGGCCCACCGGGAATCTCCTTAGGCCTCCTGGTCATGGCCCGTCACAGTCAGTAGACCTCTGAATGCTCACGCTCAGACTCGGTCTTACACATCTGGCACATCTAGACAGTGGTGTCTGAAAAAATTTTCTATAATGATTAAATTTCCATGTGTTAGATATTAATACATTAACTATCTGGAAAATAAGTTCATCATAACTAGCATGGAAATATAGACCTATAGCTCCAGTGCTTGGGTGGCTGAGGTAGGAGGAATCACTTGAGTCCAGGAGTTTGAGGTCAGTCTGAGCAACATAGTGAGACCATGTCTGGGGGAAAGGAAGGAGAGACAGAGAGAAAGGGAGAGAGAGAGAGAGGAAGAAGACAAAGAGGAAGGAGGAGGAGGAGGAGAAGAGAAAAGGAAATTCACTAAAGCTGGGTTAATCTTTTTGGTTCCCTTTCCATCTTTATTAAACAAATACAAATGCAGGGCCAAACATTTTTGTAATTAAACCTACTTTAAAAATGAAATGTTTTTATATAAAATACTTGAAAATGAGTTCTCTTGACTGTGTATGGTAAGAGGCACCAGTATGCTACATATTAATCTAATAATAAATCTTCTAATTAGTCATTCCCACTCTCTTCGGAGTGGGGAGGACAGGAAAGGGCCGGCCCGGGAGGGGTCATCTTGCAGTGAGTCGGCCTCAAGTTTGGGCGTCATGTGGGTTCCAGGAGCTGCTCTGTGTCCCTGGGGAGAGACAGCTCCCCATCCAGCTCCAGAACGTTCCCAAGTTACCCCTGAACATCTTCATTCCTGTTCTCCAGATCCAACCTCTTCCCCGGGAGCCCTGATTCTCATGTAAGGAACTTGCTAGCGCTGTGAGCTCCACCCTCTTTTAACTCTGGGATTCTTACAGTACCAGTTCTTGGGCCTGGCCTTCAGCATCATCTGCTTTTACTTTGCAGAAATTTAGGTCACTTTACACATTGCCATGGAGACGATCTACCCATCTTCCTTCCCATCATGCCCTGAGCTGAGAGTTGCCTAATCTGGCATTTGTGCTTTCAAGTTTTCTGTTGTCATTAAAATCAGACAACCAACTTCACCACCTTTGTGTTTCATGTCTCTACCATATCTTCAAAATATTAGAGCTGTTGTCTAAACTTCTGCCTTCTTTCCATTGTGGGCTGCCTGGAGGCCCACATTTCGGTAACTGGTGCAACACCTGGTGTGGTTATTGCCAAATAAGCTCCTTGTGCTGAAATCCAGGGGCTACCTAAAGTAGGGGAAGGATTTTTATGCAAGGAGTTTGACTACAAAGTGTCCCGGGGTGATGTTAGGCAGGCTGGGGAGCGAGAGAGGAAAGGGAAGAAGGCTAATGTGTGTGTTTACGAGAGCACACTGGGAGTCCTAGGTGCTAGGCAGAACCTGTTCTGAAGCTGAGGTCCTTGGGGATTGATCTGCAGTGCACCATTGGTGTGTGGTTTTGACATCTCAGCACTTTAGTTCACCCCGCAAATGGGCAGGACATGCTCCTGAGACCAGAGATTGTCTCCAGCAGGGAGTTCCAGGTCCTGGCGCAAGAGTCATCAGCACCTCCAGAACCCTGAGTGACAGGAGATACGGCCAGGGCCTGGGGACATAAGGGATCCTGGTGTGCTCTCTGCCCTTTGCCCACCCCTGCTTTGTGCAACTCACCACACCCTTGGATCTCATTCAGATGTGCAGATTTTTTCACCAACACTACTGCACATATTATGTTTTGGCTTGTGACAGCCATAGGCCCCAAGGAATCCTGCTGCCCTCCCTGGAGAACTCCTATGCTTCTCAATCTCAGTTCTCTGCCACTTCCTCTTGGCTGCATTCCCAGATGCCTCGGGGCAGAGCTGTGTCATCCTTTAAGCCCACTTAAGACCCTGTAGATGTTTCTGCTATAGCCGTTATTGTGCTGCTGTTTGTTGCACCACTTGCTTTTCTTGTCTGTCTCCCCAAAGGAACTTGGGGAGAAGGATTTCTCCTATTCACTTTTATTTTTTAAGAGTATAGCATCGAACCTGGAATGGTGTAAAGAATCAATGGCTTTGAATGATAAAACAAATGAAACTCACGTACCAAAGCTCCCATCTCTTTAGAGGTCTCCTAGCTAGCTAGAAGCAAAGCTGAGAATAGGATCCATGTGTTATAACACCCATTCCTGGAGGAAGTAACTTTCTCCTTTAGAAACTAGGAAGCAAAAAAGCACAGACATGGATGTCAAGTTGGCAGAGAAGGGAAGACTTTTGTTTTGTTTGTGCAGGAGACAATGTAGGTGGCCTGCTGATCTAGAAGATTTTGGTTTCAGGATCATTTTGGAGTGGATGCTGGAGAACCTAAGAAGCCAAGCAGTGGGTACTTTCTTTGGATGTCAGGACAGAAGAAACCTGGTGGGACGGCATCACGTTGGGAGTGCAGTTGTTTACTTTCTGGACCATGTTTTTTCACTTCATTATTTTGGGTAGTGTGAACCCAACCAGGGAAGCAGCCACACCCATGAGGACTGAGAGGGCTTCTGAACAATGATCTTTATAGACTCTCCTTCAGTGTTCCTCCAGAAACAGCCATTGTTATCAAGCCATTGTATTTCCTTCAACATGGCTGCCTGTTTCCTGAGGTCGAACGCCTGCCAGGCTGAGTATTATACTGGCTCAAAGTTTCAGATGAGCCCCAGAAGCCCGGATTCAGAATTAAACTGTGATTTTCTGCTAGTAGCCCAAAGATTGGAGAGGAAGGCAGGACTGGAGGCTGGGGATTTCTGGTGTGGCACATGTGATGGACATTCAGCCTGGCCTGGGGCTGGGGTCCAAGGCTGACTCCAAGCTCCACCACTGGACAAACCTGGCTCAGCAGCTCCCAGAGGCAGAATCCTTCTCACGGGAGGGCTTCATAGAATCTGAGTTCAAAGACAGCGACGGATAACACGGAATGTGCATTTACTGCTTTCTTTTGCCTCGCACAGCCCTTGTGTGCATGAGAAAGTGCATGTCATAGTCTTTGTCAAATTCTAGAAGGCCAAACTCTGATTGGAAGGCTTCGGGTAGCACAGAGTCAGAGAAAGGGATGTTTGCTTCATGATTCAAATGTTTTATGGCATCTTGCTGATAGCTGTGATCCAACATCCAATAAGTAGCCAGGATGACATTTTAAAAATGCAAATCTGAACAAGTCATCTCTGCTTAAAACCTGCAGTGGTTTTGAATTACTCTTGACATAAAAGAGGAAGCAATAAGTGTTCCACGAGGTCTGACGTGATTTACCCTGTCTCTCACCTTGCTTCACGCCTGCTTTCTCTCCCTAAGATCTTCTTTCCTGCTCTGCTCTTCCTGTAGTGCTTTTCTCCTTCTTAGCTTCCTTTGCTCCTACTCCTCTTGAAAGAACTGTGTGACACTTGCTTTTAATAAACATGCCAGCGTCCACTAAGGGGACTAGGGTTAAAGTAGAACCATGGACAGAACCTCAGCCATGGTCTCCGGGAGGTTCCACGTTAGCCTTCCATGATGACAGGTGTGCAATGGAGAGCACCAACCCGAGGGAAGAGTGCCATGCATCCTCCCACACACATAGATCACATCCGAAAGTAACAGATATCATGGAGACAGCGTGAGTGGCCCCAGAGAAATGGCAGGGAGCGAGGTGGGGGCTGCCGTTTCACAGAGTTATCAGGAAAGGTTTCACTGACGTGTGTGAGCAGCAACCTGTGGCAAGTGAGATGTCTTGAGAATATCTGGGGGAAATTATTCCAGACAGCAAGAAGAGTGAGTGCAAAGTGCCCAAGGCAGGGCAATGCTCTGGCTCCTGTTTCACGCGCCCACCACAGGCATTACATAAGCAGCTGTATGCTTGTATGCACCATTATTGTGTTAATGTCTGGCTCCTTCATCAGACTCCTAAGCGCAGTGTTTCTGCACCTGTATTCATGGTGTCAGGTAGAATACACAGTTGATACACGTTTATGGAAAGAAGAAAGAGAAAGGAAGAGGGAGGTGAATGGGAGAAAAGGAAAGAGGAAGTGGGAGAAGGAGAAAGCAAGAGGAAAGAAAGAAATCTTGGAGAGGCTCACCAAGCCCTTTGTCCCGGGCGTGCTCTCCTCCGGCTTGGGCAGAGAGGGCACCAGCAGCGTTAACCCACTGTGTCTCTCGAACTCCATGCGGTGCTGCCGAGCAGCCCCTTGGTGACTAGGCACATTTCCCCCCTCTAAACATGCTAATAACTTCATCTAGGTTAGTGCTAAATCCTAACAGGCCTGAAAGAGCTCTTCTGAATCTTTAACGTGACTTCTCATATTTTTACTCTGATTGATTTTCTCTTGATTTTATACTTTAACTCCTGGGAGGCCTTCACTTTTCCTTCTGCCAAACCATTAGGCCTTACTTTCATGATTGTCCCTACTCACTAAGCTTGTCCCTCCTTCTTGTTTTCTTCTGATCTTCAACTCACCAATTTAAGCCAATGCCACAGGCAAGGCATCTGTCCAGTTAAGGCCTCCCTTCTGGCACAGTTCAAACTCTCCAGGCAGTTGGCAAGGATTGACTTCCTGTGTTTTTGACGCATTCATAATTCTATGTCATGGCTGGAATGACACCAACTGATCTGAAACAGCTTCTCAGGGAGCAGGTTTTTTATCAAGGGAGGTGGGCCAGACCACCACCACATCCAGTCTGGGTGCTGGGACAGTGGGAAGCACCCCACACCTGCAGTTTGGTTTTGCTTTTCCTTGGGTTTCTGCCTGAACCAGCAAGGTGCTCTCGTACTGCTTGACCCAGCATGGTGGATACAGATGCTTTGAAATACTCTGCATTTGCTCAAAGTCTTTTGGGTTCAGATGTCCTTTACCAGCCAGATGACATGGGCCAGATTTCCTGGGTAAGTCTGATTCCTCTTCTAATAAGAGAATGTGGGAGGACTTTGTATTCTTTCTAAGAAATGTACTGGATATTTGGGTTTCAGAGCAAAAAACTTACAGGGCAGGTTACATGAGAGAAACTGAGACCCTCAGAAATCATATTCTCAGTCTTACAGCCCAAAGGCTCAGCAAACTTCTTCTGTCAAGGGCCAGATGATAAAAATTTTAGGCTCTGGGCCAGATGGTCTGTCCAACAAGTAATAGCTCTGACACTGCAGCACAAAGGCAGCCATAGACAGAGTGCATGTGTGTCTGTGCCTATGAGTACCTGTGTTCCAATACAGACTGTATTTATAAAAGTAGGTGATGGACTGCATTTTGCCCTCAGGCAGCAGTTTGCTGGCCTCTGTAACAGTCCCTAAAAGGGCTTCATTGTTGCCCTGATGAAACTACATATTTAGGGGTGAGCAGTTGGTCCCTCCTGAGCTAGCGTGCAGAAGAAGTTGATTACATAGTTATCACAGTGCGCATTGTGCGATGTACAGGCCTCTGTTGCAAGGATTCCATCTTGAATGTTTAGTAAACGATCTGGTAACAGTTAGGAATCACGTCAGCTGGGTGAGAGTCGTTCTAGCACTCTGCTGTTCAAAGTCAGGTCTGTGCACCTGTAGTAGAGATGTAGGATTTCAGGACCAGCTCCCTGATCTCCTGAATCAGAACTTCCAGGCTAATATAACTCCCAGGTGACTCATGTTCATATTAAAATTTGAGAAGCACAGTTGCAGCACTAACCAATGAATACAGCCTCTCAAGAGCTGCTTCCAGCTGCACAACCCCAAACATGGGATGCAGATCTCCAGCAACTCCACAAAACAACAGCAGACTTCCAACAGCTCCCTCGAGTGAGCAATAGGTTCCCAGTGTTGGTTGCAGAGACTCCTGTGGTGAATGTGCATTGTGTGGGCCACCATCCATGAGGATATCTGTTTTGGGAATGATCATCACCTGTTCCTTGAAGAGGTTGGCAAATCCCAGCCTTTACACTTTGACTTTCCTGTGACTCAGTTTCCTTAGCCTAGAATGACTGCAAGCCAACTAGCCTATTTCACGGACATAGCCCTTGCATCCCCTGGGGCCCAGCCCAGTCCCTTTTCCTTTGACTTATTTGCTCTCTTTTCTGAACTCCTGTTTCCTGGCCAACTGACCTTTTGCTGTGCACAGGTTCTTGAGTGGATTCTCTCTGAGAGTGGAAGCCTATGTCTTGATTGTGCTTGGAGCTCTGAGGCCTTGTAAACAACATCTTTCCTTGCCTGTGGTAGGAGCAGTAAATACTATACATTGGTTCCCGTATCTCAGGAGAGTGGATCCACTCATATTTTGCCCAGTGAACAGAGGCCAAATTCTTTCTCTGGGACAACAGACACCTCACTACAACTTGAGTAAGCTACATCTTTATCCCACTGAAGGTAGAGAGGGTCAGCCCCAGTATACTCAGCCCTAAGCCCAGGAGCTCTGGGATGGCTCGCTCATAAGAGGACTTGGACAGGTAGCATACGATACAGGTGCCGCGGAGCAGCTCATATTTTCCAGCACTCAAGCTAATCTATCACATGTCATTTGAGGAGGAAGAGAAGACCTGCCACTGCTGCTCTGGTGTTTTTGGGTCAGGAGAAGCCGATTTGAGTAGGAAGCCTTACCAGTGCCCAATCAGTAGACTCCTATGTGGGAACTTTTTTCATGAATCAGCAACCAGACTTGACTTTTTCATTCAGGTGTTGAGTGATTCTTGCTATCTTGACCACACGTGGAACTAAGCTTAATGCTGGGAGCACAGAAAGGCCATAAAAGAGCACAACATGGTCCCCGACCTTTCAGTCCAGTTGAGGGGGATAAATAACAAAACACAGGACAACTGAGGCAGAGTGGCTTGGGGCAGCATGGTCAGCACTCAGCAGCAGTGGGCATGAGGCTGCTCAGTGGCTCACTCCCGCATGAGGCTGGAGATTTGGGGGTTCACAGAGGCATGGGGGGCGACAGGTTTACACTGCAAGGGTTGTGCTGCACAGGTCTGGGGTGATCTCAGCTCCTGAAGGAACACATCCCCCTTTGCTCTCCAAGGAAAATCTTCTGCTCTCCTTGCTCCGCTGGCTGGGATCATTTATTTTTCTTCTTCCTCCTCCTCATCACCCAGCAAATGCGGCCACCTGGCAGTCTGGCCGCACTGACCATTGATGGGAAATCCTCTTCCTCCTCAGAACCCAGTTGGTTCACTCGGTGCCGAGCAGTCTTCCTCTGGGCTCCCTGGAGGCCCAGAGAGGCTTGTGCAGCAGCTGGCCTACCTGAAAGTGAAAGTGAGTGCCTGATGCAGGAAAAGAGCAAGATGCTGCATATGCCGCATCATCTGTTCCTGCTTATTCCTCCCTCTGCTGTGGGGAGACCTGTTCTCAGCTCTGGAGGAGGCAGCAGCTAAGGTTGACTCCCATCTTTAGGGGAAAATATTGCTCTACTTCCAGATAGAGTAGTTTTCAAGTTGCTATGCACCTCATGCAGTTGGCAGACAGTTATTAGGAGTTGATCCGGTGCCAAGCCCAGTGTCAGAGGCTGGGAATACCACACAGCTCCTGCCTTAGGATTTGCTGCGATGTAGGAAAGAAAAATCATGAGTCAGTGACAAGTGCTATGAGAGACGGATGCGCAAGGTCACTGCACCCCATCCAGCCTTGCTGAGGAGCAACTGGAAAAGCTCGCAGGCTTACAATGTTGATGGACAGTGTCAGGACAAGTAGCAGCAGAATTGACCTGCCTGATTTGGCCCAGCTAGACTGGGGCACCTGTGCGTCCCCTTGAGACCGTGTTATTCCAAAGCACCTGAGCTCAGAGCTGGCCAGGGCATCTCTTCCAAACAGAGTGTATAGGGTGGGTATCAGGTTGAGACTCAAAAGCTCCTGGGCAATAAATAAGAGATGCTTATCTTATATGGTGTATGATTTCCTGGGGGTGGACAATTGTGTGGGTCATGGTGCCACATACTGAGGTTGGAACCACAAAAACAGGTATATATTTGTGAGTTTAGTGGGAAGGAAGGTGTCTCAGTCAGTTCTGTGCTGCTATAACAGAATACCTGAGGCTAGGTTCTATATAATGAAAAAAATATTGGCTCGTGGTTCTGGAGGCTGGGTAGATTAAGGCCAAGGAGCTGGATCTGTTGTGAGGCTTTGTGCTGCATCATCTCATAGCTGATGGGAAATGGAGAGGAGAGAGAGGGGATGGAAGAGATGGAGGGGGCGAGGGAGAAACTCAGATGAAAACTAGTCAATCTGTGAGGGATGGAGTATTGTGTCCTGACCTGAAACCTCGAAGTAGCCCCATTTCCACACCACTGCATCAGGAATTAAGTCTCAACATGTGCTTTTTGAGTGACACAATCAAACTACAGCAGAGGGTTGATGATTAGATTTACAACATTGGCTTAGGATATCTAAACTCCTGACTATAAGAATTCGATATTCAGTGCATATGGAGGAAGGATTACCCGTGTCCCTAGATTTGTCATTTAAACAAACATTGTCTGTTGGCTGATTATGGCAGTGCAAGAATTTCTCTGTTGTCCAAACACCCACAAACCTCTGTCCCAGGCAAGGTGCTGGTGCTGAAAATGCACACTGGACCGAGTTATGATGACACATCTTCAGGACTGGAGCGTGAGGTGGGGAAGGGCCGACTTGCCAACCAGAAGCTCCATGTGCTGTATAGGTACTGTCAGAGAGGAACACGGCATGAATTGAATTAACTGAAAGCAGGAAATGAGCGGTAGACTTTGTTGTAGAAATCTTCGAAGAGGAAGATGACTTCTCAATAGTTTTGCTTCCAGTAGGAAAGAAGGAACTCTGAAAAGCATGTACGTGTTTGCAGAATTCCAAGGAGCCCGTATAATGAGCACACAGAACATGCTGGTGGTAGTGTGTGAGATGCTTTGCCCATCGACAATTCTTACTCTAAGCAGCCACACAGCTGCCTATCCCTGTGGGATGACTTGAGAAAAAATAAATTCTTTCTCCTTCCATATGATACTTGCAATATTTCACAGGAGCTATGAGTAAAGGACTAGGATCATGAACAAAAATTAAAATATTAATCTTGAAGCTACTAGACAGCAAGATGATTAATTATTAGCTTTTATTATATACTTTTTCACCTGGCTGTTACATAAGATCTAAATAAGCAAAGGTTGAGGAAGTAGGATCTTGTGTTTTAACAGTTTCTTCCTGATACTTTCCACTCTTGCTCAACACACATTAGGATCCCAGAGTGTTTTGTGTATCCAAAGCTCAAGGGTACTGGTTGAAGGGCTGTTATTGACCAAGAACTACCAGATATAAAACCCTCCCCCCGACTCTCTTAACTTCTCTAATAAGCAAACTCCCTCTTCATTCTTGAGATGCCAAATTGCAATACAACTTGCCATGATATGAACTTGCTTCTACCCCAAGAATGATTTGTTCAGGTATTGGTACATCACACCACAACTGTCTAACCCATCAGAGCTTAAACTCTTCCTTGGACACAGGAAAGGAGTCTGACATATTGTTATGACTTGTGAGTCTAATGTAATGTGTGTATATCTGTATACATGTATGAGGGCTAGGGATTTAGCTCAGTGGTTTCGCCACCTGCCTCTCAAGCGCAAGGACCCGAGTTTGATCCCTGGTACCAAAAAAAAAAAAGATGTATATATGTATGAAATGTGACACAAAGACAGAAGTTAATCCATTTTTTTTCAGTACAGGGCCTCAGCACTGAGATACATCCCCAGCCTTTATTTTCTATTTTATTTTTGAGACACGAGCTTGCTAAGCTGCTAAATTGCCCAGACTGGGCTTGAATTTGTGATCCTCCTGCCTCAGCCTCTGAGAGCGCTGGGATTACAGGCATGTGCTGCCATGCCCAGCAAAAATAGAGATTCTAAAAGACAGGATTCTACACAATTTAACCACCTTTTATCTCTGAAAGCTTCTCCACAGCAGTCCAGGGAGAGCTATTTATTGGGAGGTTTAACAGAGGGTTTGTGAAGAAAATAAACTTGTCTCTGCTCTCATGGAACACCTTAGACTGGGTGAACTGAGGTGAGTTTGAGGGCCAGACTCCCGGGTTTCAGATGGCTCCGTCTGGCTCTCCTAACAGGTGGAGGAGGTGGCTCTGGGGGACTCTTCTGAGGGGTCAGTGGCTCCCTGCACAGCAGTCCGGCTCCACCAGGATGCAGTCACCCCCGAGAGACCCCACTTTCTAATACCAGCATCTCGAGGTTAACTTTCAGATGAGGAGATTTTAGGGGGGTGGGGCATGGACACTCGGACCAGAGCTAATGGCTGTCTATGTTCCACTGCTCCTCTATTCTCTGTCATTTCTGACCACAGTACGTGGTACTCTTTCTTTTTTTCTTAACTTCAGAGATCTTTTGCACTGTGGTTTCTAAGAACTATGTATCTATATTCACTGTATTTTTGTTCACACTTAGTATTGGAATGTAGGACTGGTCCGGGACTCAGAGTCGGTTCCTGCAGTCATGAGAGAGTGGAAGCCAGGTCTACTTTGCCTCAGTGAGACAGCTCCAGAAAGTTTACTAAGCAGTGACTGCAGGATAGGGTGCTCCTGGGCACTGGCCTGCGTGGGCCCAGGAGACAGGATGTTCAGCTTCGGGGATGGAGAAGAGATCACGCCAAAGCCATCCCTGCCTCAGGCCCTTGTTCTAGTCCCAAATGTTAGTCAGCAAGTGCTCTGCAGGAGGGGAGGAGGACAGGGAGGGCACATCAGTAAGAAAGTTAGGACCCTAATACCATTAGCGTGCCGAGTATGACATATTTAAAGTCATTTCTACTAGGTCTCTCCAGAGAGAGCCCTTCTGTCTGTGAAGGGCCTGAACCCTCCCAGATAATTCCCTCTAATGTGCCACTCCAGGCTCCGCACTCATTTTCCCCAACTCCTCAAGCCTCATCAGAGGCTCTGAGCAATCTTTTTGAACACAAGGAAGCCGATCATTACCATCATTATGCTGTTACCCTTGAAGGAAGCATGTAAAGAGGCTGACGGAGATGCATAATTTAAGAAAACACAGAAACTTGAGGCTGCATAATAGCCTCTTGATCCTCCAAACTGCCTCTAAATCTAATTGAGAACAAATCTATGTAGTATACACACCAGTGTGCCTATCATGGGATTGTTTGCACATCTTTCATCAGACTATAAACTCCGTAATGTGAGTGACCCTCTCTTTGCTCACCAATGTAAAATCTGGAGCTTGTGCAGTTACCTGGCACTCAGTAAGCACTCATAAATGGAAACGACAAGGAAGTTGTGTTTCTTGGGTATTTCTAATGTCTGCTTGCTATGGTCTTTATGTTCTCATGATTTCATTTCTTTTCAGGTATGCTCCTTCCCTGCAGCCTTCTTCCTTTAAGGTCTGTGTTGCTATGATCGCCTGTCATTGCTCATGTCCTTAGCTGGTTCACAGCTCAGGGGGGCTCTTTCTCCAGTCTCCCCATCACCACTCTTACCTGTTCCTCAGGTTTTGCTGCCCCTCTAGTCACTGGGTCCCCATGCCTTGCTAGTAGAGTAGCCGAGGGGACCTTGCAAAGTGCAGCACCGCAGTGCAGTGACCACAAACATCTCCTCTTTATTGCTGATGAGGAGTTAATTTCTGAACTCATGGGGTGTTTCACTCATTTCCAGTTCCGAGTGGAGGAGGTTAGACTGAACCAAGCATCTGTGACATGGGCCAAGAAACAGTGGGAGCCAGACCTGGCTAAACTTGGTCGTGGCCAATGATGAACTACTGCTCTGTCTAAAGAAGGTGGTTTCACCTCAATGGGGTAAAGAATATGAACCTGTACAAATACTTCCTAGCACAGTGCTTAGCTGATGGAAGCTGCTGCATATTCATATTCATGCTGTCCTATGTATTCCCTGGGCTCTCCAAACACCTCTCATTTAAGGTTTCTCAGCTTCAGCATTATTGACATGTTGGGCCACGTACTTCGACACGGTGGAGCCTGAGCTGTGTGTGGTAGGAGGTTTAGAAACAGTCCTGACCCGTACTTATCGGATGTCACTGGCCTTCTCTAATAGTCATAACCACCAAAAATATCTGCAGATAATATTAAATATACTGCAGGACAGACTTGCTCCAGGTGAAAACCAATGTTTTAATCATAGAAATTCAATTTCTTAAACTCACTCTTCAAATTTAGATGACTTCAAATGCCTAAACCTATCATGGCCAATTGGGAAGGTTTAAAATTTCTTTTAACAGTTTGTCACCCATCTGCTTTTACTCATTCATTTGTAGGCTTCTTGACATACGGTTTTCAGCATGTATTTGCGCCCTGACCCACATCCAAGCTTGTAAAGTTATGTCTAAGTGTAGTAAGCATTGATATTTGCTGAATGAATGAATGTTAGTCCATCCATTCATCTCTGTGTATCTATCCCAGGTTTACAAAGCATATCTGCCGCCTGTTTCAAAAAGGTGACTACAACACAGACACTGAATTTGGGAAGCTTAGAGCTTAATGAGAGAGACAGAGGTTTCCACACAGTTACTAGTGCACCAGGAGTGCCAGGCTGGGGCTGGCATAACAAAGTACCACAGGTTGAGTGGCTTTAAACAGGAGAAATTGGTTCTCTCATGGTTTTAGAGGCCAGATGTCCAAAATTAAGGTTGGGTGCAGTCAAGCTTCTTATGAGGCCTCTGGAGGAGGATTTTTCCCTTCCTCTTCCCGGTTTGGCAGCTGAGGGTGTGCTTTGGCTTGCTGCTGCATAACTAGTCTTCTCTTTATATTCATAAGGCGGTGTTTGTGCCTCTGTCCTCCTCTTAAAGAACTCAGCCATACTGGATGACTGCCCTCCCCTCCCCCATTAGGATCTCATAGAATTAATTGTATCTGCAGAGATTTGCTTTCTAAACATGGGCACATTCTGAGGCACAGAAGGTCAATACTTCCACATATCTCTGAGCAGGATGCAATTAAAATCATAAAACTATCACATTTGGATATAGGGGAATGAAGAAATACTCTGAGATTAAGAAGAGTCTGTGAGTAGACGAAACTGAAGAGCCATTAGGATTGGCTTCTTGCAGGAACACTGAATGATAAGTAGACTTGCAGCTGGCTTGGCCAGGGTGAGGAATAGCTATTTCAAGCAAAAGAGCATGGAAAATGGTAAACTGCTGGGTTGGCCAACAGATGGCCATAGACAGTCACCCTCTACCAGAGATTGGCTAGCCAGTACTTGCTGTCTTATCCTAGTTCTCGTTGGTTCTAAATGTTAATCTCCAAACCTTCCTCAATGCTGCACTCCAGACAGCTTCAGCTTGTCAAGTGTTTGAGGTAATTGTGACTCATTCATGTGGCCAGAACATAGGCTGTACAGTTTGGTGAGAATATAAGGTGGTAAATTCAGTTGTTAAAGTTTTGCAATAACCCAGGCTTAGTCGTTGTTGAGTTTTAGATTTTTTTAACCTTCCATTTTATGCCATCTATGCCTTTACAGTAACCATTTCCACTCTGTGTTCTACTCAAGGTGATTTTGATCAACCTTCAATACCTTGAAGCCAAAAGCCCTGCACGGGGAAGTTCATCACCAGTGTATCAGCCAGTTGTCCTTTTCTGCATAACACAATTACCAGGAATTTCCCAGATTAAAATTAGAATTTCTGTAGACTGGAAGTCAAAGCACAACACAGCCTGACTTTCTGTTCATGGTCTCACCAGTCTGGCATGGTGGTGGCGGCCAGTGTCAGTTCTCACATGGGACTCTGGTTCTCTTAAGCCTCCCTACTGCGGGGAGTATCCATCTCCTTGCAGCTGTAGTACCAAGCCCTTGTTTTCCTCTTAGTTGTTGGCCGGGGACTCTCTCAGCTCCCAGAGGCCCCAGCAGCCCCCTCTACCTGGGTCCCCAAGGGCAGTTCACAAAGTAGGTGCTTGCTTCCTTCTGCTCAGTCAGAGATCCTCTTTCTGATTTCCTTTTCTTCAGTGAGCCCCAACCTGGTTTTAATTAGATTAGGTCCAAGCCGGCTGGGGTGGAGCACGCTTTCTCCAACCTTGAGCAATCATGGATCCCAGCAGCAACATTCCTACTTTGCCGTCCCTTTGTGCCTCAGGGTGGCAATGGCCTCTGGATTTTACCTCAACATTTCTCATTGCTTTCTTTAAACCTACTGTACTTACCTCTGTGAAAAGCTCACCTCTTCTTTTGAGTACTTTCAGTTAAATCATCAGGTAGAATCCATGTTGTTTTGGCCCCCTGGGTGATCCAGTTCCTAACTCATTTCATATGTTGTAGTGGGGAAGAAATAGCTAACAAGTGAACATGAAGTGCTTGGTCATGTATCCATAAGTGTGGGAAGGAAAACAAAACAGGATAACAGAGTGACTAGCCCAGCAGAGAGACAAGGTTAGGTGATGTCTCTCCAAGGAGGTCGCTTCTGATTGAGCATCTGGCTGAGGGAGGTGAGAACTGCCAGCTGTGTGGACCCTGCAAGGCCTTGATGTGGGGACAAGTTTGGGGTATTAGAGGAACTCAGAGGCCAATGTGGAGCCCAATGAGTGAGGCTTCTGGTGACTGATGAGGAATGAGGCCAAATATGAGGTTGCTTATCTACTCAAAAACTTTCAATGGCATTGTAGGAAGAGGGAACGTAGTGTGAAGTGAAGAGTCTAGGATTTCCTGGTTGGTTCTGAGCTTTAAAGGAAATTCCACCATTACTGAATCACCTGACTCTGACGGTAGACAGATTTCTTCCAATCTCATTTCCCTTGCTTACAAAATGTGGACAAAAATGAGTACCTCAAGAGGGCGAGGCAGAATTGATGAACTGACAGGGTCTGGTGTGTGATAGGCTGACTGACTCCACCCCCATTGTTCCAGTGTTCCTTGGCCTTACTCTTAGCTTGAATTTCACCCACATTCCCGGGCCCTGTGGGCTCTCTCAGATGCCCTTGGTCCAGGTGGGCATGGAGAATACTTTCCTGGTAGGCCTATTCATTTATTCATTCCTCCAGTGAGGACTACCATCAATGTTGTCATCTTGGAAGTTATGATTTCACATTGGGGATGATCTTTCCATGCAGTACTACCACTCCAGGCTGTACTTTTCCACCAGAGGAAGGTTTCTGAGCGTTTCATTCACCCCTTGATAGCCAGGCTTCCTTCCACACAGGGCCTGGTCCATGAGGAAAACTTTGGAAATGATAACTGGAAGAGAAGAAGAGAAGAAGGAAGTACATCTACTATCTGTTCAATCAGATTTTGTTCTCCTAGAGACCTTTTTTTTCTTTCCCGGGGGAATATCGATGCCCTGAATATCAGTTAAATTGAAGTAAAACTCTATGTTTATTTCTGTGTGGTATATAATGAAGAAAGGATCACTTCATCTCTTCATCTCTATATCACTAGTGATTAGCATAATGCTTGGCACTTAGTGGTTAATATACTTACCAAACACTTGTGAGTGGAAGTAAGCTATAGTATGATTTAAAATCTGATGCATGTCTAAGTGTGTGTGTTGGGGCTTATGAAAAGGAACAATCTTAGACATTTTGGTAACCCCATGGTGAGAATTTTACAGAATACCTCGTTTCCCTTCCCAACACCTACAGAAGAGGCTCTTTTGGAGACTCTGGATGAGGTGTCACTTAGGAAGGGGTGACACTGTGAAAGCACCACGCTGCTCTTTTCTGTCTGGGGAAGGTTGATGGGGTGACCTGTAAAAGACAGAGACAAAGGGCTGTGATTGCGCTGGGGAGGACCTTGAAGCCTTCCTCTTTCCTCCAGGCCCTGGTTGCTTGGAGAAAGCACATTCCAAGGCCAGACAGCATCTGATGCCCCCCGGAGACCAAAGCTACATGGGCTCAGGACACGTGGTTCTGATTTTCTGGAGACCAGTTTTGCAGGACAAAAATACCTCCATCTTATTTGGGCCTATTTCCAAGTGGCTGATGGTTCTCTCCACTTGGACGGCACGGTGTGCAGAGTGATCTCGTGGATGGATCTCTCCACTGGGCTGGGGCCGGTTCTTCTGGGCTGTGGAAGCACTGGACACACAGTGGTCATGGAAAGCTGGTCTTTTCAGAGTCTTACGTTCTCTATCTGTGAAACTGCTCAAGGAGGCTGTGTCTGAGAAGGTCCCTGAGCCCAGAGGAGTTGAAATGCTGTTATAGTCACCAGGAATGGGACTGTGCTGGCAGCCTGATTTAACCTGCAGAACTTGGAGGAAAAACTATGGTGCTTTAAGCCATTCAGTGTTCTCTTGGAGCTGCCCAAACTGACGGAGATGCTTTCAAGGAATAGGGGATAGCCCCTCTTCCCAAGAGTAGTTAGTGTCTCTTCCAGGGGCAGCCTCCTGCGCCTCCCTTCCCATCTTCCATCTTTCTTTGGAAAAAAGAAGCAAACAAGTGTCTGCCTCTTCATACTCAGGCTAGAGAGGAAGCAGGTTGGGAAGTTTCAAGCCCCAGCCTGGCCTCCTCTGAGTGGGGATTGCAGTGACTTTGTCTTCAGCAGGGTCCTGCAGTAATTATAATCCCTGCACCATCTGAGAACTTCTGGAAAAGGAAGGCACTCAGTCCATCAGTCATGCCATTGTTATGGAAACAGGCAGTCCCGCCTCTTCCTGTCTCTCTTCAGCAGGGAACCAATAAAATGATCAGGAAATTTCATCTCTAGCTTTCTGCTTTCCTGTCCCACTTTTGCTTCCTTCCTCAATTCTTTCCTCTTTCCTTCACTCTTCTTTTCTTTTCAGTCCCTCACCTAGTCATTGAGTATGCAGTAGTTTGGGCATGGTTGAGAGCACAGATCTGAAGTTAGACTATTTCAGTTTCTCTAGATGCAAATTCATAGCCTTGGTATCCTAGGATTGTTGTGAGTCTTAAATGATGTAATTTATTTCTCAACAAACCTTTATAGGCACTTCCTGGGTTCTTTTCTAAGGCCTATACAAATACTATCTCATTTAATCCTCATATCAACCATATGAGAAGTGCTATTATTTTTCTCATTTTATAGGTGAGGAAACTGAGGTACATAGAATTTAAGTAACTTGTCCAATGTTGTGAAACCAGTAAGTGGAAGATCTAAGAAATAACCCCAAATATCTGGATCCTGCTATCACTGACTACACCGTGTGTTAGGTACTTCAGAGCCCCACGGAGCAAGCCCCCTCCTCGCCTTTCCCCCTGCCCACTCCGGCCACAGGGAACAGGGAGCTTCCGCATAACTAAGCCATGACCTCCCTTTGTTAGGGATTCCCTGCTTAGTTAAGGTCTTTCTGCCTCACCAGTTTCGTGGTCAGATGGTCCAGTAAGATAGGGGCTTCCTGAAAACAGTGACTCCATTCCCTTGACCGAAACCTGTTGCTACACACCCAGCCCCAATTACCCACCCCCACCGATGGGCTGGTGCTCTCCCACCTGCAAAACCCCATATAAGCCTCCAGCTCAGCTCAGCTCAGCTCATACTGCGGCTGATCCCCCTCCTGTGAGTCAGTCCCGGCAGGCTGCAGACTGCCGCCCCCAATAAAGGCTTGCTGCTCGAACGGCGGTGTGTGCCCCCTTCTTCAGCGACCCTTTCACCATGAACCCTACCCTTAAAGAGCCTGTCTGCAGGGCTAATATTTGGCATCTTGCATGGCACAGGGTTTATATTCAGGAAATGTCAACCTTTCCTACCTGTAAAAAGTAATGGTTCTTTTATGTTTTGGCTAAGAGTGTTTTGTAGACAAGTAGGATTTGAGGAAAGACAGACCCATGGTCCTCAAGTCCAGCTCCAATTTAGAATAATCAGGAAGCTTTAAAAAAACCTAGCAGGGCTTGGGCCCTCCTCTGCTCGTACTGAATCATAGCCTTTGGGCAACCTTGGAAGCCTACTTGCTCAAAGTTTGGCAGGTGAGTTTAGGGTGAAGCCAGGGGCCAGAGCCACAGCTTGGAAAGGCATAGCTAGGGGAGGGGCAGCCAAGGCTGAGGAAGCTGTATAAACAAGGAAAGGCACATCTGGGCAATGTCAACGGCTTAGAACCCTCAGAGATAGGGCAGAGGACAGGGCTGGGGCCTAGGTGGGGACTCTGGAGCCAACAGGGAACTGGGGCCCCAGCATGTGCTGGTGCTGTGATTCTACTTCTCAGCCTCATCACTTCCGTGCTTCTGCCTGAACCGAGGAAGGATGAGAGGCTGCCCCTGGATCGGACCCCTTGGAATCGGAGAGGACAGAGTGGAGCTTGGACCTCAATGTCTCAGGACAGATCTCTCTTTACCTGTTTGTAGGAAAGGAGCTAGAATGGAAAGCTAAGACATTCCCTTGAGTCCTGGGGTCCTCTGCCAACTGGTCAGTGGGTTGGCCTCACTCTCTGATCACCACTTCCATGGATTGCCCAAATTACTGCACCAAACAAGGCAGTGGACATGCCTGCAGTGTTACTGTCTTTTGAAGGGCGTACTTGAAATGCCCTCATGCTTTTACAGAGATTTAAGAGAAGGGGATTACTTATTCTCCAGTACTGAGGAGGAGTTAGGACTTGATTGCGTGGGAAACAGGAGCTTTTGAAATTACTTGAGCCAGGGCGTGACACCACCATTACGATGCACAGCACTCATACAGCAAGGCAGGATTTCAATGTTTGCCAAAGGTTTTTCTAATACATAGAGTCTCATTTGTTATGTGCCTTAGTGAGTGAATAAATGAAATCTTAAACTAGGTAGACAGAGCAGTGTTTTCCAGTTCCACAGCCCACCGGAATTCTGAAGACAGGTAGTGTCTCTACAGGTGAGGCAGGGACTTCCTGTGTTGCACTCAAAAGTAGAATGTCCTTTCCTTCTTTTCCTTCTTCCTCCCTCCCTCCCTCCCTTCTTTCCTTTCTCCTTCCCTCTCTCTCCCCCACTCCCCCCCCCCTCGGTAATGAACATGTATCTCGATTAGCTAAGCTTGGAAGGGTCAGCCTGTCTTTTTGGCTTTGGGTGTTTGGGAAACCATGCAGCTGTGAGCACTGGTGAGGGAGGGTTATCTCCGCCTGGAATCAGAGCTGTATACATTTCTCTCCTCTCCTAATTCCAGTGATGAATGTGGAGCCAACCTCAGCCAGCTTGGCATCCCTGAGGGCCCTGCTTTCTCCCGGGTGGGAACATTAACGATCATGACAACAGATGGGGAAGACACTTGCGCGTGGAGAATTCTGGTGAGTCTGCCCACACGTGTGAATGATTGTTTTTGGACCCTTGGGGGCACAGCCACTTGTCCCACGCGTCTGGACAGCTGCAGCCTTTGAGAGACACAGGTCAGATGTTTTGGGGAAACCTTAGGGCTGTTACTGCTCACACACACCTTTTGCTGATGGGTGCGGAATGCACAGGTGAAGGGGTCCCGGCCTCAGAGTCACGTTAAGTGTGTTTCCATGGTGTTCCTTCAGAATTTATCAATGGGAATATTTTCATCTGATGGTATTTATTGTCAAATACTAAGGCCATTGGTTACTATATAAATGCTGTACATAAATACCATACTAAATTATTTTAAATTTGTAATAGTTTCTTATCTATGTTCTGAGCTTTCTACAAAATCATTTTGTGTGTATAGATAATTTGACCTCTACCTTTTAAATGCTATCTCTCCTTTCTCTTTCCCAATTGCACTACTTAATTCCTTTACAAAATGTTAAATACCAAGGAAAATAAAAACATTCTTATCTAGCTTTTACTTTAGGCACATGGCCCTATTATTTCTTCATTAAGATTCTGATATAAAATAAACCATGTGATACTGTATGTAAGCTTGTGTGTCTGATTTATTTCACTTAAATATAAATAAAGAGCAAAATGAAAGATAGATAATAGCACAGGGAGATCTTTTCAATGGAAAGAAGATGAAGAGATGGAGGAAGAGAGAGGAAGAGAAGAGGATGAAAAAAGAATTGAGTTGTGCCCTGTCCACCCACAAGGGATAGAACCATCGTGTACCAAAAATATGAGGCATAAAAAATAAAAACTGAGTAAAAAGATTCTGGTTCTGAGTCCTCTTCTCCCTGTTGTAGTAAGAGGTATTTTTAAGAGTTGGTGTTAAATTCTGTGGGCTGATTTGGCAGCATCTATGGAAATAATTATATGTTTACACTGTTGTGATCAGGGAACATTATTTTGCCCTTTTTACATTTTAGAATACATAGAAACTTACTGTCCCAGAATATATGATGTGTTTAGTCTTATATTGTATGAGCTGTAATTTCATCTGAATTTATTAGCCTTAGATTAGTAATAAAGTCACCTACTTTTTTTTTGGTACCGGGGATCGAACTCAGGACTTTCGCTTGAGAGGCAGGTGCAGTGCCACTGAGCTAAATCCCAACCCTTAAAACCACCTAGATTTAATTTAATTCTATCTAGTTCTTACATTTATGCATTTGATAGTTTACAGTTTAGTTCAGAAGAATCCATAGCTATTAGATATTCACTTTTGAATGAAATCTTTTTTTATTTTTGCATCTCTTTAAGAACTTTTTTTCTGTGAATTTAATATGCCTAATGTCACAATTACCCTTGCAATTTAGGCTTACTTGGTGTGCCTTTTTCATCATTTATTTTTAAATCTTCTTAAACATTTTATTATATTTCTTGTGTATAAATCATAGTTGGGATTTGCTCCACAATTTAATCTCCAGGTTATTTTTTCTTGTACTAGTTGATTATATGTATGTAGGCTGCTATTTTTGTTCTTTTATTTTATAACATGATTTATTACCTTTTAAATTTTCCTGCATGGTATACACTTTCTGGTTTATTTTGTCTTTCCTGATAATTTATAAAGATTTAATTTAATTATAGTGAGCTTTTTAACCATAATTTGTGTAATAAAAACAAGTCCTCTAATTTTTAAATATTACCTATTGAATCCTTATAATGATCAGTGGCAATATATATCCAGTATCCTCGCCATCCCTGTGTCATTTCCACTAGTATATTTAACTTACGACATTTTGTTTCTTGTTGAAATCTTTGAATGAGCTAAAATCTCTCTTGTTTCAGTCAATAATGCATTAGTTCCAGCATTTCTTTCCACCCAGCTATGTAAGATGAAGAAATAAATGTTTGTATATTATCTTCCACTATATATCCCTTTTTGGTAGTACTGTGGATTGAACATGAGACCTTCACACTGGCCGATATCCCCACCTTTTTTTGCTTTGTTTTTATTTTGATACAGGATCTCTAAGTTGCTAAGTTGCCCAGGCTGGGCTCAAGCTTTTAACCCTCCTGCTTTAGCCTCCCAGAGCGCTGCAATTATAGATGTGCACCATCAAGCTTGGTTTGTTTTCCCATTGTTGTTAGTTGATGTATAAAATGTTTTCATTCTGTTCAGTGTTATAAGTTCTATGTTTGTATTTTTCATAGTTCCAACAATAAATACATTTCTTTTTACTGCAGTTTATCCATTTTTTTCTTTTGCTAGACTTAAATTTATCTTTTGGTACTTTTGGGAAGCATTTATAAAACATAAGTCATGCATCTTCAAAAATATACTTTCTGTTCTGTTGTCTTTTGCTTTAAAACAGAATTTAACTGGATACAAAAAATCTTCCCTGAAGATTGTAAAAGACACGAAATCTTTATATACTAGTTTTAAACGTGTGTGTGAAGGAATGGTAGACTAGTCTATAAAATTTCCCCTTATAAATAAGTTCACCTTGTTTTAATTTGTCTAAAGGAATAGTACATTATTTTATAGTTCAAAAATTTTACAGGAATACATTCAGTATTAATCATTTTGTGTAAAATTTATCTGAGGAGCACTATTCTTTTAGTCATTAACTTTAGGGTTTAAAAAATTCTGGAATATTTTCTTTAATTACATCTTAAACAGTTTTTCTTGTCTATTATTTGAGTTCTTTTTTGAGGACTCCTATTTATTCACTTGTTATATCTCCATACTTTTAATTCATACACATAAATATATATGTATATATGAAAACACATGCATATTTTCTCTGTGACATTTTTATCTTTTTATTCATTTCTGTCTTATTCTCACATGTTTCTCATTTGTATATTGTACATCTCTGCATTTTCAATATTGTTGCAATTTTTGCTTTGCTTTTAACTTGAATTTAATTTTTTTCTTTCTCTTTTCTGAACTTGCTATACTAATGTTTCATTTTCTCTTGCCTTATTACAGTATCCTTGAGCTCTTGAATATCTCCTGTCTGCTCTTGTTTTATAAATGTTGTTGATACTTTATATTTTAAAAATTCACAATGGGGGTTGAGAATTTAGCTCAGTGGTTCCACCGCTTGCCTTGCAAGCACAAGGACCTGAGTTCGCTCCCTGGCACCAAAAAAACCCTCATAATGATATATTTTGTTACAGTATTCTTCTCTCCTAAACCTCCTATTGGCCTAACAAATACTTAATTTTGCATGCAAAATTCAAAAGTGTGTAAAAATATGAAAGATTCTCTATTCCCAAACATGTCCAGAAAAACATTTTTATTTCAAATTTAGATTAAATGAGAGAATTGGGCAAGGAAGAATTTGTTCAGAATTTTTCCAGAGTAGGTTGGTTACCTGTGTGATGACTATTTTTGTTTTACAACAATGGTTTTTCCTGAGTCATTTCTTAACCCTTTATCACAGCTTTCTCTTATTTTGCATATTGCTTAAACAGAAAGTCATAAAACAACTTTCTTGGCACATTAAAGTATTTAGAGACCACAAACAAATACATGTCCAGTAGTATTTCTGTAATAACTACCTCACTGCTTTTCACAGAAGTGATGTCATTTGACTAAAGAGTGCCAAAAAGGAAAAAATAAAAAGTGTAAGACCTACCATTATTCCTGCAATATTGTTTCTGCAAGTGATTCTGAATATTTCTGTAGCATTTCTGGGTATTTAAGCATGTCACATCTAACCTAACCCAAATGTATTATTCAGATACAGGCCTGACAATCATCTATTGAGATCCCAGTAATTCAATAACATATGCATAATTTATTATACATATTTACTGAGGATTTCTGGTATTTACTCTTTGTTAACATTATGCTAGGCATTGGGAATGTGGATGTGGAAGATCTGTCCTGCTTTCTAGGAGCTTGGAGTTGACGTATAAGTGGACAATTGCATTAAAATCAGATGCATGTGCCACTTTCCCCCACTCTTTGCTTTGCTGACTCTGCTCCAGCCTCCGTGGCCTCTTTGCGGGTCTTCAAGCGTTTCAATGGCTATTTTCTTTGCCTGGAATGTCCCTCCTCAAATAGTCATGTGGTTATCACCTCACTTTGTTTAGGTCTCTCCTTAAACTACTTTTTAAGTGATGGCTTCTATGTCACTATATGGAAAGTGGCACATTTTGTTACCCTGCTTTGTTTTATTCATTGCATTTTAAAATTTCTGAATATATTTTTATTTCTGAATATATACATAATTATATATTTCTGCAACTATATATTATATATATATATATTCCCCTTTGTCTTTCTCCTTGATTTCTCCTTGATTTCCATTCACAAAGAGAGAGACAAACAGAAGATATTTTATGCCTGATGCTCAATCAAGCCTTCATATTTATACATAGTTTCATTTAACTCCCAACCACTCATGAAATAGGTGTTATTAATTCCCTGATAGCAATAAGGAATGTGAGACATAAAAGGATGAATGCAGCTTTATGTAAGGTTACAGTGAGATCCAGCGTAAGAGCTGATTGAGACCTCTAAGTCTTCTGAGTCTACGCCTGGTAATCTTTTTAGTATACATGGACTGTCCCATAACTAGGAAAACAGTGAGAGGTTAAATGTATAAGTTCTACCACTTATCCTCCGTTGTTTTTCCTAAGACCCTTCAAGACCTAGAAAAGCTTCATTAACATATATTTCAAAAACAAAAACATAAACCACCTGCGAAACCCTTGGTCAGTACCTTTGCACTGTTTTTTCCTAAGCCAGTGGCTCATGGTTTCCAGTTATTTCTGAATAAGATGGCAGAGTTTAAAAAGGGGCTGGAAGGCACTGTAAGAGGCCTCATTCTTTTATTGTTTTGTATATCCTTTTATGGTATATTTTAGGTGTACAATATAATGACATTCATCATTGGAAATATGCACCTTAACATACTCTCTTGGTTCTTATTTTTCCCCCTTCCCCTGCCCTCCCTTCAACCCCTCCATCCCTCCCTATTTACAAAGACTTTGTTTCCATTTTTCTTTTCTCATATTAATTCCATTCCCTTCTTTCCTTCCCCCTACCCCTCCCACTTCCCCTTCCCCTTTGCCCCTTTTCTTCCTATTTCATATTATCTATTATACATTTTAGACCTTATTTACACTTTCAATTTCTCACACTAGAGACACTATTCCATATTTACACATGTGTGTCCTATGTATTTTACTTAAGAGTATCGAAGAGGCCTCATTCTTTGACCAGGTCTTGTTTTGTTACTAGCAAGAGATCCCAATTCAAATTGCAGGAGAATTTATGGACTCATCACCAGAAGGACAAAAAGCTAGGTATTCATATATAGCTGCGATCAGGTTTATGTAAGCTGTACCAAAGCTCACTCTCTCAACTCTGCTAGCATTCATATGGTTTTATTCTTGTATATTCACACAACAGTGCCTCTGTTTTTATCAAACTATTCCATGACAGTTCTAAGTTATTTGCTGTTTAGAGCACTTGAAGTCAGGAAAAAAAAGTGCAGCTTTCCTTGTTGTGCTGACAGAATGTTTGGGGAAAGTCCTAATTGGCCTGGCTTAGTTCACATACCTTTGTCTGACCTGAGAGACCGGGTAGGGAGCGTCTCTTGCAGGTGAGGCCCAGTTGTGACAGTCAAGCTTGTTGTGTGAGCTTGATTGATTTGCGAGCCACCCATGGCATTGACGAGCACTTCTGGATTTGTTTGAGTGGGTCACAAAGTCATGGCTTTGGAGTTTATGTCTGGCCTCTCACCCCTTCCTTTCTGGCACTGTTCCCATGCTTTCCTTTCCAGCCACCCTGAACTGAGCAGCTTTATTGGACCACACCCTTCCATCATGATGTTTCTGCCTTTGAGACAGTTAACCATGGACTGAACCCCTGAAGCCATGCTCTAAATTAAACCTCTCTTCCTTTAAGGTGTGGGTTTATAGTATTGTGTCCCAGTGACTCAAAAACTGATGAATACATGGGTCCAGATGTGTATCCCTGGTATCATTGTGTGTGAGTTATTCCTATCTGAATCTTTCAAAATGAGGAAAGTCATTGTAGGATTAGAGAGGGATGCTTCCCTCCAGGAAGGAGTGCTATACAAACTCAAACTATTCAAATACCTTGCTGAACTCCTGTTATTTCTACATAATGTATACTTTTAATTAAAATATGCTTATGAAAACATTATGGAAAGATTAAAAGGGTATTCTCCTTTTAATCCATAATACTTCTCCTTGAAGATACAGATATGAAAAGAAATAGCTGAAGTACGGAGAGGTAAATGTAATCACAAACCAAAGGACAAATTGCTGTGGGGACTTGAGAGAAATGAACAATATGGACAGGCTCCCCATGCACTGCCCCTCTATCTTACCCCCTGACCATTAGCGATACTTTTGGAAAGGCAGTCTCTTTGCAAACTCTGGCTTAAACTTGAATGTATTTCTTCTTGCATCTTTTCTATTTATCAAAGGTACTGACTCTAAGTCATCCCAAAAAGATCTAGAAGTTCTTTTCCAAAGTCATGGCTTTGTAATGTTTTAGGATCTTATTGTCCTTGCTTCATTTTGTGAATCTGGCTCAGTGACATTTTGTTTTTAGACACCAGGGAATGCTGCTGGTGGTGGAAGAAACGGAGAGGGAGGGGGAGGGTGAAGCATGCTGGAAAGGGAAAGGGAAAGGGGGTTATCTTCACATTAGATGTATTTATTAGCATGATGACTCATAGGGTGATAATGCCACTTTGCCCGTGGCCAGGATAGAAAGCAAGACTATAAAGGAATAACTGGCTGATCCTTAGAAGCATCCAAGTTGTTATATCTTTAGGAAGTTAAAAAGGTACCTTAGTGGCTGCTTACTCATCCCTGGGCCGGATGTTTTAAGCTGCAAAGGAAAAAAAAAAAGAAAAGAAAAAGTTTTCCTTTCTTCTGATTTTGATTGTCAAGGACAAAAGGCCCAAGATCTTTCACTAATTAGATTTGTGACCTTGCGAAGTCACTCAATCTTGCTTATTGTCTGCTTTCCTATTAAGGAAATGGAGACTAAATTACATGCATTATGTGGGTTGGCATCATGAAAGCTGTTTAGCATCTTGGTAGTATCCCTATTAACATGTCATTCGTGTATAATATGTTGCATATGCATGTGTGTGTGCCCAGACTCTGTGCGTGTGTGTGTGTGTGTGTGCGTGTGTGTACGTGTGTGTGTGTGTGTGTACTGAGAAACAGCCTAGGTACTGAGTAACTCTGTTTCCTTCTCATTCTCTCTTCCCTCCCTTCATCTCAGTTTCCTCATTTATAGAAGACTGGGCTGAAGCAGCTGATCATGAAACACCTTTCCACCTCTAATCTTATTTTCTTTTTAAACATTTTTTGGTGTCTTTCCCTGCAAGGAACCTGGAGTGTTTTTCCAGCAGTTATTTTCCACGGGGAGCTCATTCTCTGCTCGGAAGCACTGTTGTGCCCGAGGTTTTGCTACCAGAACACAGTGGAGTGGAGTGGAGGCGGCAGGACCTCTGGGGAGTCCGGGGCAACCTCCAGGGCTCCCAGCACACCTTCCAGACGGGGTGTCTCTGGGAGGTGGGCTGGGGTCCCGTCCTGTACACAGCGCTGGCTCGGAAGGTCTTCGCACTCCGTCCTGGCCCTTTCTGTCAGAAGACAGAACTGTTCTTCGGAAGCCTTCGTCCTATCAGCACTGAAGTCAACATCGCGCTTCCTGCCAAACTTCTGTGGGCCCAATTTCCATAGCGTCTCCCAGGGCTCTGCCAGAAGCCGTCACAACCCACGGGCGGGCCAGCGGACTCCCAGGAGGATGCGGAGAAGGCGGGCCTCTGCCCTGCGGGGGAGAGCCTGGGGACCATGTCGGGGTCCCCGGATTTTCACGAGGGGCAACGAAACCTCCCTCATTCCTAGAACGCTTCAGTGCACAGGAGGTTCTTCCACATACCTCACTCCCCTCTCCTAAAATGTTAATGACTTGCTTATTTCCATCCCCACATCCAGAGAAACAAACTTGAAGTGAGAAAATACGAAATAACTTCCTGAGATCGTATATCCGAAGAAGAGAGATCTGAACTCCAGTTGTTTTTGTTTGCTTGTGCATGTTTCCCCCTTTCACGATGTACTTCCTTTTATTAAGTTTTGATTAAGAGAAAATGCACGAGAAGCCATCTGTAAATCAGACCTCGATGAATTAAATAGAAAAGACATCTACTAAGAAATCAGACTTCATATTGATAGTACTGTCGTATTTAATTTCTGCAGAACCATGACTTTTAGAAATAAGCATGCCCTTGTAAATAAATATTCATATATCCAATTCTGATTTGCTTTAGCTTTAGAAGGAAATTTGATATGTTTTCATGAAGAAAACTAGGGAGGTGCCCTTCTGTCACATCGCCCCTGCCTACTAATATCAGACTCTCTTGTCCAAATACTGTTTTCTGAGTTTAAGCATATCTTTACCTACAGTGACTAAAAAAATGAACCAAAATTCAAAACAAACTCTTAACATTTAATTAAGATATTCTGGCTTCTAGAAGATTTTAAGAAGAGTCATGACTTCTAGATTTTGGTGCCCTGTGAATATATCTTGTTCAAGGATTAAAAGTGTGGTTCCTGGTGTGAGAGGGATGGGAACTGTCCTTCTTCTCAGTGGCCATGGCCAGTGAGGCCTAGTGATTAAGGAGCTTAGATGCTTCCTCTATTACCTACGGTTAGCTGCGTGACTTCCGGCAATTTCCAAATTTCTCCATGGTCATGTTTTTAAAATCTTAGCTTGAGAATTATAATAGCCCTGACTTTGAGTGTGGTATGAATGCTTAATGAGTTATTCACATAAGGCCCTTGAACAATGCCTGACACGTAAAACTACTACATAAATGTGAGTCATTGTCGCTGTCGATGTTGCTATTGCTGTTTAATGGTCTGTGCTGTTGTAAACCAGATATGTAGTGGATACTGGAAGTGTTTATTGAAACAATTAAGAAATGGTGAATATGCTGAGACAGTTAGTTCCTGGCTAGACATAAAGTTTGGGAAGTCACCAATGGTGGTTGAAGTAGATAAGTAAAAGAAGAATTCTGCAAAGCCACGAAGAACGAGGACCTAGCCTTAGGAACTACTGGTGAATACTCAACAACTAGTCAGGGAAAGGGAAAACGTTGTTCAATGAGAACTGGCAAAGGAGAGGATGTGTTAGAAGTATGTGGTAGGAAATGGGATCTTCAGTGATGGTATTCACCTATTTGACCTTTCAGAGAAGGAGCTGGAAGAAAAACACCTTTGATCTTATTAGTGTCTCCTCTGCTCTCCAAACCTCCTTTCACCTCCCCTCCCCTCCCCTCTCCCCTCCTCTGCAAGCTCAGTTCCTGTTGGCTGAACCAAAAAATTACAGCCGGAGGATGAGAGCGCTTGTTACTGTAATCTCCAGGGTCAAGTGTGAAGTAAATGATGGGTCACTGGGGTCAAGTGGAAGATGTCCAGTCCACATTACCTGGCAACTTAAAATAACCGTGTCTCCAGCACCAAGGCCACTGACCTTCAGAGTGATGCATGCAAATAAAAGCCTTCTTGTTCTTCTCTCTGGCCGGTCTGACCTTTCTCTTCTATCTTTTCCCTGGCTTTGGGAAACCTGTTATTGACATTCTTCCCATTGAAAATGCACTGGTGCTGGGTAGATTTCATTTCACACTTGGAGAGCCTGAGCTGTTTGTACATTAGAGAATTATCCACAGGTAAGGCATTAAAATGACAACCAAGCCTTGGTACAGCCTCAGGCACTGGGTTGAGGTGGTGAGACAGAAAGGAGAAAGCTACTTGACCACACCAGAGAATGTGAGATGTGGAGCCTGTTTTCTCAAGAATGCAGAAAATGTGGGATGCAGTGGAACAATATGTTTCCCTCTTGATGTCTGGATACAGTCACCAGGTGGCCTTGGTGACTGGAAGTTCAATTGGGCAGGAAATGCTATATACATTTGGTTATTGAACATGGTCTGCTCACAGAAAGGCATGAAGATACTGCTATCTTGATAAACGATTCAATTCAACTCAAGGAGACATTGACTAGTATTAATATTTGTATCCCATTTTGGCAATTGGAAACAGATTTTTAAAAGTTAAGCAACTTATTTTAGATTACACAACTAATTTGTGATTGGGATTCTTGAAACTTTCCAATGAAAAGGGGATGCCCTTCCATTAAACATGACCTGGCATATATAAAAATAGTTTTTGTTTTTGATGCAAAAAGGGACACTATTATATAAAGGTATATTGCTGATTGATTTTGATTAAATTTTACCTGAAGAGATAAGATTCATATACATGAAACAGTGAGATAATAACCTATGTTTAAATATAGTAAAGACTCTAGCACCAACTTCTTTCCTGCTAAACATGCTATCTTTTTGTGTTTTCTGTCTTCTTGCCCTATTACCTTGAGGTCATACAACCTGGTGGGCATCTTAGATTTTTCAGCTTTTATAATTCCTACTTCTGGTCCATTCTTCTGTTCCCAAAGACTGCTAAGAATCTATACCTTCTATGCAACCCCATTCCTCAGCCCCAACTCAGGTCCCTTTTTCTCAACAGAACTGTCCCAGCAGCGTCTATTGGTCTCCCTAGCTTCATCATCACCTCAGTCCAATCTGTTTTCCATGTCAGTCCCTTGGAGACCGACTTCAAGCCACCCCTGAACATGTCACCCCTTCCTCACAGCACTAGTCCCAGAACTGCAGCCACTCTCATCCTGAGTACGTGACCTCAGCCATGGGTCGATCACCCATACCAAGGGATGATGATATGGCCATGATAGTCGTTAAATAATTGAAGATGACTCTGTATGGGAAGGGGATCTAGGGATGTAGGTAGGGAGAAGAAGAGATGGGAAAGGGCACAAAAAGAATCAAAATGTGCTACGGACATCTCCCAACGCCATGTGAAGAATATAATCATCATGTACTGGAAACAGGCACTAGTACAAGTAAAAATTAAAAACTAAAACATAAAATAACCCTTTAGAGTTTCCCTTGTTTTATGTAACAATAACAAAAATCACAGATTGGAATATACTGGTTACATATACATTGAAATAAGTACATGGCTACTAACTTTAAAAATTATCTTAGAGTAAGTGTTTTGCCATTTATTACAGAATAAAAGCTTAGCTAGCCACTTAACATGGTAACAGGGCCCACAAGAGTCCGAACTCTTTATTCCTATGTGTTTTCATTGGCTCTTACATTTTTTTTCAGTTTGCAATTCTAGATAATCATGCATTCTGGCCACTTGTTAGGGGCTGGTGCATGGTAGAGATTTTATAAATATTCATTGAGTAAATGAATGAAAATAACCTGCCTGTTCAACTAGATGTTAAGCTCTCTTAAATCAGGGATTAAATATGTTAGTCATTTCTCTCTTTTTTCTCTAGAACTCTGTACACATAATAAATTTTTGTTGAATTGAAGTGCTAGCAAGGAGGTAGCTAATGATGAACCACTGGAAATAAGGAAAATGAAGGATCGGTATGGGTCAGTGTGGGGAAGGCAGGCTGTTATGAAAGTGATGCTGTTAGCGGAACGCGGCAGCTGTGTCCTGTGGTGATGAAGAACAAAACTGAGGACAGGGGAGGTGGGCTGCAAACAAATTCACTGAAAAGGTATAAAGGCAAGAAAGTGAAAGCTAGAACGGCAAGGAAGTAAGGCTCCCGCTAGACAGGAGGGAGTTCTGAGGAGCACGCTCAGGAGGCCTCTTTGTCTAGGGATATTTAAGAGGCTTAGAAGGGAGCTAAGGCTGTTGTGTAGCAATGCAATCTCCACCTGTAGGAGGCTGCATACACAGTGCCCGGTCAGGGCCCATGCACCCCGGAGGCAATGTCCTGCCTAACCACACCCCGGGGAGGTCCCAGGCAGCCAGAGGACACCTGACAGATGTTTTCATAAGATCACTGGAGGTGGTGACTCTGCAGACTACATTTCAGGCTTTC
Source organism: Heterocephalus glaber (assembly GCF_000247695.1). Next base: position 18,038,859 of record NW_004624766.1, read on the forward strand.
TAACTACATATGGGGGCTGCTGTCCTTGCTGTTCAATAGAACCCTAAGTCCTGTCTCACTCATCCCTGTGAGACAATGTGACTTGAGATAAGCCTGAACTCAGGGTAAGCAGAAAGAAGATGGAATCCTAGGTGGAGATGAAGAGAGATCAAAGTGGGCCAATCTTGGTCACTCACCTTGAGTGTGTCCCGTGGCTTTGGGAGTAGTATCTTATATGACAATAATCTATTCTGGTTCAAAAGGGGGCTGGAGCTTTGCCCTTGGCTCCAGGATTGGACTCTCTAGGTACACAAAATGCCATGCCTAGCAGGAATGTCATGGCTTGGGTCCATGGGTGGCACTGGGTAGTCTAACCATATGATTTGAGTTGTGGGACAGCCACACCATATAGAAACAGTGGACTTGGGTTGTGGGTTTTAGATCACATGGTATCAGTCCACCCCCAAGGGATCTAGAGGCTGAGGTTGGCCATGTGGGTACCCAACTCTACATGTGATGAGCCCCCATGTGAACCATGGGCCTCCAGAAACCTGCTCTGCCTGGCTGTGCTCTCAGCACATTTTCACACAGCGATGCTGGAAAATAGCATCACTGGGGCCTGCAGGGACCGGACAGCTTTGAGCTGCACATCTGTAACCTTCCTGGACTGTGCACTAGGCACCTAACACTTTGGCTGATTTTCGTCTGGACCCTGTAGCTGCAACGCACTGTAGCTGTGAGCCTCACTTCTCTTAGAGTGCTCTGCTCCTCTGTCTGGTGAATTATTGTTCCTGAAGTGGGCTCTGACACCTCTCTGAACTAGTTGTTGAAATCAGAAGCGAAGTGTTTCTGGGGACTCTTCCTTCTAAGTTTTTTGTTGGCTAACTTTCCAGCTCAGTTTAGGTCTAAAACTATCTTTTAAAAGAAAATACTCTGCAGAATGTCAATACCCAGAGCAGCTGGAAAAGGACTTACTGTAGTCACTTCAGGGCCACAGGCCTGGTCTCTTGCTGTCTGTTTTCTATCTCACCTGCCTCGTAGCCCTGAGGCTCTGCTGCAGAGGGCAAGGTCTCCCAGAATACCCTGGGAAAATCCCTGTAATTGGATGGGTGCCCTGTTGGAGAAAGAAAGGGGAAAGAGCAGTTTTTGAACCTTACTAAAGTGGCCTTGGGAGCTGTTTCATGGCATTTTATTTAATCCTGTAATCATCCTCTGAGGAAGGTATTGGCCCCTTCTACACACATAGAAAATAGGCTTAAAACAATTAGGAGCCAGCCCAAGGCCACACAGTAAACGCAAGGCCAAGCTGGGATTTGAAAGTCAGCCAGAGTTTGACTGGATCCTGCAGTGATAGGAAGACAACTCAGGGGAATGCACGGGGCGGGGATTTCACAGAAGCAGCACAGGTGGTGTCAGCGAGGAGCAGATGGAAGAACAGAGGTGCTCGGAGACCTGTCAGGGTGAGTAGAGCCACAGACAGCAGCTTCAACCTGGTCCAAGACATGCAGTATGGATGCAATTTAACTTCCAAGTCCTGGCCTTTTAGGTCAGGGCAGCAGAAAAGAATCTCCTGGAACATTGCTCTATGCTCCACCTCTTCAAGCACTGAAGAAAAAGAAACATCCTTCTATGTTTAAACTTTAAAAAGCGTTTTCATTTCAAGTCACTCATGATTTCACTTGTCAAAGGATGACAGGCTTTCTCAGAACTGGGGAAGAAAATGAATAAGACTGTAGAAGGTCACTAGCAAGCTCTACAACATGAAAGTGTTTCAGTATGTCCATAACATTTTTTTTAAATCCTGGTGACCTTTGGAGTCAGGACTCAGCTCACTCTGTGAGATGAAATTTCTTTACTTGAAGTATTTTATACACAAAGTGATGCTGGCCAGCAGTGTAGGGAAGGGAGAAGCGGACACAATGCTATAACAGGTGTTACCCACAATAACACAATGGATAACATTGCCAACCTGCCTTTGTTCATGTAACACTTGTGCTAACCCCTGTGTGAGACAAAATGCCTAGCTATGGCAGGATCGTTGTACTTATCAATTTGTCATTTGATATCTCATAGATATCTTCTTTACTAAATATAAATTTCATAAGGTCACAGATCTGATTTGTTTTATGCACTGTTGATTCCCTGATACTTGCAATGTCTTGCACCTAATCAGTGTTTACTAAATATTCTGAGAATAGACATATCTGAGAGTAAACTACACATATGCTCATGTATATAGTTTGCATCTGTTATGGTTTGGATGTAGAGGCCTCCCAATCCTCCCTCATTTGGGAGGTGCCTGGGTCAGGGGGGTGATGGCTGTCTTGCTGGTAGGAAGAGGGGCCTGATGGGAGAGGTGGGGCACAGGCCATGACCTGGACAGGTTCATCTCCTTTCTCTGCCCCACCCTTTCCTCTCTGCTTCCTGTGCACCATGAGGTGAGTAGCTTTTCTCCACTGAGGCCCTTCCACTGCTGCTGATCATGCAAGAACCAAGACTTCTGAAATGTGAACCAAAATAAACCTCTCCTGCTTTAAGCTGTGGGTGTTGGGTATTTTGTCCTAGTGATGAGGAAAATGACACAGCCTGAAATTCAAACCCATTTTTTCTGAATCTCAGGTATGATATTAGGCAATGCAATTAGGACTCAGGATGACATTTAAATCAGTATATACTGGCCTCTTAGCTTATTTCCCTGTTGGGCAATTAACTGTGGTTATGTCTCAGTTGCCAGAACAATCTACACTTCACTTTTCTACCCATGAAATGAAGTGATGGGATTAATGATTTCTGATTTCCCATCAGTCTTTGAGAGGCTGTGAAGCTGTGGATTTCACTAATTGGTGTTTGAGTTGAATTCATCTTTAAAAGAAGCAGAGTCTGTTATATATGGAGCGTGCTATGCTGAAAACATGCTTCTTCTAATATTATCAAATTTTTCCCCTTTCTTGGCCAGAGGATGTCAATAAATCCAATGAAATTGGAGATTTATCCCTATTGGTGAAATTTACTGGAAATAAAAGGAACTGGCTTGATGCTGTGATTTCCCAATTACCTGATAATACTGAGGACCATTTGTTTTCAAGTTCTCTGTCTGACAGTGATGCTGATGGTGAGATCTAACATTTTTTGAGTGCCAGGTACTATCTGATCACTTTATACCTCTAAATCATCCAACTTATTATGTTATGAATCAGACCTTTTATATGCCACAAATGACTATGGAAACAGATTTAGAAATTGCCAAGGCTCCCGTCTTAGAAGTCATGGAGGAAAGAATTGAAGCAGATTTTTCTCATTTACAGATTCAGAGATTTTACTCATTACATTTATAGCCTTTGGGACAAGGGACTGGAGTGGGATTTTGTATTTTCTGAAGTAGATGAATCTTGGTAAAAATCTGATGAAAGCTGTGGAGGAGCACTGTAGTGAGATGTGTATGATTATTATCATTCAAAAGTTTGGAGATTGTCAGAGATTTCATGAACTTCCTAAAATGTACGTCATTGACAGCTCAGGGGGAAAAAGAAAAGAAAAAAAAAAAAGAAAACTCTTAATTCTTGAGTTGGCTATTTTTCTAAAGAATTTCATCCAGAATGGATTTTCAGAGACCTACGAAGAAGATGTTTAAGTCCCAAGAATGCGGTTAACCCAGCTCTCCTTGGAAGTCCAGACAATGGGCTCAGATGAATGATCTCCTCCCCTACTGGCTGGAGAGTTAGGCCTGGTTGCTGATCGCCACCATGGTCACGAATTTCCATGTTTGCTCTAAGCTCTCAGATTTCTGCTTTTCGAGTTTAATTTATCTGGAACATTGCAGGAAGAGAAGCTGAGGGGGCATGATTAAAAGCACATGGCGTATGAGGTGGGGAGGGGGAGCAGGGTGCAGCATGGAGAGGAGGAAGTCTCACTTGAGTGTTCTAATAGAGGAGAGCGGGAGGGTATCTTCTGCTCCTGCTGGGGCTGAACTGCACCATAAAATACTCTGCTCTTTTGCCCTCCAGGCCTAGAGTGTATGGCCAGGATAGAAGATTAAGGAACTGCGATCTTAGGTCATCTGTTGTCACACCTGGCTGTCATTACATGACATGTAAGTGCCACCCAGGGGGAAAGTATGTCTATAATGTGCTAACCCCATGGGAAGACAGTGGTGCCTTCCAACCCTGACCCAGCTGATGATTTCCTTGGGAGTGTTCAAAGCCTACCTTTGCAGGCCTACTCAAGATTTACTAACTCTCTGGTGGGACCACTGTTTTCCTTTGAGTATATGTCTAGGTAATATTTGTGCCTAGGTAATATTTTTTCTGATATAATAATACCTAAATGGAATCTCAGAATGAACCTCCTCGAAAGGAACCCATCTGTACTCATTGAAGTAAACCCTTATGGATTTTTAGCTGTCTGGATTTACAATGACAATAGCCATGCTCAATTTTGTGAGCGATCTCTCGCCCATCCTATGCAGATGTGATGGTATTTATAGTTGATTGTGGGAGCTTTCAACTAGTCAGCAGATAAGTGGAGTCCTGAGCCAGGTGAATAGCCTTGATCTTTCTCTCTAGACTTTGTATAAAAACAGCAGAGAAAAAATAAGAAGAGTTGACACCCATTTTTGCTCTGTGGTGGGCTCTCCTGTTATCTCTGTAGTGGTTTCCCCTGTAGGTCCCCAGAACCTCTTGGGTCCCTACCTTTCCCTGGCTGGGTTCTCCAAGTCTTCTCTCAGTTTGTGAGCAACCAGAATCCTTCTGATAAGTCTCTTTTATAGTCACCTTAGCCAGACTCCCACAATATCCACCTTCTGATTCAATGTTATTTCACACACAGCCAACCAAGACCCACAGACTCTAGTGATTCTCCTTGGATGCCTAGGAAGAACATGGCACTGAGTCTAGGATCTGTGTCTCTTGATTCCAAGAATGTGAAGAGAGTACTGGTTTCCTTTATTGAACAGTTCCTCAGTTTTCTGTGTCGTCTCAGTGTGGTCTTCTAGACTCTTCTGAAAGATAGCCTCAAAGGAATAAGAAGCACCTCTCTCTCTGTCTCCATCAGTGTCACATTTTTAAGCACTGTTTTGATCTGTTCTCAAAATATTTCACAGGCTGGGGGCCTGGAGTCTGGTGCCTTGCTGCTGGCAAGTGCTTATTTTAGATGTTTCTAAAGATGAATCTTTCCCTTCTCCAGTGCAGCTGGCCTGGTGACCAGACCTTTGGGGAGAAGACACCCTTTGCACCCATGGCTTGGGCTTGGGCCACAAACCCCAAGCCCTGATCCAGATGGTTGTGTGGAAAACGTGGGTCAGCTATGCTATTTTCATCTTGACTTTCCCCTCAGTGGACACTGCTCTATACCTTGTGCTGAAACATTTGTGCTTGTTAGTTCTTATCCCCAGAGATGGAGTCTGAGCTGGCTGAAGCCTGTTCAGTGAGGAGGAATTTAAAAATACAGATAGTGAATATTTGGAGAAGTCCTTGAAAAAAAAAGTGGTTTCCTCCAGATCAAGATCATTTCCTCCTTCATTTCCATATCCCTCACCTTGCACCTTCCTAATGGTTAGGTCTATTCCAACTCATTTATTGGGATTTCACACAGTTGTTTGCATTCGTGCAGTACCTTATGTTTCACTTACATTGATCCCCAAACCCTTGAAAGTGGAGTACTAGGAGTCCAGGGACATATTCAGAGAGGTCAGTGGCATGGCCACCATCATTTATGCCCCAAATGGCTGGCATCCTCTCTCTGCTCCTGCTGTCTCTTCTTTTACATTGTTATGCTTGCTGTCATCTTTGCAGTATCCTTTAGAGGGGATGACTAGACTGTGGAAGATCAAGATGAGTTTCCAGCTGGAGGTGAGAGTTTTCTGACTGTAAATAGGATCATTCTCCATTGTGCCTCTACCATTCACTAGTGACTAATTTTTAATCAATTTATTCATCGAAACTTTTTATTAGTCTCCTCCTGTATACCTCAAATTAGGAAAAGGGGACTAACACGTGGGAGGTAGTAGCACATTTTAGTTGTGTATGAAATCTCAGATAACACACCCAACAGTTCTACAAGAGAGTTGTTTCCTTGTACATTCATAATGCATTTGTAAAATATTTAACACGTACTTAACACTTAGTCATTTTTCAATAATGCCATCTATTAAATATTTAACTTAAACATATGTGTGACAATCTGTACCTTCAACTTAAAAAAACCACATTTTATTGTGCCCTGGCTTGCTAAGTGATGCTTATATGTATGACTTTTAAAAAGAACCTACATAACCCATCTTAAACAGCTTTTCCACCCTTGCTATTTTATATTCTACTTTGTACAACTTTGTATAAACTATTTACATTTTCTGGAATCATTTAACTCCTATTTACCCATCACTATCCAGTTGAAAACATATGTCCTTTGGGGAGAGTTTCTCTATTTTCCTTTATATTGAGTTTTATAAAGACTTCTACTCCAGGACCTTGTTGAATTCTATGATTATGTATCTTTATAATTCTCCTCACCAGCCAGTGAATGCTTCAGGGTTAGATGTTCTTCCAACATTGGTGCCTAACTCAGCACCTAGTGGGAAGTAAAGAGCTCAGCCAGTAATTGTTTAATAAATAAGTAGCTGTCTAGCTCTTGTGAATAGGAAAACAGTTGAAGTCTTTAAAAAAAATGTATATGTCTGTACAGAATATTTTACACTAAACAGGAACATTTTACCAAAAGTTGAAACCATGAGGTCACACTTTATTTTCTCTCTTTTTTAACCAGGAAGGAAATTTGAAATCATCTGGAATTATATTGTCTCTTTCTCACACAAAAGTAGGGAGACTACTCTAGCTCCCAAGAAGAAATGGCTAAGTTCATTGCCAAAGGTTTAGGGTGGCTCTCTTTCAGGTGATAACCTCAGGTTTACATTGAATACTTCAGTGATTTGACATTGTTAATGGATACTAATTGAGAACGTTATATTGGCATCCACCATTTAGATATTTTGGGAAAAAATAAAGATAAGTAAAGTAGAGCCCCTGTCCTCAAGGAATTCATGGTCCAATTGCGAGACATTTACAATCTTATGGACTGGGATGCTTTGATTGCAAGACATTTACAAACCTATGTGTTGAGATACTTTGGTTGTAAGCAGGGGAAACCAATTTAATTTAGTCTAAGCCAAATAGAAGACATGTATTTGAAGAAGTAAATATTGTTATGCTGACGCCAAAGGCAAGAATGTAAATGGAACTAGAGAAAAGGCTGAGATGAGATCTCGAAAGCCTTCCAGACTCTCTGCCTCTGATTCTGATTCTCTACAGGCTGAGCTTCTGGTCTCCCTGGATATGTGTGTGCTGCTTTGAGACCTGTGACCTCCTCCACCTCCTTTTAACTCCACATTACAGTAAAATTTCCTTGTGGTCGTCTGCATGCATCCTTCTATCCTCTAGTCTTCTACTGTTCCATTTTTTGAGTGCTTTTCCCTTTTCTTCAATTCTCTTTTGGTCTCAATTTCAAATTCTTCAGAAAAATTCTGCTTGGCCTAAGTTGTCAGACAGCTGCCTTCAAGCCATGCAGCAGTAGACAGGGGTGGGTTACATTGTCAAAGGTGGATCTGGGAATCTAACACTGTGATCTGTTGAATCAAGATACAAGGTCTTGATTATCACATTAGGTGCTGGGCAGACCAGCCAACACCTTCCGTTGTCTACACAACAAGGCATACCATGTTGTGTAATAGAGTGGTAGAAATGGAGAAGAAAGCTTATCTACATTCTGCTTTTAATGTGCATGGCATAGAGGTGCTAATCATAAAGTAAAGGCTTCTGAGCATAAAATCAATGCTTCTGTAGATATTTCAAAGCCCAGGATCAGTCCTGTCTCTTCCCAGCCCTAAGATTGCTCCAATGCATGCTGGGCACTCACTCTTCTGACACCCAGTGCTCTACAGATGCCCCTCACAGTTTACCACTCTGTCTCACATCACCCATTCGCTCATTGCTTTGTGTACAGTTTGTGTTGCTCTCGACTGACCTGCAAACACCCTGCTACTCCACAGGACTCATACAACAGCTCTTATCCAAGGACTGAGTACAGGAAGGCCCGAAATACACACTGGTCCACTGAAAGAAGTTTTAAGTCCAATAGCAAAGCTTTTTCAGAAGCCTCAGCTTTGTCTAAATTCACTAAGCAAGGACTTAGGTCAAACACTGAGAATCACAGAGAAGACAGAGTACATCACTCAAAATGATGATAGAACATACAATTTCGAAAAGATATGGAGGGCCATGCAATTTCACTACTTCTTGGGACAGTAAAGAAAGGAGATCCAGGAGGAGCTTGGTGCTTGGTTTGGATTTTAAGGAGTATAGTGAGCAAGCTCTGAGTCTAAAATGGTGTAAAATATAAAATAAGTAAAAATTAATACCAGGCAAGCAAATGAGGTAAGTGCTTGCAATTCTGAGTAGATTTTTCTGGAAGAAACTCTTCCTGTAAATCTTAGAAATAAATGAAAAATAATGTTGGTTTCCATAAACTTAGGGGGAGAGAAGCATGTGCACCTAGGAGAGAGTGTCCTTCCTTTTGCCTTGTCCTGTTATGGAAAGTAAGTGTTAAAACATGTCACTTGTCAGGCTCGCGATTTAGAGATGATTCATGAGGCATGCAATATTAGTAGGAGTGAGTGTGCTGGGATATTAAAATGCCATTGACATCCACAACTACCAATGTATAAAAATAACCAATGCTAATGAAATGACCTGAGTGCCGAGCGCCTGCAGTTTGGCCCTTGTCAACGTTCTGCTTCATGAAATATAGGCCACTCTGCCTCCCCTGCTTACGTCAGGCTGTCCAGGGGAATATGCACTTCATTATTCCCTGCTAGCCACCAAACCTCCTGTGCCCAAAAAGTATTCAGGAGAAACAGTGTCATCTTCTCCTCTACTTTTTACAGGCCCAAGCACTTTTTGTATAGTGGGGTGGAGTTTGGACTGTGGGAACAGTTCCCTGAGTCTAAGTGTCTGGTTATGCTATTTGGATTTATCAATGAATACTTCTTTTGCCCTTCGCAAGTTTCAGTAGTGCATTTGGAAATAGGCTATGGGTTTGGCATTTCCACTAATAAAAGCATGTGACTGCAGTCAAGAGTCATGTGCTGACTATAGATATAGATATAGATATAGATATATAAAAACATAGATTTTTGGACCTGAACATGAAGAATTCTAAATTCTGGAAAGCTGTTGATTAGAGTGGTAAAGAAAAATGATACTCTTTGAATTATTAGCTATTTATTGGATCCCCACTCTGTACAGAGCATTGCTTCAGGTACTAAGAATTGTTAAGATTGGACACTGAGGAATTATGAGTTGATATTTTGCTTCATGTAGTAGAAGAGGCATGTGGATTCAATGATGGGAAGACAACTGTAGGGGAATGTGCCAGTACCCATTAAATGCCATCTAATCACAAGCTGAACACAGAGTGTAAAGGAAAATAGTATTAAATGAGCCAGATCTCAAGAGCCACATGGACAAAAATCAGGGGATAATGCACAAAAATGGGGAGATTGCTCCTTGACAAAGATGGGTTGATTTCCACACGCCAAGGGGAGGCAGGTCAGACCCAAAACACTGACACTGAATCCCTTCTAGCCAATGGGCAGTGCCCCTATTTCTTTTTAAAGAAGATGCTGTCTCACACGGGCACAGTTGTATGCCTCTTTAGGGAGTTACTTTGGCAATGTGTAACGAACATCTTCAAATATTCACACCCTTTGACTCTGGTGATTCCAATTCTGGGAACTGTTCTCCTAAAGAAACGGCTAATTCTAAGCAACAAAAAAGCTTTTTACACAAATACACGTACAGCAGTGCCTCTTTTAATAGTGAAAAATTGCAAATAATGTAAATTCCTGAAACTGGGGAATGATTGAGTAAATTACGGCAAATCTACTTAAGCACTAAGAGCTATCGAATGCTGCTACTGTGCCCAACAGCTGTCTAGAAGCTTCTCATGTCTGAGTGCATTTAGTTTTCATGAGCATTTTATTAATGCTCTGATTTTGCAGATGGGGAAACTGAGGGATAGATGGATAATAATAATGTGCCCGAGGTCCCCCAACTGCCGCAGTGTAAAACAGAAATTCAAATTTAGTTGCCTCTGAAGTGATCAGATATTTTACAAATTTTTAAGGTCAAGTTTTTGAAGCCTATTTATTATATGAAAAATGCTTATAGAAATACAAAATTAAAATAGCCTGGTACAATGGAAGTCTATAGCATAATTATCAGCTATGTTCAAAACCAAACACCTACATAGAGCTAAATAATACATATTTAAATTTCGCGGACTTCTGAGGCTTTCTTTCTGAATCCATAGGCTTCTCTCTCATTTCCCACTGCTTCACCTAGGACTGTTCTCTTCAGTCTTGGCTGTCTCCTGGCTGTGCCTGTAATCTCTCTGCCCCCTTCCTGTTCACACCCGTCACGTAAATTATAAATGACTTCTCTTTCTTTGCCTAAGCTAAACTTGCCTTTGTCCTTCTGTAGATATTTCTCAAAGCCCAGCATCAGTCCTGTCTCTTCCAAGCCCTAAGATTGCTCCAACGCATGCTGGGCACTCACTCTTCTGACACCCAGTGCTCTACAGATGCCCCTCACAGTTTACCACTCTGTCTCACATCACCCACTCGCTCATTGCTTTGTGTACAGTTTGTGTTGCTCTCGACTGACCTGCAAACACCCTGCTACTCCACAGGACTCATACAACAGCTCTTATCCAAGGACTGAGTACAGGAAGGCCAGAAATACACACTGGTCCACTGAAAGAAGTTTTAAGTCCAATAGCAAAGCTTTTTCAGAAGCCTCAGCTTTGTCTAAATTCACTAAGCAAGGACTTAGGTCAAACACTGAGAATCACAGAGAAGACAGAGTACATCACTCAAAATGATGATAGAACATACAATTTCGAAAAGATATGGAGGGCCATGCAATTTCACTACTTCTTG